>BEHA01050380.1:257063-297062 GCA_002897215.1 Eschscholzia californica subsp. californica | reverse complement strand
CCGAGGGCTAGATTTGTTTTATTGTAAGATAGATATCTGCGTGGACGTCCAGTCACCTTATTTTTGTCCTAGTCATATTTTTTGTAATTATTGTGTCCTAGTCACAAGGATCTGTTTTGTATAATAGATAATATATGATATATTCCTTGTGTCGGAGACGTTCTTCTTTCAAGGGCACCTTGTCAGTGCTCCCTCAACAACACCCACTAGACTAGTGAAAATCTCAATAAAATCGATACTGTTATTAACAAACTAAAAACAACATTTATAAGTAGCTAGTGCTTAGTTATAGATTAAAAAACTATAAAGAGAGGATTTTGAAGTCTTATTTACTTACTTCCACGGAATATTAGTTCATTTTGCAAAAACCATCTAGGCAACCAACAGAAGCATCACATAACTGAATATTTATACATAAAATCCGCCCTTTTCGCTGATGCAATAAGTGGTAGAAAATTTGTTATTATCTAAAATATAGCAGATGTAAGAGAACTTACACTATAAATAGTCAGAATCAATCAAAATGCGGACGACAAGGACCAACCATCCCCTCGGTGCTCCACACTCACAACAATAATAACAGTCAGAAATACTCCAAAAAATCCTGTCACGACAGTCGTCGTATATAGTCTGTCAAACGTGCTCCTCATCCTCCTTTATAGCAACATTAAGATAAATTTACTTTAAATAATATTAGTAGCAAAAATGATTGCGGAACCGAAAAATTAAATTTATTATTATTTTATTTATTAAGTTAAGTATGGTTTCTTTCTTTCTTCAGCTTACTCTATTCGTAAACCAGGTCAACATTAACCGAACAAGTAGGGCAATTGTGAAAAAAAAAAAATTAAGTTAAGAAGGACAAAAAAAATAAACTTTATTATAAGAAGGGCAATTTTTTATTAAAACTATTAAATAAGTCTGTCGTCCAGTAAATTTCTGATGAAGAAGATACTCATTTCTCTATGGGATTTCTCTCTCAAACCCTCTCAATTGAGTTTTAAAAGTGTAAATGATTTTCTCTCTCTAATCCTCTCAATTCATTATCAAACCAGATTTTCTCTCTAACCCTCTCAATCCATTATCAAACCAGATTTCTCTCTCTAACCCTTTCAATCGATTTCTCTGTACCAAAATCAATGAGATCTAGCCACCTTCCGTTTTGATTTTCTAAAAGTGTAATTGATTGCTGAAATGGGGTTTCATATGATGAAAGACGAAGGTGTGGGTATGGTTCTATATTTGATTAATTTCTTTTATGTATTTGAAGACGAGGTAACACCAAAGAATTCGATTAGTGATTAATAATCTGAACAGAGAAAGAGATATGAGAGAGAGTTTTTTAGAGAAAGAGAAAAATTTTATAGAGAAAGAAATAGACTTTTTAGAGAGAGAAAGAGAGACTTTTTAGAAAGAGAAAGGAAGTTGAATACAAAGTTAAAAGAGGGTATGTTTGGAAAGTAAAAAAGAAAAGTTAACAGTCAAATGGACGACAACGGTCATAGGAGGCCATCTGGGTATTTCGATAAAGTAGGGGCTACGCGGAAAGTGAAGGAGATGTCCTTAGACCAAGGATGCAATGCGAGTAATTTGTCGAATAGGACAATTGATGAGGAAGATCACCAAGTCCGGATGATTTAGGGTCGTAATGTTTAGCTAGAAACCAACTACGATTGTCGAATCACGAAGTGTTTCGCGGCTAACTTCGTCCGGATCTTAGAACGGGTTACACAAAGAGTGTCAACTTGATCGGAATATATGACTAGAGGGATGAGACATAGATACATGGGAGAAACCCATAAAATATGTCAAAAGGGCCTAAAGGAAGTTTAGGCAAAGATAATACAAAGGCCCGAATGGAGGAATTTTGGACCGGGGCACCAAAGGGATGTTTTGGACCCAAGAGAGGGGCCGACCATGCTTGATTGGCTGCCCTTAAGGGGCCGGCCAGATCTGCCCAAGAGGGCTTGCTTGGGGCGGCTACATCTTAGGAAAATATGAAAATAGAAACTAGTTTTTATTTTCGACTATTTCCTTAATCTTATTCAAGAAGGACTTTTAGGAAACCTAATTAGGGTGGGAGTGTAACTAAGGGTTCTATATAATGTCTCTTTGGGACTTGAATAAGGTGTGAAAAATTCTTAAGAAGCTTTCAACCTATACAACATCAAGTAGAGAAAGAAAGAGAGAAAAATCCCAACTATCTATCTAGTCAAAGAAGAAGGTGTTCTTCGTCTAACCACCATTGGTGTTCTAGCAAGCAACAAGGTGGGAGATCAAGGTGATTGCTCGGTGCCCCAAGTAGAGGAGCTACAATTGGAGCTCTTGGTCTTCTAAAAAACAATTGGAAAGATTTGAGGGAAAACTAGCTATAAAGGTATTTATGCAACTAGTTTACTTAAGTCATCATTATTAGCTTATGCATGAGATCCTGAGAATACTAGTGTTAGACTTTAGATGTCTGAGATTCCACGTGGAACACTAGAAGATATCATAACCTAATAGGAAGCTGGTCATAAAGTAGGGGGTAAGTTGGGAAATAACTCTACATTTAAATAATGAATATCACCACGAAAAGACAAAAATTTTGAAAAAAAGAAGAAAAGAGGTAATATTTGTGTATAAAAATGAACAATTGGTACTTACATCGGGTTGTTCTACTCATTTCTCTTTCCGCAGACGTGATTGTTCTATTTGAAGGCACTCATGTTATGATAAAGTATGATTCTATTAAAAAGAATAAGATATACAAATCAACACAAAGTTTTTCAATATAAGGAAATATGTAAATAATGAATGCAATTACATCATTCTCAAAAACATCATTTTTATTTGGGTTATTTCCCAAATGGCCCCCAACTTTGTGACCAGCTTCCTGCCTGGCCCCTACTTTAGCAATAATTCCCGTATGGCCCCCTTTTTCCGTTGTCTTTAACATTCCGTTACCCTCTCTCCTCCATCTCATTTTCTCTCTCTGCGACATCATTTGAGCACGCCACATCATCGTCTTCACTGGCAGGTCGCCGACCGGCCAAATTTTCGGCCGGCGACCTTCAATTTTTTTTTGTCTCTCCTCTCTCTAAAAAAAGATTTTTTTTTTTTCAAAATTCTCTCCTCTCTCTCTCTCTCTCTAAACACTCCGGCTAAGGGAAACCCTTCGCCAGAGTTCGATCTGTTAAAAAAAAAAGTTTAAAGGTCGCCGACCGGAAATTTGGCCGGTCGGCGACCTGCTGGTGAAGACGTTGATGTGGCGTGCTCAAATGATGTGGCAGAGAGAGAAAATGAGATGGAGGAGAGAGAGTAACAAAATGTTAAAGATAACGCAAAAAGATGGCCATACGGGAATTATTGCTAAAGTAGGGGGCCAGGCAGGAAGCTGGTCACAAAGTTGGGGGCCATTTGGGAAATAATCCTTTTTATTTTGAAGAGCTTCTTTACGATCATTTGTTTGAATAACATATGAAGTTCCTTCGTCCAAACGGGTCAAATGCTTTCTTGAACGGGGAATGCGTTGTACTATACTTTCATTCTACAAAAGATATAAAAATTATATTATTATTTACAACATATGACTCGATGGAGTGTATGATATAAAATTAGTGGAGCAAATACTTACGTTAGAAGCTTCATTTTCATTTTCAGAACATACTTCAGGAGCTGCATCAATGCTATTTGAACAACCTTCACGAAACGGGTTAAACACTCTCTTGCACGTACGACGATTTCGTTGTGCGATAGTTTGAATCTACATTATTGAAAAAATTATGTAAAGACTAATATGTAGAGTTCAATTGATGAGATTAATTTAATAGTTACATTTAGTTGTTCAACTTCGTGCTTAGAGGGAATCTCTTCATGCCGAACATGATTGATTACCACCGAATTGTCATCATCTAAATATGCCAAACGCTCTCTTCCACATTGATCGTGCAATAATTCGGTTCTTCACTATTACAAAACCCCCGATCAGTGCAATGGGACGTGTCTATTTAAAACTTATATAAATATTAAACGATATATTTTTGGAATTTATTGTTTACCTACATGCTCAGAAGAGATCTCTTCGTCAGGAACATTTGGTTGATTAGCAACCAAATTTCTTTCATCTAAACGTGTAGAACGTTCTCTTGCACGACGATTGTGTTGGGCTATAGTTCGATTTTATAATATTAAGAAGAAAGTAGTAAAAAATAATATGTAGTAATAAGCGGGCTAAAGTTTAAATAATAGTTGTTCAACTCCATGCTCAAGAGGACCTCGACACCACAGAATATTTCATTGAATAGAAAATTGATTTGTTTCATCCAAACGTGCAGAACGCTAGCTTGCACGTCGATTACTTTGGGGTTTGGGGTATAATTCGAGTCTTTTTTGTTAAAAATAAAAAGTTAAGTAAAAAGCAATACGTACATGTGTTGGTTTGACTGTTTACACCAATAAAAATTACCCATATTGTGATTTTGTGTTTTAACTTCATCTAGCTTCCCAACCTTATTTTTCTTGTTGAATTGTACCATATTTCCCCATAAAATTGTATGAGTTGCAGTATATTCATCTCTTTTTGTTGATCCCTTGTGTTTTTATTGTTCATTCAATTGTTTTTCAATAATGGTTATCTTGATGATTCTTGCTTAATTGAATCTTCATTGGTGTTTACTAACTGTTATGGTCAGTCTATGGCAACTAGATGAGTTGTTTCCATAAGGTTTCGCAACATTTATACTTCTATCTATGCATATCATAGTGCAAATTATTCAAGTTCTCAACACAAAAGTAGAGATTCAATAAGAGAAAAAGGGAAATAATTTAATCGTGCTCGTTTTGGGTCGCCTGGCTCCTAGGAGAGATTTTTTTAGTAGTCGCGTACATAGGGCGTTGGGAATTACTTTAGTTAGCTAGCCAGGGATTGTTTCTTAGTTTCATTTGTTCACCAATGTCGAGCTGATACTGCACTTCAATTGGACAAATTCAAAGACATAGAAGGTTTTAGAACTTGTGTGGGGTTTATGGCTTATTACTTCACAGCTACCAGATGGCCCTAACTTTCCCACGCTGAGTTCTCAAAGAGTTATACACAATAACATCTTGATGAGGACTATCTGATAGGAAGTCGCTCGTCTCCTATTTGTTCTAATTCTATTCTTCATGATAATCAAAACTTGATAACTCCTTGCTTTTCCGGTACAAATTCTTTCAGATGAAATTTTTATCGTTTTACAGAAAGATAAAATTGGCTGTTGTAAAGATCAATTCTGGTGATTTGGACATTATCGCAAATGAGCTAGAGGTCTGGTTATAATGTACTTCATTTTCGATTAAAACAAGCTAGCAGTACCCACTACGATCCGCCTTGCCCGATAAACCAATGTTAACCTGTATTTTGACATTGATACAGTTGGACAGGAAAGTAGCAGACAGAACTCTGTGGGTTAGTCACTTGCTTCACTAGAGAGCCATTTAAGCCTGACCCATGGATTAGGATATCTGGACTCTATTAGCTCTTTCATATGCTATAACGAAACAGATCATGGGACAATTAGACACTACCCACACCAGATTGCTTTAAGGTTTTCAAATGACAAATTTTACAACCATTTCACTTTTAATGGAACAAGTTTACAAATTTCGAAACCTTCAAGCCCTTACTATATAGTGTTTAGAAGCAATTTCAGACCTTGAAGCTGTCCCATACACTATAAAAATGGTTAAACAATGAGTAAGAGGCAAGAACTTGAGGCCCACGACCGTGAATAGTCAAGGGTTTCCACAGTTCCACTATGAAATTTAAGCAGCTATACATGCGTGCTATTTAACGAATTCTCGTTCGGAACTCCTGACATGACATTATTAGGATGGATCTTAACCTTCAGAGACCATCCAGAAGCTGATGCTTCTTAGCAATGTGAAATGTGATGCATGAGCTTGTGGTTTGCAGTTTGGCGCGAATTACTTGGTCCGAAAAAAGTGCTACGAGCCAGATACTGATTAAGTCTCTGGCATTTTATAAGTTATCTCCATTCATCAGCCGGTTTGCATGAGATTGAATTGAGTACTGTCTCTGAAGATCTTTAAATCTCTCCAAAATCTGCTGGAATGTCGGTCGATGTTGTGGTTCACTGTTTTATCAGATTAACAACACAATTAAACGTACTCGTTTGAAATAGATATGTTTCGGAGAAATAATCAGTTTCGTTGATTATATTTTTCAGAGTTTACGATAGACGAGCACCTGTGCCAGCAGCTTTCCATTACAGCAACCCATTGTGGATCCAAATTGTTCGGGATATCCAGCCGTTGATTCATGAATCCGACAGCTCCAATCACCTAAAATCACTCAGTAAAACATGTTAAATTTCGTTTCTGCAATCTAATGGACATTATATCGATTGATAAAGATATTACCTGCATGGAGTTGAGGTTTTCCCATGGTATTTTCTCCGTAACGAGCTCCCATAGTATTACACCGAAGCTGTATACATCAGACCTTATATTTCCAAGTCGTAAAAAGATAATATTTCATTAGTTTTGAGGTTCTAGAAGTAAAATTGAAACAAGAATTGGTATAATCATTATGACGTACTTCTCGTCGGAGGGTTCATTGCGAAGAACCTCGGGAGCCATCCATTGAGGCTACAAAATAGTAATGCACTATTGGTTATCGATTTACTAAGAACTGATTCATATATTAATAATTCGGTTTATAAGATAGATTACTCTAAACATGAATCAAGCAAAGGTAACCAAATAAGATAGAGCGACTTTATGCAAGGAAACGTGAAATACCGTTCCCCTCCCAGTCCTTGTTGTTAGGTATGATTCACGTTTAAGACGTGAGAGACCAAAATCTCCAACCTGATTAAACACGACATAGAAAGAGATGTTCTTATTTCGTTCAAGGATAAAAGAGAATGTTTTCACGGACCACAATGGTGCATACCTTCACATTCCAATTCTTGTCAACGAGCAAATTAGATGACTTCAGATCACGATGAATGATCGGTGGGTTGCAATGGTGAAGATAATTCATCCCCCGAGCCTATAGAAGCATGCAACATGAGAAAAAGAACACAACTAATGAAGAGAATGTTTTCTTAAAGAAAAAAAATGATTACTTACAATATCTAAAGCCATATGAATACGCCGTCTCCAATCTAGCTTATTAGTGCTTCTTTGGAGCAACCGGAACAAGCTACCACTGAACATTCGAAAAGAAGCAGGTTTCAGGTCAATAAGAAAGAACGATTAAAATAAACTAATCAATTCACAGATCATACAGAGGTAAATCGGGAAACGAACAAACCGTGGGAAGAACTCCGTGACAATGCAAAGACGCTGAGGTGAAGTTACAGCTCCCATGAAGAGTATTATATTCGGATGGCGAAGCCTCTTCATAAGTGATACCTACATCGAAGAAACATTAACTTCAAATTCAACTCCCATTTCGTAAATTTTAATCTCAAATACCCCAAAGAGACTCTGAAAGAGAAGAAGAAGATTCCCCGCCGAATGTTACTTGAGTTCTCACCTCTTGTCTGAACGAAAGTATTACGTCCTCTGAGTACTCTTGCTTGGAGAAAACCTTGACTGCGACATCCTGGATATAAATAACTCAGGTTTCTTGTGTTATACAATTACTTTCGCTGTAAATGAATGATTCTGATAGAAATGAAGTTAATAAGAAGAAAATTGGAACATACCGAGCCATACCACTGAGCATGATATACTGTGCCACAAGAACCTGCAAGATGCATAAAATCTTAAGACCCCACTGAATAAAGAAAGCTAAGGAGATATACCTTATCGAAAATTTTCACGATAATGCAAAAATAAGTTAAGAGGTAAAATAGGATTTTAACATCCAACATTGAGGAAGAAAGCTTGACTACCTTGCCCGATTTGCTCTCCGATTGCTAAGTCTTCCCACAGAATTTCATAATCTAAGCAGTCAGTTTCTGTGTCAAGTTTAGGCATAGCAGTACTACTTGTGCTTCCGTTACTGCTCACACTACCTATGCTATTGATGTTAAATGAAGACCAGGAGCCCGAAGCCTCGTTAATGCCCAATCTATAAAACCCTTCGCCTGCTTGATTTCCCGATTTTGGCCCAAACTCAGAACTCCTATGATGACCCATGTCATTTTCTTGGTCATGATTCAACCACGGCCAGACAGAACGCTTAGTTCTTGTTTCCTGCCCGTTTAGTTCATTGCCTTTCCATGGCCATGATATTCCCTTCTTACCCATCCATGCTTCTGCTTTTGAAGTTATAACCTTCTGAATTCCAATCTTTGCTTCACTGTGTTCACCAGAATTCATCAAAGTTTTCACTCGAAATTTTTCCTCGGTTAGAGCCTTCGAAAAAACGCCTAATGGAGTTGGGGCTACTTCTCCTCTAGGAGTGCTGGCTTCGCTCGAATTTGCATCCTCTCTATGGTCAGAGTAAGCTGCATCTGATAACCCGTGATCGGAATACTGGCTATCTCCACTACCACCTTCATGTTCCATATTGTTTTCACCAGTTCGAATTTTCGAGCGAACTTTGTTCGCCATCTTTGTTGTCTGTTTCAGTAAGACTAACAATTAAGCCAAACTGCACTAACAGACTAATAAAACCATGGCAAATCCGTTTCTTGTTTTTTTTTAAATCGAGAATAAAATTTTAATAAATGAAAACTCACAAGATTTGATATTTTTGAGGCAATTGCAATTTGAAGAGGTTGCTGAGAAACAAGACCAGGAGGTACATTCATGGGACCTCTTCTAGGTCTACTAAAGCTAGAATTTGCTTCTAAGGATTTCGTTCCCGAAAATGTACCCGAAAATTCTTGAAAGATTCTTGAATCACTTGAAACACAAATAATCCCAACTAAACTTCCATCCTCATCATAGAATGGGGTATTAGCCGAAATGGCTAAAAATCGATCCCCAAATTTATTTTTGACAGGCAATTGTCCTTTCCAACTCTCACCCACAATCACTCTTTGTATTATATTACTTGCCACCTCAAATTCATGGGCATCTGTAAGGAGCTCAGTTGCATCTTGACCTAGAGCTTCTGATGCAGAATACCCATACAAATTTTCAGCCATTGGGTTCCTGCAAAAATAACAACATTTCAATTGGAAATTCATCATCCACACTATTAGCATTATGTCACATCATCTAGACATTAGAATTTGCAAAGTAGATGGCTAATCCTTTTCTTGCAAGTTTGTTTACGAAAAGGCCTATTAGGCTCTAACATGGTACCAGAGCTAGTATCTCAGGAATGAGTCGAGACTTCTTAATCTTAACCTTGCGCAGAGGAGGAATACTGAGTGACTCAAGCTATGGCGTTGTGGGGGAGGTATAGCATTATCCCACATCGCCTAAAGTCTTGAAATTTAGAATTTGCACAGTAGATAAGCCTCAAACAATCTCTCCTTCCAAGTTGGTTTTCAAGGAGAGTTAAGCCCAAAAACACGAAAACAAAAAAGTTTGATCATAAGAAAATGAAGAAGAATTTGATAACTAACCAGTAAATTATGCGACCATCAAGATCAAATATATGAACTGATTGACCCATAGACTGCAAAATGTTCAGATATTGTTTATCAGTGAATTTGGGTAAAGATGATCCTCCTCCTGTTTTGTAACTTACATGTTCATCTGGATTCTTACTCTCTCTCTGCAAGGGTGATGAATGTCCAAAAGAAGCAGAACCCTTTTTCCAAGTTGATGATGCTTCAAACCCACTAGTGTTTTTTCTCATAGGAGAAGAAGGAAATCTTGATCTTCGAGGTGATACAGAGTGTGAACGTTGATGATTTTGTTCTGTTTTTGATTCTTTTGCATCAACAAGCATCAATTTTGACATCTCTTGTTTGAGATGTGTATGACCAGCTTCCAACTCTTGAATCTTCTTCAATAGTTCTTCTGCTGGTGGGGTTTCCATTACTTACTAGTTGAATTTGAAGAATACCCAGACCAAGAAAAATGAAGGTTTGATCAGAAATTTGAAGAAGGGAATGAAGTTGAATGATTGAAGAAGAGAGAGAAAGTCATGGGTATTGATTGATTGGCCTATTGGCTATTACTCTTTTCTCTCACTAGAACTAATATTATGTAAAAAAAATGTTCAATTAATTCATGAAAGCAAATGGGTTTAGTTTAGTGTTCAAGATTTATCTTCTATCTTGTTTAATTTTGATCATTTGCTTTAATTCTCATATCTACTTTACTTTTTGAGCAGTTCTATCTTGTTTTTGGTTGTCTTGTTCTAAAGGGTTTTTGTTTGTGTCACTACTTTTGGAAAGGAGTTGGTTAGTGGTTACCCTTCCTCACCACTTCTTTTTCTCTCTCTCTCTAACTTTATCTCTCACTAGGTCTTTTATCATCTTCTCAACCTATCTTTCTCAACCAGATGTTGTTTCCTGTCTTTTAAAAGGAAATTTTATTAATTACTTAAAAGAGAGAGTTTTTGTTTAGAGTTGAATACAAAATACCCTCTAACACAATGGTTAGTTAGAGTCTTAGAGAAGAGAAGTATGGATACACTTCTAACTTGAATTACCACTTAACCCTAGGTCATGTGTTATCCTTACTTTTGGGTGGAAAAATGCCACGTTTTATTTTTCATGGGAGTCTCATGATATGGGTAGCAAGCAATTCACCAATAAGAATCAATCTTGAACATGATTTTTATAGGTAGTTGCATTTCTCTAGTCTCTACCAATAAGAATCAATGGTATGTATACATGATCTTGATAGGTAGTTGAATTTCTTTATAGGTGGGAAGATTGTTGTTTTGTACATCTTGTTGCATCAATGATGGAGATAAAGTTTATATTGGCATTTACTTGTAAGGACAAATGCAATATACACCCTTGAATAAGAATCTACTTGAAAGGTTGATGAGTTGATAGGAACCATACTTCTTTACCTATCTTTCAAATTCAGTGAGTAGTCTCAAATTTACAAACTCACTTTCGTTTGCGAGGAGTAAAGTTAAGTGGTTTCTCTCACAAAGTTAAAGAAATCGGTTGAGTTCGTAATAAAATTTGAAGTCTTTCTCGTATCTTTCTGTAAAATATACTTTTTTTTTTGTTGAAAATAAAATATACTCTATTTGTTATCAAATTATGCTACTCCCTATAAAAATAATATAAGAAGATAATATATATAACTAGACAAGTAAACATAGATGCATGGTAGAGATGACATCATAAAAGAAACAAAAAATAAGTATTAATTTTCACTATGGGTGGGAAGATATCAGTTCTTTGATGCCTACTACAATAAAAAAAAAAAATTAATGAAGTCTTACTTTCATTAAAGAGTATTGGTGGGTCTAAAATAGAGACCCTAATAACACAATAAGTCCACTATTAACACAAAATTGACTAAACATCCAAAAACAAAATTTAGAAGTTACGAAACAAATCATTTTTACATTAAAAAACTTGAATGAAATCTTACTTTTCATGGGAATATTGGGGGAAGGTCGAACATATGGATCCTAATAACACAATAAGTCCACTATTAACACAAAATATGTCAAAAGTCCAAAAAATACAAAATTTGGAATTTACTAAACAAATCATTTTTGCAATACTATTTTTTGGATTCACCAAAAAACTTATTATAGCATGACATCGTTACCTTATTGTATTAAGCAAAAACGTAAATAATCTTATACGTTTTACTGTTGAACTTCACACATTTTGGTTTGTGTCGCGTACAACACATGCTTATTCCTAGACATATCTACACATTCATTAAACAATCAACACATTAGCGATACATTTGTTTATTTGTACGAAACATAAACAAATATATAAAAAAAAAAAGACTTTTTACTTATTTTATATTACGTTTGGACCTCGAACCTGATTTACTTTTTATTTTGGATTTTTCGCCCACGCACGTTAGCAATTATGCTTCATGAGAGAGACTTCCAGACCTTACAGATAGTGGTCCATAAGCATCAGATTCTGGTTGTTCTAGAATCTTGACATTCTTAATTTTCAGAAGTATTTTTCGGTTATTTTATCACTCCTCATCATATGTAAATGGGAATTTATATATGATTAAATTGCTAGTAAACAACAGCTGAGTGAACAAGAGAAAGTAAAGAAGAAAACTACCCATTTAAATATCATAAATTAGATGTCATACAAATTATATTTGATTTACAAATTCTTACAGTAGGATGAAAAGGGAGTCACTGTTTCCCTCTATAACTTGACCGATAATAGCTCAAAAGTTTACAATAAAAGACTCTGCAACACTCTTGGGATACAACTCTGTGATACTGACAGTGTCCTCCTAGCCGCAAATTGTCTGTACGAGCTTAGAATAATATACTTCAGAGCGAAATAGTTACTATTTTAAGAAAAATATAACGTCTAGCTAAGATTGGTGAAGTAGTTTATTTTTTGGAATATTTTGTCCAAAATGAAGAGAGTGGTGATTTGTTGTTTGATAAAATGGTTTTAAGTTCACTAGGAAGGAGAATGGATACCTAAGTCAATGGCCTTTTTGAACCCCTTCGAGGAAAGGGAAGTTCAAGAATGATAAGGAAAATGCATCTCTCTGATCCTCTGATATATTGGACTTCACCATTCATCATCTTTAGAATCTTCCTCGACATGTTCAGTGCCAAACCTTCTTGTGTCAGCCATTGGTTGCTGTTAAATGCATCTTGAACAAGTTCAGGGGGAAGTCCTTCACCAGGGCATTCCATCCTACACCGAATAGAAACTTATCAATAGTACCGATATTTCATAGAAAAAAAGTATATGACAGTTTTGGTGAAAGCTTTCCAGTCTTGGCGAATGGGATGTACACTTGTTAGAGTTTTTCTATAAAAAAACAAACCAATTCTACATTGACCGTTTATATACTTGACCTTTTGTGTCAAACTTACAGTTAATTACCAACATTTCATGGAGATGTGGGTCTTCAGATCTCGAAAACAGTGACAGCAACGGTAAGAAGGGTCAGGTAGGGGGCCACTCTAACTTTACTGGAATGGCGATGAGAAATTTTTTATAACTGAGTATCATTTACGCACTAGCAATATAGTCAGTTTTGTTTTTTTGAAACTAATGTAGTCAGTTTTGTTCAGTCTTGCACGTATTTGATTGGTGAAGATATAGTGCTGGGCGATAGAGATCCTAAATCAGATATAACTTAGCTACTTACATGTTCATGCATCATATAATATAAGTTGTTTTCTTTTCTCCTGAACCCAGAGAAATACCTGAATTCAAGATGGACAAGCTCTACTCCATCGGATATCTTCTTCAAGCTTGGTCGGACTTGAATCTCAACCCAACCTTCTGGAGCTGGTGCATATCGGACCACATTCAACAAAAAATCAACTAAAACTTGTTGAATACGGACTTGATCACCATAAACAGCTAGTGTTTTGATTTCGTCTGGAATATCTCGAATCAGTTGCAAACCTCTTTCTCTCAGGAGGATCATTACTTGGCTCACAACAACATTTATGAGGTTTCCAAGTAAAAATTCAGCCTCGTCAAGCTCTAAGGACCTGTACCAGAATAAAACTCCAACGAAATAAATCAACAACTGCAAAACAAATTAATTCTTCAAGTATACTTGTAAAATAGATTCACCGCATATTTGATGTGTAGTGATCTTAAAACATCTATGACAGGGAGTCAGGACTAGGGAGATGAAAATAGCATGCCACTAATGCAATCAGGTTAAATTTTACATATGGAAATATAGTATAAGAACCTCCTATGTTATGTTTCCTTACTGCCTGAAGATCATCTAGATTTCCCTCCATCAGTTGCCTCCTAGAGGCATTTCCAATAAGAGTTTATTAATACATTCCAATTCTTGCTTCAATGATGTACAGTAACCAGTTCGCAACAAAAAAACCTATATAAGGAGCAGATTCTAGTGAGTCTACTTCATATCATTTTCAGCTAAAGAACTAAACATCTCTGGAAAAACTTCAAATGTTTGAGCCAAAAACAGCGCGAGGAAGTACAGGTCATAAACTTCATATCATTTTTTACTCTAAAGAACTAAAGACTTCCTACGTTTCCATGGGCGTGTCCATGGGTTGTATAACTGGTACTCCTATAATTCTATAGGAGTCATCCCACGTCGGTTGTGAGAAGGGTGGTAGATACTAGTTCGTTTATAAGTGTGAGAGAAAGCCTAACCACTTTAGCTAGCTTTTGGTGTGCGTATTTGTGTGAGGCCTAAGACTACTGAGTAATGATACCAGGGCCTATGAAGAAAAAGTCGGGATTAATCCCCGAGTACACCCCGACTACTCCTCAGTCCCCATCTTGCCGACTAGACTGGGAGCCAAAACCCTAGTCCCGTGGAATTCCGAGTAAATCCCCGACTTGGTCCGACTAGGACCGAGACGACTAGTCGGGCCAGTCGGGATTATTTAGCTGAGCCTTTTTTTCTTTTACTCAAATCGACAAAGGTGGTTTAGGATTTGCTCATTCGGCTTTTCACCCTTCCTCTCCCCTCCAAATATCATTATAACCAGATTGAAGTAATTTTGAAGTTTTCTTGCTCTCCAAACAAGATTCCAAGTTTCTCTATCTTCTCAATCTTTTTTTACTACTTCTTTTTAGAACCCATATTGTACTCTTTTTCTCTATAAACTCAAATAAATGTTAGTTGTTAGTGTTTTATACTTCATTAATGTTGTAGAACTTGTTGATAAGTATATGTGTGCTTCTTAGGGATGAATTTTTAGTGTTTATACTTCATTAAGACCAAATACTTATATTTATACCTATATATAATTATATATTTATATTCCACGACTAGTCCCGTGTAAATACGACTAGTAGCGACTATGCCTAGTCCCATGTCCGCCGACTAGTCCCCCTTGCCGACTTTTCCAACATAGACCAGGCCTCATGTTTATCAGATTCTTTCAGGTCCTGTTGTGGAAGGCGTAGATTGTTTTCCAGTCCCAATGTTTAAAAGGAAAGATTATTGGAGTTATCCCACATCGGTTGTGGGAGTGGGGGTGGTCAGTTTACAAATGTGTATAGAAGACTCACATCCTAAGCTAGCATTTGAGGTGAGCGAGGTCCAAGGACACCAAACAAGTCCAGAGGCCAGGAACATCGTATGAACTCCAAAAGGGAGTAATGTTGCAGAGAAGATTACTCAAGTTTATTCCCAGATCACATAACATTAAAAGAACAAGCGCTACAACTTTTAACTCGAGTACTCTAGTCCATCAAACTCTATAAGGCCAGGATGATTACTTGCAGCCCCTGACGTTATTTTAGTAATTTATATGTGAAGAGAGAAACTACAGGGAGGACTTACCCGTCCTCAATGCGCTCCAGATCAACGTCCTTAATAATCTTCATCATCTGCTTCTCACAAGCAGCACTAGTCTCAAGGAACTGCTTCTGATCTTCAGTTAAATCTGTAGCTTCCAATAGAGAATTAGTGAACTGTAACCCACGTAAAGGATTTTTTACCTCCTGGCAAATATATGCCAACTCTTTCTTTCTAGCAAAGCATTTCTTCTCTTGCTGCCTTTGGATTTCAAGAGCTTGCTGCAATTCGGGACTCACAATCTGCAGAAAACAAAAGGCCCCAATAGTTTGACCCTCCATATTAACCCTTTTATTAGCTGTCAAGAGAGCTTGGACGTATTTCCCATTCCGATCAAAGAATGCAAATGGAAATTTGTCGGAGTCAATGCCGGCCATTGCATTATGAAGGACAATCATGAACTTTGTAAGAGCATCAGTGCCTTTGAGTCGACAACAACTTCCAAAAATATCTCCTACCAACGTCTTCCCTAGCATTTCCTCTCTTCCCCACCCAGTAAGTGTTTCCATAGCTGTATTCCACTCCAAACAATAGGTATTCTCGTCCGAAGCAAATATAGGTGGGATTAAAGGGTTAGGGTTATGCACAACCGCTTTGTAATCACCTTGTATATTGGTGAATTTGTCCATTACCACTTTGTGACTAGTAATATCCTGACCCACAAAACCCACACCTACAATATTGTTCAGGTAATCTCTGCTACAACAGGCGTTGACCACCAGAAAGAGGCCTTTGTTGGGCTCTTGTGAACCAAATGTCTTCAGCTTTATCTCTACATTCTTATCTTCTTCACCTGCATGTATATTAATCTATTGATGGGCTACTCATTTTTTCAGCCAACACTATACAAGACATCATTGCAAATACCAAAAAAATTAAAAGCAACCACTTAACGAAAAAGAGGAGAGGAGGCCATTCTTCAGGCTTGTTTGGAGTTAAAATATGCAGTTCTATGTTGCAATTTTTTTCAGCTCGGAGAAAAACTAATGAAAATCCATATCAGAGGGCAAACATGTCAGAAGCTGCAAGAACATAAAAGAGAAATCCGAAGTGGGATGACTTACCTCGTAAAGCATGGGAAAGAAGCTTGTCAACAACCTCTGCCGATTCTTTATAAACAATGTCTTGAACTAATAACCTTCCCATAGCTTCCTCAACAGGCAGCCCTGTCAACTCTGCAACTTTTGCGTTCCACCCATTTATCCTACCATCAGAATCTACAGCGAGAATTGGAGCAGTTGCAGTCTCTATCAGCCTAACCATCTCTTTTGCAACTGAGATAAGCTCGTCCATTCCTTGCAATTCCGAACTCCCAGCTTCAGCATTGACAACAGACTTAGAAATACTTCCTTCAGAGTCCTTAAAGGAATCTCGAAGTATAAGCTGCAAAGAGTGGATTGCGTCCATCTCCGCATTCTCCCATGGCAAACTCCTACTCTTAACCACTTCCAAAAACGCCTTAAACGAAGAACGTGGGTGCATCCTCTGACCATCATCCTTGTCCTCTGGATGATGTTTCGCCCCTCCCCACTTTATCTCTTTTGCTGTGTGAGATCGAAACCAGAATAAAAAGTCTCTAGCGGTTATGTAAGCCACTGCCATCCCACAAACTGCATCTCCCAACATTGCTGCTCCAGGATATCCAGCATCACCTAAGCTATCAGTACTCAATCCTGTCGAGTCCCCATGGTAAGCCAACAACCACTCCACAATATCCTTTATTTGTGCTTCTGTTGGAGTAACACCGAGCGCGTAGTACTTCCCTTGGTAGAACAGTGCAGCTCCGTCACACTTCACAAGATTCATAATACTTGGGCTCTGAGTAATAATTCCAGTTGGCGAATCTCGAAGCAGCATATCACACAAGAGAGTTTGAGTCCGAAGAACGTGTTTTTCCCGCATTTGGGACGCTAATTGTAACTCTAAGTTCAATTGAAGCCCAAAGGCCTGCATGAGGAACTCACAAGCATAACGGAGAGGAAATGGGATACATCGTGCAGATGTGTGGTGGCACACAACAAGCCCCCATAACTTTGTGGAATTTCTACCAGCGGCAGGTCCGGCACCTTCTTCGTCATTTCCATTGATGATCACCGCCATGGCTAATGAGGCCACTGTACCCATATTAGCCATGTATTGAGCATGACATCCGTGAGGTGCTCTAAGAGTCGAACCAACTAAACACAAAGGCTGCATTAGATCTTCATCCTGAATCACACACACCGGTGTGGCATGGCAGTCGACTATCATCCTAACCCGGTTCTGCTTGAAGAGGAACCGTGACGCTTGGGGTATATCAGTGGAAGGATAGTGCAAACCGATGTATGGATCCAAATCACGCCTCTTACTCTCAGCCACAACCTCCCCATGTTCATCCTCATGAAACTTATACACCATAACCCTATCATACCCAGTAAGCTCTCTAACATGTTCAACAACAGTATCACACAAAATCTTAATATCCCCACCAGGAAGAGCCTGTAACCTCGAAATCGCCCGGACAGCAAGTTTCTGACTCTGAACTGCCCCAGCAATCGACAGAGCAGGATCTTCTGACCTAGCTGGCTCTAAATCAATTACAATTCCCACATCAATTCTATGCAAAATTGCATAAAAGGGTTTGCCAGAATTCTTGGAATGGATCCAAAGAGGGTTCAACAATGAAATTTCACGTGCCCCAAAAGCTCTTTCAAGCAAAACTGTACTAGATTGGGTAAAAAGTGTCCTAACATCAGTTCCCACCATGAGAGATTCTCGTTTTTCAAGACTAGGTACTGATTGAGGCATAAGGTCGAGCATTTCTGATGCATTTTCACTGTAAGCAATGACCCTAAACGTAGTTTCTTCAGCAGCAATCGTACACCCAAAGGGTTGAATTAGACCACCACGTTGAATTTTCGACAAATAAGCTGTGATTTGTTGTTCTGGAACTGATTGAGAAGTATTTCTAATAGATTGTGAGTAATCAAAAGACTTACCAGATTCACCAGATTGTTCAAAAACTGCATGAAGACGGGCATCAATTGTATATTGAGCAATTGTTTTGTTAGTTGAAGAATGTGTTTGTTGATGGGTATGGGTTCTTCTGTTGCTACCACCTGAGGAATTCTGATTGTTGTTGGTGTTGTTACCAATTGTTCCTCTGCTTCCTGAAGCCATTAAAATTTGACTTCTAACCAGAGAGAGAGAGAAAGAGAAATGGTGAATTTTACATATATAGAGAGAGAGAGAGAAAGTGTCAGAATTATGAAGTCTTGAATTTTTTTCCTTTTGTTGGGTTTGGAATTAGTAGAAGAAGACCAATATTTACTACTACTAGTGTAGTTAGTGAGAGAAAGTGGAGAGAGAGAGTGAAAGATAATGGGAGTGATTTTTGCACCTTTTCCATTTGTGAAGGATGGTGAAGAAGAATGTAGAGAGAGAAAGAGAGTGGGTGGTCAATTGTTACTGAATCAGTAGTACTTTTTGTTTATTCCCAAATTTCTGTGGATGATTATAAACCAACTTTAAAGGATCATGTGCCTTCACACTATTTTCTTCTTGTATTGGGAAAGACAGCATTTTTTTTTCTCAATGTTGTGGTTTTGATACAAGCCCTAATCCAAACATAAATTACCCTATGTAAGTTGACGTGTCCTAATTCTAGCCACACAATGATCTAAATATGATACTACTTAACATTCTAAGACCTTTTAGATCTGAAACAAAAAATATATATATTGTGTTTGACGTCTAAATTAATCTATTATTTTAGTGTTTAATTTTTTTAATTCAAATTCACAAATGTATCAATAATGTATTATTCATTTAGTGAACGTATAATTATGTGTAAGAATAAGTTTATTCTACAAGCAGCATAGTAAATCTTTTTTATGTGAGAGAAACATCCATTTAACGAAAAAGATAACAAAGTTTAGTTCCCGTAGGGACCATTCATGAAAGTTATTAAAACAAAAGGTACTGAATTGTAATAACGTTAACAATAAGGATTGCAATGTCGTAGACACAAATTGGAGGGTCTAACTCAAGTGGTCCAATTCATGGGCCTCTCCGTTTGGTGATATGGGGCAATAAGAAAGTTGAGCGTGTAAAGCACGCGTGTGGTGTCTCAGGCCGTCGATTTCCTCAATTGCGCGAAGTTAAACAATAAAATGTATAGAGGTAATAATGCAGTAAAACAAAAATGTCATGTAAAAATAATTTGTTTAATAAATATCTAAATTCGTGATTTTTGAATTTTTGACTTATTTTGTATTAATATTGGACTCACTGTGTTATTAAGCCCATAATTTACATCTTTCACCAAAATAAACACAGCTCTATATAGTAACTTGGTAACAACTTCACCCTCTATTTTGAGACAACAAATGGGGAAAGAAAAGGTTACAAATTAAAATTGTCTGTAGGTGGATAAGTGGATATTGTGAATTTGAGTTGGTTTAGCCAACTTATAATATACACATTCAGACATTGAGCAACAAACCGATCTACTAGACTAGTTTAACAAGGTTGTTGCACAAATTCGACATCACTTAGGCTCTCTCTTCTACGTCAATAAAACTTAAATTTGATTGCCCAGAAAAGAACACAGGAGATTATGTCGAATTTTAGTAAAAGACGCTTCAAGACTTTCAGTTCAGAAAATAAGTCTAGTCTGTCTATGTCATATGACTCATTATGCTTGAAAAAGGTTTCAAGGCAAACACATGAATCTCTCAAATCACCATCATCTTGGGAGTTTAACTTTTTTTAACTCAAACAGCAAACTAAATATTTCTTTGTACTTCTGAAATTGCTCGAATCTGCTCTTAAATGAACAAAGAGCATAATCTAATATGTATATGAAATAATTAACTCTAAATGCTTCTGCAGACGATATTGATGGATCTTCACACACATTCTCGTCAAACTATTTCTTTCTTCGAATAATACGTTTTTTCCGAAATGTTGCTTCAACTTCCATCTTAATGGCAATCTCTTTAGCCTCAATCATGCCTTCTTCAAACCCCACTTCTCTATAATCTTCAAGATAATGAATGAGTCTGTTCAATTTCTCTAATGCAACATCAATATTTATATCTTTAGTTTGAAGTGTTTTGCTAACAGAGTTTACCGCAAACAATATATTATGCCAAATAACCATGCTCAAAAGGAATTCAAAATTTTCAAAGTCTTGTTCTAATATACTTTCGGCATCATGAACTGTTTTTGAATCATCACTTGTCTCCACCAATCCTCCTAAAGCTTCTAGTAATTAGGATTAAAGATTAGGTTCTCATCAATAGTTTTTCGTTAACTTAATAAACCCTACACCATCTAGATATTGTCAATTTTGTTATTATATATAACAGGAAAAAGAGGGAGTAAATAAATAGAAATTTAGATTTAGATCAATTTAATAAACTCTACAACATCTAAAGATCATATATTTATATATAATAGGGAGGAGAGAGAAAAAGTAAATAAATAGTAGAAAATAAGATTTGTTCTATCCTAAATAAGGCAATAACTCTATGACTTTGAAGAATCTAAGAAGGGAAGGTGACTAGGTGAGATGAGTAGATGACAATGGATCTCTCATCCCGTAGGGAAGAAGAGGAGGGTGTTCTCGGATCTGGTTTGACACTTTGGCTTGAAGAAAGAAAATGATATTGGGATGTCATGATTTGGATATTCAAATTTCAAAAACATTTTTTTTCATGTCTAACAAACTGTTAGGCCCACCATTCATTTTAAAGATCATCAAATTTGGTGGTCTTTTTTACTTAACATTTGTTAAATGAGACCCTTATAATTTTCTTAGAGAGTTGTGCATATTTCTTAAAGAAATTAATGTCTTTGGTGGTCCCTAAAAGGCGGTGGCCCGAAGCGACGCTTTGTTCGCTTTGGCCCAGGGCCACCCCTGCCACTAGACTTGCTTCTTGACCAGTTTACCCACTTAAGTTGACCATACATCTGAAGATAGATGAACTGAACTGACATCATCTTTCCGGCCAAATGTTATTGAATTAAATTCAGAAGAGACATATCAATTCAGTAGTTATTTAGTCACCTTACAAAACTATGTTAGAGTTTAAATATCATCCTAAAGAAAATCAAATCATAGGTTTTTAGTTCGAAACTTAGTAATGAATGTAAAATATGTTTCTTCTTGTAGTAGTCAGCATTGTGTGATAGAAAATACTACACTTATCTCCAAATAAAGAATAGTATGGAACTAGAGTCATAAGAAAGAAATGGATGGATGATCATCGTACAAGTTAATGGTGGGGTAGGGCGAGTCCAATTTCATGTAAATGGTCATTTGATAGGGAAGGACCACCATCCACCAAATATAGTGAAATATGTGGATGTTATGTGTTACACGTATAGTAGTTATCCTCTTAGTGGTGGAGGTCAGTTTTAAGGTTTTCAAGGGTTGTGGTCATTGGGAGCTACTGGCCTACCAATGATGCTCAAGAGAGATCGAGACTAGAGAGAGAGAGATTAAGAGAGGCCAAAATTTCACATTTTCATTGAGATGTGTCCTTCTACCCGGGCTATTTGGACTGGAGTACATACAGATAACAGTATATGTACATCAGAAATGCTAATTGGCTCAGAAATGGGGGCAACTACAGGCCGAAAGCTGATGTTGTCGATTCTCATTAGTTCGGACATGTGGATATGGAAACGCCTTGAACCAATAGGAGCCGACCGACCACATCAGCTTTTGCCTGTGGTCGGCCCTCATTTTTGGACCAAATAACGTTTCTCGTATATACAGTGTTTTCATCAACTTGTGTTATTGTACCGTACACAATGTATTCATTTTCGATATCCCACTCACTGAAGTAACTGCAAATATCCGACATAGGCAACACTTGTGTACGTGACATGATAAAAGAATGGGTTAATTTGACATAGACCCCATTTATTTAGTGATATTAGGACTTCACTCTCAAAATCAAAGTGTTCTGGCGTTAACCTACAATTGGTGTTTTTCCGTCATTTTCTCGTCAAATAGTTGGCGTGTGAGACACACGCGTGGTCCGTGACAAAAATACCCCCGTCTAATCCAACAGTTAAACAATCATTCTCGTGATCAACGGTAGTGAAATGACTACTTCTGCTAATGAAGGACAATTCTTGAGTATGCTTCTTAAGCTAATCAATGCTAAAAACACCATGGAAATTGGTGCTTTCACTGGTTATTCTCTCTTAGCCACAACTCTTGCTCTTGCTCCTGGTCGAAGGATTGAGATTTGTCAACTTTCTGTAAGTGATGGAATTACCCTTTGCCAGTATCAGCTAAATCATTTCTCCCAAAATCTGGGTTGAAATATAATCATTTCACCACCGTCGATCACGAGAGTGATTGTTTACCGTTGGATTAGATGAGGGTATTTTTTTCACGAACCACGCGTATGTTTCACATGCCAACCATTTAACAAGAAAATGACGGAAAAAAAAGGCAATTGGGGGTTAACGCCAGAACACTTTTGATTTTGGGAGCGAAGTCCTAATATCACTAAATAAATGGAGGTCCATGTCAAATTAACCCTAAAAGAATACTGAACAAGTATAACTACATTATAAAACTTATCTGGTTTAAGAACATTTCATTTTCATTTAAACTAAACAAACGAAAACGCATAGAATCCTACAACATCATCAACCAGACCATGATTACAAACTCCTAAAGAAAAAATCGGATCATTTGGTGTAAAGGACATCCTCCGATGGGTGACGGTACAATGGCTGCTTCAATCTTTTCTGGTCAAAAGTGTGTCTGCATTTCCTCATACAAGAACATGAGAAATCAGACCAATTTACAGGAAAAATACAATCACATATAATAGCAATTACAAAATGATCAAAAGTCTTCCCGGGGAACTACTGGACCATCTTTGTTGAACATGGATGCTCATACACTCATACCCCCGGCCCAAGAGTTTAGAGCTCATTCTAGTCTCTTCTGAAACACTTTCTGTCCTAGACAAATTTTCGATAGCTTCCTACTTTCAAGTTTTCACTCTGGGATGTAGGTCTTCAATTGGCCTTAGATTAAGTCTTAACAGATTAGTGGATATCTAACTCGGTTTAAATTTCTATTTTACTGTTGTAGATGTTGGTGACTTAAATTCAAAAAGGCCGAATAAAATATCAGATGAGTCGAACTCAGATAACAAAGAACCGCTAAGTTGTGCTCTAAGCTACCAATACTAGAAAAAGCTACACAAATACATAGTTCAAGTACTCACCCAATCAGACCAATGGAACGTGCCAGAACGAAGAGCCCATTCAGATATCCTATTTCAACGATCTCATCAATCTCTGGCTTACTGAACATTCCACTACCAGCAAGAAGATCCAAGAAGAGAGACCCAATGGCCCCATCGACATTGAGAGCTAAGTTGTTCGCTTTCGATAAAGTGTAGGTTTCAACTTGAACAGCATATTCCATGTATTTCACAGAAGGGAAATGGGTTCTGGCATAACGTTGTAGTAGCTCTACTCTCTTGTCTTTGTTATCTCCTCTCCTGGTCCTGTTTTTTAATAACGACAAGAAAAATGAGGACTCCAGGTTCGAATTTGAGTAAGAAAATAAGCGACCGGAACTTCACGCTGATAATGAAATAACTTTTCTACGGTTGAATAAATACCATACCTGTGTCCAATTCCAGGAACACGAATACCCTTCTTTTTCATATGTTCGACGAGCTCATAAGGTGTAAGACACTGCAAAGATGGTAGTGAAAGAACATGGATAGACTTTTTAGCATCCATTTTCTGCTTCACTATATTACTAGTGGCTAGGAAAACTTACTCTGCCATAAGCATCCTTGAAACATCTAGCAGCATCATCAATAGCACCTCCAAATCTCGGACCAATTGTAAGTAACCCTGTTTGGTAAGAAAGCATCCAATTTAAGTGCATTGTCCGACAACCTAAAATAGCACGACCGTAATAGTTATTAATATCATCCCTGCTTTGGCCATCCAGGTCTAACCCCAAGCAACATGCACGAGGTTTTGTTCTTGGAAAAGACTGCATAAACCTACCCGAATGGATTCATAACTCAAACTTCAGAAAATCCCTCAAGCAATGTGATACTATAACTTACGTACGCTATAATCAATTATCGTTTACCTGAGACAAGGCTGGAGACTAGATCCTTTCCGGCCCTTGCAGTAACTATGGTATTGTGAGCACCAGAGATACAGGGACCATGATCAGCACATAACATAATACAAATCTGACCAAATAATGTTCTTTAGTTAGATAAATATATAAATACAAAGGAGTTGAGATTGAAGAGAATCGTGAAAGGAAAAAAGGATCAATCTTTGGAGCTACCTCAATAAACTTTGTACAGTAGCGAGGAAGACTTCGTTTGAACCACAAAAGAGAGATAACATCACCCACACCATAACCCTTATCGACGATGGAGGACATCGGGATACCAGCATAACATGGCTCCTCACCTGCAAATATGACCCAGATTAAAGAGTTTGAGACGATTAAACTCTTGGTGATACCATCATTCAATTGAATGCAGCAAGAAAAGGCTCAAATCAAACCTCTGTCATCAGAGATGGTGGAGATAATATGAGTTGGAGCCCGAACTTTTCCACTTTTAATTGCAACATGAAGATCCTCAGGAATTTGAGGAGGTTTAAATTCTTTGACAGGTGTTGTCTTTCCTTCTTCAACCTGTGATAAGAGAAAAAGAACACCCTAGATTAGCTAGGTAGTGAGTTGATGGAATATGGTATGAAAACTGAAAGAAAATGATGCATCCATACACCAAATAAATAGGATCAAGTGCGGGTACATACTAGCTTGTCGAATGTCTCTTTTATGGTAGCCTCAAGCGCTTCAAATGATGTGGGAACAACAGCCCCTGCATCGCTTAATGCTTTGTTTTTTGCTTGTGCTGACTCGACTTCACTACCACTTTTTGCACCCTAGTTTTCATATGGAAAGTAGTTTAGTGGACAAATAGTACAAAACATAAGGTAGACATAACATAAATCAGTTTTTACGGACACAAAAAAATGTACTTTGATGTACAAATAACAAAGAAAACCAGGTTTCACTTGAACAGCTTGTCTAGTTAAATAAGTCATTTTCTTAAAACTTGTATCGATGTAAATAACTCACAGCATGACCAAACTGCACTTCTGATTTGAAAAGCCTGGCACAGGTTCCACTAACCCAAGCGACAACTGGTTTATTGACCTTTCCCTGCTTTAACGCTTCAACTAGAGAGTACTCGTCCCTCCCACCTAGTTCCCCAAGCACAACCATCATTTTTATCTGAGTGAGAACAAAGAATTAAATCAAAACTTGACTTGAGAGCGACCAGAAATATAAGGATAGTTTATTGACGGATCACAAAACAAAAATCAGCTTTCGCTTTAATCTCTAGCGCTACCAAGAAAAAGGAAAGTTATGGGATGCAACTTTATGCACTGAAAATAGTTTTTCACCTGTGGTATGTTATTGAATCGTAGGATATGATCAGAAAGAGTTGAGCCAGGGAAAACATCTCCTCCAATTGCTATGCCTGAACAGATTGTGAAGGTAATTTTATTCAATTAAGGTCTAAATCTCCATATTGGTCCTGGAAGACGATGTAGCTACCTTCATATATTCCATCAGTTACCCGTGCTATGCTGTTGTAAAGTTCGTTAGACATGCCACCCTGCGATAGTAGAGAGACAGTTCAGGTTTTTCTATAGCTCGGCAGACTGCAAAAAAAAAAAAAGAATATAACAAACATTCTGATATCTGATAACCAGTCAGTTTTATATGTATATTAGAAACCAAAATCTTCAACTTGAAAGGAGCTGCGAACCCCCAGAATGAGACCAGAATAAATACATACAGATTTTGACACGAAACCGACAGACCCAGGCCTGTAAAGTTTGCATTGGATTATATTGTCAATGGTTCCAGCAGTGTCGCCAATCTTGAATGCTCCGGCTTGAATGCCTCCAACTGTAGCAGGTCCAATAACAACCTGGAAATAGTTCATTGTGAAGTTTAGATTCAGATTAAGATGGATAGCACTTTGTTAAAAAAATGTGCTAATGAATATGTAGAAGATTTCGGCAGTTTCACCTCATAAAGTACTTCTGCCAACAATTTCTCTCACCTTATTATTCGCCTTTGCATAAGCAATCAGTTCCTTGGTATCTGACTCTGGAACTCCTTCGGCTATTATAGCTACAACTCTAATTGTGGGTTGTTTCAAAGCAGCCATGGAAGAAGCAGCTGCACTGTAAAATTACAAAATCAAGTGACATTCAGTATAAAGAGAAAAACCTTTGAACATTAGTATGAATATCAGCATTAACCTTCGATACGATGCAAAATTGATAAAAACATCAGCAGTTGGATGTGCGGCACAAGCTGCATCAACACTGCAAAAAGTAAGAAGATAATGGGAGAACTTAAATTTCAGAAAACGAAGTAAAAGAAACCTTTCTGTTACCAAGTTGGGAAAATAATAGCATACGCTGAATGAACAGGAATGGCGATTTCTTCTTGACCGAAGAAGAGCTTTTCAAATCCGTCGGCACCAGGGTTAATAATTCCAGCAACAGAAGGTGTTTCTCTCCCTGAGACCACAAGAATGAAATTGCAAATTAGCATGATACCAATCAACCAAGACGCAATATTGATGCAACCTAAGAAAAGAACCCAAACAAAGAACTTTTACATTAAGGTGTGATAAAAGGACCAGGTATACACACCACAGAGGAAATCAAAATCAAGCATCCGTTGGATAGGGAGTTGCTTGTAGTTGTAGAATAGCGCCTGTGTCGTCCGATAGAATAGTTGACCAGTAGCCATGATGCAAACACACTGCAGAAAACATACAACGAGACAATGACTATAGTATGGAGTCACATTATAGGGAAAACTCAGAAAGATATAAAGTTTGGTTGAGGAGATCACGTAAAGGCCCATTGAACGCAGACGTGAAAGTATCTTTCGAGAAAAGAAAACCTAAGTATTACTTCGTTTTGATGTTACTAAAACACGATGTACTTGAATCTGAGGTGATTTTATCAATTTAGATCTCAATTCCATTCCAAACCACTAATTTCACAAAATTAGTAGTCGTCGTTACTAAGAGATAATACCCCAACTCTTGCAATTACTTTACCAGTATATTGTGTATTAGCATTTTGCAACACAAAGGAGAGAACGACAAATGAGCGTAATTGTTGCTATCTAATAATATCTAGGAGAGATAGCAGTATTTATCTATGTACAAAATATGAATCGATAAACACGCAAAATAAGCATAAGGCCACTTTGATGATAAGTATTCCAAAATGAATCTAGGGTTAAAAGAGCTTGCAATTAGTTCACTAGCTTCATATACTAATAAACACCCAGAGTACAAAAACACAACCTGAAACGAAAATCTCTTTCAAAATCAATTCAAACATACAGCATTTTCGAATATTAACAGATCCTAGACTTTGTGGGACAATATTTTATTCGAACATTAAAAATCTCAATCTAAACTTGATATTACTAGGTTAAAATTAAGTCAAGCAACAAGATAAACAGAATCAATGCTGGTTCTTTAAATCAAATTTCAAAAATAGAAGAGCATTTTACCTGAAACTGGAGGTAGCCTGGTCACTGGTGGGTTTGAATTTGGCGGGAAATTTTAACTATGAGAAATGCAAAAGATTAAAGGGGAAGCGGCAGAAGATTGTAAGAAGTTGTCAGTGTTTAAATAGAAACAGAGATTGGAGATACTCAGATACCTGTACAAAAACAAGATTAATCTTACCATTTGAAATATTAGTAATTAAAGAGTAAAAGAAAGTGGAAGTTTGTAAACAATTTTTTTTCCTGGGAGTTTGTAAACTGGTCACGTGTATCTCATGTTGCTTCCTTTCAAGAGGAGAAGTTTTAAAGGTGCCTCCTGTATGTGTTAGAGGCGCCTATTTAAGACAAATTTGTGAGAAAATTCGTAAAGAAATGAAGTCCTCCTTTACACACGTCGGGCGCCCTTAAAACTCCTTTTTCGAAAGGGGATTGCACAAGGTTCAAAAACATAGGATTAATGAATAGTTTTAAAAGCGCTCCTGAAATCGTTATGCAAACTGATCTCGCAAGAGAAATCCTATTAGGAGATAATCTCAAATCAACGGTTGGGGTTGATTTGTCAACTTTATCTTGATTTGTGTCCTAAACCATGAGGAAATTTCGAAAGTTGATTTAAGATTTTGTCTCAAATCTACCTAGAATTTCTTTGCTCTTGTCGTGTCTCTTTTCTTCGCAATATATTCCTACAAGTTTTGCTTTGAGAGGAGGTGTGCCACCAACAATAAAGAGGAGTGCCATTAAAAATACCAGGCTAAGGTTTATTCCTCGGAAAGAGCAGGTCTTCGACCTTTGAGGCAGTAGTTTACTTTCTTCAATCACCTTATGTAAGTTATGGCGTAAATAAAACGAAAATAATAATTAGATAATTTTGAGGTGCCGCTATTTAGTAGTTTAAAGTTCTTTATACGACCTTTAAGGGTTTAAGAGTCATATATAATATAACGAGAGTGTAACCTGTGTTTAGAGGGTACATGCTTAGAATAGAGGATAGAATACATTCCTTTGGCGTATGGGTTTCGGTGGCAGGAGGAATCTCCATAGTGGCCGTTGCAATAGCCTTGTCTTCTTTGTCCGGCGAATACAGATAGCTCCCTCCCTTAGCTAGGTACGGCTCTTTCGAGCAATCAATCTACTTATCGCTTCTAAGTAAGTCACTTCCTGCGAAAAGTGGAACTCCTTTTGGGGTTGACTACACGAGTCTTATGAAAAAGAGTTGTTCTATAATCTCAACTTTTGGAGATAAGTTTGGGAGGTGCAATCTTAGCCATTGAAGATAAACTTAGGAGGTATAATCTCAACCTTTTGAGATAAGTTTGGAAATTTAATCTCGTGATAAAAGATGGACACTACTTTCTCGGTAATAGCTTTTTTTAATTGATTAAATATATTTGTTTAATAATATTAAAGAATCTTATTATGGAATAGTAATGGTTCGCCAAACCAAACATTGACTCTGCATATTTAGAAATTTCTAAATACAAATAGCAAAAGCACAAAAATATGCATACAGAAGTATGAGATTCACAAGTAAATATTTTCCACTAAAAAGTAAGTGTTTTTACCTCAACAAAAAAGAAAAAAAAAAGAAGTAAGTGCTGTTTTTTTTTGCTTCCATTTGTATTTGTATTTATATTTATAGGTATATATGAAATTGCGTAATTCTTTTTCTTCAAAAATTTAAACTAAATTACTTTAAAAATATAATGAAGAACATAATGAAACTTACTTACGAATTTCTTAGGATCATTCAAAGAAGATTAAATAACAATAAGTTGATTGGAAGAAAAATTTCTTCCAAGATTGTCATTTTCTAAATATGATAAATTATAGTGTAGGACGAACCGTTCTTTTATTGAATCGATCGAGAAGGTATTTAGTACAGTAAACTAAAACATAATGTGTTAATAGATATTGTTTGATTTATTTATGTGGATTTCTCTTTTTAAAAGTGCCCCCAGTGTAGGGCTGGGAAAACGGTCAGGGAACCCGGGGTCCGGCCCGTTCGGCCCGGACCGTTTTGACCCGCAGCCCGAGTCCTACCCGAACCGGGCATACCCGGCCCGATGGCTCGGGCTTATTGGGCGGGACTCGGACATACCCTCAATTCCGAGTCCCGGCCCGTTAGGTCCGTCCGCCACCCGCCCGCGTCAACCCGCCCGCGTCAACCCGCCCAAATCTATTATAAAAACCCTGCTCTCTTCAACAAAGAAACCCTAATATCAACCTAACTTTCTCTCTCTGCCTCTCTCTCTTAGCCGCCTCCTCTCTCCACTCTCTCTCCTCTTCTCATCCATTCAACACCATTTAGTGATGTTGGTTGATGAAGTTGATAAAATCCATGAAACCCTTGTTCATGTTGATGAAGGTGAAGATGTGGGTGTTGATGAGTTAGATCTTCTTCTTCGTTTTCTTCTTGATGGGGATGGGTCTGATGATGATGATGATGAAGCTGATGATGATATTGATGGGAAATGACTTATTCATCACCTTTCCGAGTATCTTGAAATGTCCGATCTCTTTAGGCGTGATGATATCTTCTGTTTTTTTTTTTTTGTTGAACCTGATGATATCTTCTGTTAGTCTCTGTAATGGGGTTGCTTATGATCAATCTAGTATTCAAAAATGGCTTGATAGTGGTAATAATATAATACATTTTTCTAGGGGTGGGAATCTAGGGTTTCAGAAATAGTTAGGTTAATTAATAAAAAAATCTTCCCAAAAAAAAAAGAAAGGAAAAAAAAGAAAGGAAAAAAAAGAAAGGAAACAAAAAAGAAATCTCAAAAACCCGAGCCCGTCCGACCCGAGCCCGTTGGAACCCGCTCGGGCAGCCGGGCTCGGGCGGCTACGGGCACTTCAATTCCATGATTCGCCCGGCCCGATCCGCCCGGCTCACTACCTCGGGCTCGGCTTATCCGAGCCCGATCCGCCCGAGCCCGGCACTTTATAGCCCGAGCCCGACCGCGCCCGCCCGATTCCCACCCCTACCGCAGTGAAGAAAATCTCTGGCCTCGCCACTGGTATGAGTGACACTTATACCTAACGTGTCCGATATATAACTAGCGTAAGTAGGCTTAGTGGAAGTCAGCTGGGGCCTGGGTGAATGTCCACTTGAGATTTAAGCACACAGAAGTATCTCCATACTTTTCGCGTATTATACGAGAAATATGGTTGTTTTTTTGTTTAATAAAGTAGAAGATTATTTTTAAGTTTATTAGGAGAAACAACCAGAAAGGATTAATATAGTTGGTAGTCATGTTGGTGGCTTGTATGTAGAGATGGAAATAGACCAGACAAGCAGTCCGCAGACACATACATTTCTGAGCTAGGCGGAATGGATACATATTAAATTTGTCTGCTCGGACTGTCTAACAAAATGAGCAAGCACTTGACAAAATCAGGTTGGCCGCTGTCCATTCGAACCCGCCAAAAATGTTGGACAATGCAGGTGAAAGAGAAGAAATAAGTCATTCTTTTATAATTGTAGGTACACGAGTACATCCCTAATAATCAGCTAATCGCAACTTAAGTTAGTGAGTGCTGGCAAAAGAAGAAAATCTATATAATAAAACAGGTTGAAACATGCTGACTGGGACAAACCAAGAGATAAGTCTGGCCGTCCATGTCATTTTATCTGAAATCTTGGCCCTTTGATCTATTACCTCCCTTGAAAACAGAAATTTAGTTCACCTTCTCTTTAAATCTATTATACAGACTTCTTTCACCCCATGGTATCATGGTCGTCCATCCTGGTTCAACTTCAATTGTGGCCTTTAGATCAATCTAATTGCATCACTAATTACCTGAATTAAAGTGGTGGTGTAATGGGAATTAAAATTATACTCTTAACTAGGTTAATTGATGTAAAATAACCCACTTCCTCTTCATCTCCGCCTTTAGATTAGTAATGGATTAAGGGGCGTTACAAATATTACTTCTAATCTCGGTCAGCTGAATATTAGCTTTTAATAACCGACCCTTTTCTTCTAATCTAGGTCAATATCAACGACCCACATTGATTAGAAATTCTTCTTTCCCCAAACTGATAATGTTGGAATTTTTGGACAATATTAATAAAATTACTACTATACTAATTATAAGTTAAAAGTAAATAATTGTGACTATTGACAATAATAGTTTGAATTCAAAGTTGAAAGAGTTTTGTAAATAATTGTGACTATTCACATTAATAGTTGAATTCAAGTTTAATAACTAATAATTATCTTTTGGAGAAGATACAACTTTTCATTATAGATGTCTTTTTATTTCTATAAATAAGTGTTTATCAAATCTGATTTAGTAATCAACATATATCAAAGTGTAGAGAATTTGAGAGAGAAGAAACTATTATATTAGTTTTGTGTCAACAAATATCTTTGCCATATCTTAATGTCCTTATGCTCCTATTGTGAAATCTTCATTAATTACTTGATGCAATTTCACAAAGGCTTGTCATATCTTGGGAAGCAATTTGCCTAGTAACCTTCAAGTAATCTCGATGAGAGGGGGCAAATATTGCTTTAAGGAAAGTGTACCTAGTACATGTTTCAAGCCTCTAATCTCCATCCCTCTTCTATCCCTCTTATTTGTGTTTCCGAAGACAATATTTTCTAACAGATAATACATATGCGCCTATGTTCCTCCTCCATTACTAATTATTTACAATCTTCTCAATTACTCCCTAATCAATGGAGGAGTTACGGTTAAATGGCCTTACATAATAAGAAGAGGAAACACATATCCCCTACTTGTGGTGTTTACTTCTCCTAACCAGTGGGTTTTTGTTTTTTCTAATGAGAGATATGATAAAAAGAAAGTTTGTTCAAAGATACCCACCGGAAAAATGGTAATCTCCACCACTAATAAAAATCCGAATTTTTCCTCTAACATATCTTGTAACCCTTTAATTATGTTGTTCAACTTATAAATGTTTACTTCTTTATCTACCATTCCATTTTTCACCAAGTTCTCCTACTCAGGTCGTCCTTGATCACTTTTAAATTGAAACCTTCAAGTAAGCTGGTAAGTTATCTCTTTTCTCTTTTAGAAAAGAAAAGTGAATTTTATTCCTTCAAAGTTGACGTAAATTTAATATGTTTACTTATGTAGATGAAGGAACTTCATGTAATGAGAGCTCTTGTTGTTCGATAAAAGTCCTCAATCAATTCAGATGTTGTAATTTCCAGGAACTTAGATTTATTATGCTTCTTCTTCCGATTCTAAATAAAATTTGATGTTTATCCTAACATGATCTTATCTTTGCTTTTGATTATTAGTAGTTTTAGTACTTGCATTGGTTTTAATAAAGAAATGGTGGCTCACTCGCTCAACTATTACTGAATTTGGAAATTCCAAAGGGTACGACGCGACTTGATTCGGATCATAAATTTGATATGTTCTTTGACTTTTTTTTCCCTCAAACATATCATAACTGGATCTTTTTAGGTTGTACATCTTTCTATTATAAACGATTATACAGTTAGGTTGTGCAATACATATATGTGGTAGCAGAGAACTTTTTTTCAACATCGTTACAGCATTATCACATATTTTGTTCTTTTTCTTTGATTTATTTTATTTACAGTATTAATCGATGTCAAACATAAAATTTTCCTACTCTTTACCACCATTGATGTTGACAAGCCACGCCTGCAATCAATACAGTATTACCTTCATATGTTGTGATCATAGGTCTGGCAAGGTAAGTGATTGTAATATTTCTACCAATCTGTTACTTACAAATAGAAGGATTTCCATGAATATTGAGTTAAATATATTAATGTTTTGGGTTAGTGACTAAATAAACACGTGGTGTACAACCAGTTATAATACTGGTGACTAATGCTTGCCATAATTTTTATATTGTAATTGTTTGCTTACATGTTTGATAGCTACTATTTTTAACAATTTCACAGTCCTTTCAATATCATTACAAATTCTCTTCTTTAACCGGAGATGACGCACTTTACAGGAATTTTTATTAGAAGCATGTAAAATGCTCGACAAAAATATGGGGTTGACCTCAAACGTTGTTGACTATTTTGGCGTGGTTGGAACCAACGTTGCCTTTGGAATTGATCTCGCCTTTGACACTTCCTCCGAAAACTTCACCAACTTCACAACCCTTCAAACACTTTTAAAAACAATTCTTTGAGTATTTCTTATTTATTTGTTTTATACTTGAGCGTTTTTTGAATAGATTTGCATTTTTCTAATTTCTTTTCTTAATCTTCTGATGATTCATCTTTCTTTTGTAGCTTTGAGGAAGACGGAGAGAAAACGCTATCCCTTTGCGTTCCCTCTCTCTAAAATCATTTTGCTAAGCATTTTGTTTGAGTTTGGTTTCACTCCCAAATATTTATGACATTGTCTTATAATGGAAAACAATATAAATATATTAATGTTTAGATAATCAACGACTAATGGTTGGGTTTTTTGTTTTACGTTTGTTAAATAAATTTCTTTACAAGTTTGATGGATATTTAACAATAGTCTATTCTTTTGACATTCGAGGGTTGTTTATATGAGATAATGTATGTTATGAGAATTTTAGTTTGAAATACATTAAATGCTCATCAATAACGTCCGTGCCGGAGGCACGGGTTATACCTAGTTGTAGTAAAGAAAAGCAAAAATAAAATAAAAGTTGGGGCATTCCGAGAATCGAACTCGGGACCTCTCGCACCCAAAGCGAGAATCATACCACTAGACCAAATGCCCTTTGTTGTTGAGAATTCACTCCACCTGTTATATAAACTTTACGATAATATAATTTCACCTTCCCTTTTGCCATGTTCAATCCTAAACAACTTCTCTATGATATTCAACTTCCTCAACGATCCAACTAACTTAAGTTGGTGATACTGATCTCCATTGCCATATCCGTAAACAATATGAGAAATACTAGAAGTCTAGAACTAATCCCAATTTGTATAATAGTGTCATTATAAGCACTTCGAATTTTCTCTTCTTTATCGCATATTTGTTAAACAACCCAAAACCTTCCCATTCTTCATTTTATCATTATCTCCAAATTACCTTCCGGTGTATTATGATTGCCGAAATAATCTTTTCAAAATAGTTCTAATTTGTTCTTGAAATTTTATCGTTGCTTTGTTTTCAAGAGTTCAAAGGGTGAGTATCTGAGTAGAGTGTTGAAACTTCAGTTTTAAAATCTAATTGTAGGATTTCAAAAGAAAATTTCATGTTGTTCTTATGCATTTTATATGTTTGTAGAATTGGTAAAAGAAAATGATTTTTATAGTTTTGCTAGATTTGTTAGACAAGTGCTGGAACTTCGGTTCAGCGGTATAAACACACAAATGCTCCACCTGAGCTTACTTACTTCCTAAGTAGCTTGTTGTTTAGCACTCATGTGAGGAACTGAATGTTTCGAAAGGACATGTATTTGTAGGAGCATGGATTTGTGATGGTGGTGCCATAATTTGTGGCTTTAATTTTAAATTCTTGAGTGTCACAGTTCTTAGGAAAAGTCGACCTAACAGTTGCAAAACAAATCTTTGATCATAATGACAACTTGAAGATGTGTTAATATTTGTAAATAATTCAAACGGTTGCTTTAAGACATAAAGTATCATAGTGGCGCAGTTGGAGGACACATAACCCACAGTCCCAAGATCGAAACTTGCCTCTAATAATTGTGGAGTGATGGTCTCTGATAATTGTGGAGTGATGTGGGATTAAACAACATTAATCCCACATCACTTATATTGAAAGAGACTCCTTGCCTACTAAGCCCACTAATCCAAGTAGATGACATGACCGTATTTGAACAGGATTTGTTCTATAGGATTGTACATCTGTATCCTTGATCTCTAAGGAGACATGAACCTCAGCGTGGTCAATTAAAATGGAAAAAAAAATCAACATCACGATACCAACTTGGGATAAGAATTCGTCCTGCCATCTCTTTACACTAGCCAAAATTTTTCTACATAACAAGATGATTTAATTTTAATTTCAGAAAAACACTTATTAATAGAAAATAAAAGGACACTTTATGAATAGTTTTTAAAAAACTATTGTATCAAAATATATGACTATTAGTAAGAAAATTTTGAACTCAGAATAATTCAATTTAGAAAAGAACACAACTAAGCACTTAAAATTAGTTTTGAATCCATTCTTACATTTTCTAATTACTGATAAATCTCTTTCCATAATCCAAGATGGTAATCCTGATTGGGAAAATTACATGGTTAAATTGGTAAAGTAAACTAAGTGCTGAGCGGAGAGCAACATATAGATTTGCATTACTTGCCTCGCTACTCATGCTCAAAGCATTCCTAACCATTTCCAAAGCATTCCTAACCATTTCCATGGAAAGATGATCTTGTAACGGAGAGGTTGTTTCACAATTGTTTTTTCATGACATTTGATTATATAATGCTATACCTAATAGATTGTGAATATTTAAAAGCTTCTTATTGTCATCATTTAGATTTAAAATTGACAGAAATACGATGTTCGATCTAGTGTTAAGCAGTTACAGTTACAGTGTTGAAAATACGAACATGAAATGTTGGAAGAAACTGTATGCGATAATAATTTATAATTATGGTACAACAATTTGATGTAATATCAAGGACTTTTCTTTCTAGAGGTGCTAAAACCGTTAAGAATTTGATTTCCTATATTGTTGGCAAAAGTTGTGGCTTTAATTTTAAATCTTTGAAGGTCACAGATGCTTATGAGTCATGTTCATAGTAAAAGTCTATCTAGTCGATGCCAACGCCTATCTTTGATCATAATTGTAGAACTTGAAACTGGATATTTAACAAAGCTCCCAGTGATGACAAAGATATAAAGTATCAAAGTGGCACAGCGGAACTCTGGTGGCCCATAACCCACGGGCCCCAAGATTGAAACTCCTTGATAATTGTGACTAATTCTTTCCGGTTTTTTTTTCTCAGTTCCTACTTGGATGAGGATTTTTGCTGTTCTCGGCAAACTCTTGATTTTTTTTTCAACGAATTGTAGTGTTCTTGGCAAAGCTTGATGTTGAACCATATAATTAAAAGAAAAAAGTAATACAACTTACTTGTTTGATAAATAAATGCAAATGAAATAAAATCAAGTTTTGCGCCACTATGTCATCCTAAGAAAAGGTTTGGTTATCCGATTTTTACCTGAGTTAAAATTAGCGAATTCTAAAATCCTGGAGGTCCCGGGTTCGATTCCCAGAGGAGGTGGTTTCCATGGTTTATTGAACTTGGGTTATTAAGGTATAATAATGTTGTTGGACTTTAACCCATAATTTAGTTGGGCTATAGGCCCGTTCTTTGTAAGAGTTTGAATTCGGCAATTTCGTGCTTGTCACATCTTTGATGTATCAATGCCAATTGAGAGACTATCGTAGATCGTAGTCAATTTTGAAAAAAAATAAAAATAAATAGCAAACTACTATATATAATCATTTACCTTACTACAATTAGCAAACTTGATGGACCTTACTTATATACTTGAGTTAAAATTAGCAAATTTAATGGACCTAAAAGGTTACATTAAAAGGTCTCCACCCGCAAGTATGTGGGCGTCAAGTAATAACCCGGTAAGACCGGGGTCAATCCATAGAGACTAAGTCAAACCTATTCTAAAACTTAGAACTAGCACGATTTTCTTCAAACAGTAGAAGAAGAAGATGATGAAGAAGAGTATGAAGAAAAAGACAATTTAGATTTTCAATTTTGAACTATTATTTTGTTAATGGTCCACAAGTTAGTAAGTGTTAGTAGTATTTAAGACTTTATGGAGTTGTCCCCTTATTAAATCAAAGTCAAATAAGTCAAGCATAATTGACTCGCACCGCCCCGAAAATAGTTGTCAATATAAAATAATAAAAAAAAAAACAGTTGTCCACGTATTGGCCACTACAAAAAAATAAAAATAAATGGTGCAACATATCACGTGGTGCCCCTTCCCCGGATTGTAAAGATTTCATACACAACTCGACTTACCATTCCGGTCCCTAATTTTCACCACATTATAGAATGCCCCTTATAACTTGACTTCACCACAAAATACCTCTGTCAAGTACCTTTAGTTCAAATCATCCACAAGACTAAATTAAGTTGTACTAGACTATCAACTTCTCATAATTATTGAATTTATCACCACTTTGGGTTATTCCCGAAAAACCGTTTAACTCAATTAGTTTTATAAAAAATTAACGACTAACAAACGAAAATTGACGTCAAATAAGTGAGTTCTAACGAACTCATCGGTTGAGTTTGAGAGGATTCAAATAATTTTCGTGTGGACATCAAATGTAATCTGAGGAAGATGAAAATGGAAAACAAAAATCAAATAAATCAATATCATGATACGTCAACTTGCGATAAAAATTTTAATGCTCTAACTAACGATGTCTCAATTAATGACTAGAAAATGGATGATACAACTGTAAGAGAAAAAATCAGCAAGAGGATGAAGATGCGCAGGAGCCGTCTCTTTGTCACCTTCACCACTCACCAGGTATGTCATCATATTCTTTTTTTGAGTAGTCTTTTACAACGCGTTTAACTTGAACTTCCTACATATGTATGTCACACGTCTAATGGTGATTTTACCCATATGAATGGACAGAGATGGTTAGACCCTTCATAATCTAACATTTGCCCTCGTTCCTTCTACAAGTCATCAGCGTCTAGGGATGAAATACTAACAACGAAACGATCGAACTGTCACTAGATATAAATTGGTTTCTACAAGCACTTGATTTCCGTGCATTGATAGCCTTGATTTCGGTGAAAATTGGCAGCATCTTGAGAAATGGGTTGGTTCTATTATTTGAGTATGTTGTCATCAACTAGTTTTTGTGCGTAAACAATATGTTAATATATTTTTCTGTTATTCCCACTGAATCACTTCTGCGAATTTAGAAGAAATAGGTTTCTGTTGGACACATTTCCTTTTCCACATGAGCGAGCCCACATAGGGGTCGTGGGGGCACGTGCCCCTACGACCCAAATGTGAGCTCGTTTAGTCTTGAGAGTGCCTTTTAGCTTGTCCGAGAAAAAAAAAGTCAAAAGTTAAAAATATCTATTACTCCCTCCGTCTCAAATTAAGAGTCCATTATTCCTTTTTTAGATGTCCCAAATTAAGAGTCTTCCTTAAATATCACATAAAATCTCTTACTTTTCCATAGATACCCTTTCTTATATGTTTCCAATATATAGTTCATTAGTTAAGCTAATTAAGACATTTTGATTATTTCCAATACAAAAACTTTTTTTTTTCAATGAACAAATTCACTCTTTTGGAATGAAAATTGTGATCTTTGAATTACTTCAAGAAAAGTTATGAAATAAATAAGGGCAAACATGGAAGAAGAAAATGAAAATAAGTTGGACTCCCAATATGAGACTCTTAATTTGGGACGGAGGGAGTATAATAGAACAACTCAGTCGGATACATGAGGTATAAGTCTAGCCGTCCATTTTTATTGACAGTTTCATAAGGATCACATCTGGCGGCTGGTATAAACTCTTTTTATGTAAATCGACTCAAAAGGGAAGGGTATTAGTGGCAACAATTAATTTCTAACTTCTTGAAACTACTACTAGACTTTTATACCCTCATTTGTATTAGATATTATCGTAGAAATAAGAAAAATTAGTGGGGAGGAAATCGGTTACAATATCTCTAAACTACATAAATCACTTACCCACACCCGCACACATATTTTGCTCCACTAAATATGGTTATATTTCACTCTCTTTCCTCTCTTCTCTGCAACTCTATCTGCTTTATTAATTTTGAAATCTAATGTATGAATATTACTACAATGGTTGTTAATTTGCGAATTACAGATGGTTACAGCGTTAGCAAAAGAGATCTGTCGTGTCCTACGAACGCGGCGGAAACCTAGTGAACTTTAAAAGAAAGTCAAATTTTAACTTAAGTTGGAAATTTTCACGTTACCAAACTAACTTTTTTACTTTTCTATTAAATAAGCAATAAAGTAACTTATTTTAGTGTTGCCAAAAGACACTTTACTTAAAATTAACTTCCTACTCTAC
>BEHA01050380.1:236750-255843 GCA_002897215.1 Eschscholzia californica subsp. californica | reverse complement strand
GAGAGAGAGTGATTAACAAACATAACTAACTCTTGCTAATGGTTGTTATGTTTGTTAATCATAACAGAATTCTCTAACTACTCTTTTAACCAACTACTAAACTAACTTCTCTAATTACTGATTAACCAATTGATGTAGAAACGCAGCGGAATTAAAAGAGATGAATAATTAAGTAAGAACGATGAAAATAAAGATCAAATAACTCTAAATAATAAACTTGATTAAAACTTCAATGGGGGTTTTCTCTCAATCTGAGAATAATAGACAAACTAGATATCCTTTTATAGGATTCTGGACTTTCCTAGATAGACTTGAATTAGACTTCCTAAATAATTAAATACTGCAACTGCCTAAATAACTTGGACTTAAATCTGGACCTTTCCAATTATTGGAAATATTAAAATAGTATAATTCCTAAACCTAAATTAAATAATAATCATACTAAAATTAGGACTTCCTAAATCTACTCTCTCTGGCCGGTTGGTCCATGACCGGGTCCGGTCATGGAAATAGTCTCCACGCCGGGTGCCCCTGCATCAGCATCCCCTTCCCTCAAGAGGTTCGTCCCGAACCGTTTGTGAAGAGAATGTAGTTCTTCCGAACCATCTTCAATTGGCAATAACGTCACAATCTTCTTCTTCCATGGAAATTCATAAACATTCAAACGACCACGGTAAGTGGCATCAACATCAGATTGCCATGGTCGTCCTAATATGATGTGGTATAAATCCATATCGGTGACATCACAATTAACTGTAGACACATAAGAAGAACCAATAGAAAGATTAATAGTACACATGTGATCAACTCGTGTAGTAGTACCCGACTGAATCCAAGCGATTTTATACGGGTTTGATTTAATCATTGTAGTAATACCCAAGAAATTGACCAGTTTTGTAGAAATTAAATTCTCTACACAACCATTGTCAATCACAATCGTACACACTTTATTCAGTACTGTTCCCCGTGTAACGAACAAATTCTTTCGTTGAGATAAATTCCTCTCGAAAGGTGTAAAAAGAACTCTCCGAGTGAGTAACATAACCCGATCACCGTTGTCTGGAATAGTGTTAATTCGTTCCAATTGATCTTCATCTGTATCTGAATCTGATTTCTTTTCTACCATATTTGCTTTACCGCGAGAGGGACAAGCATTAGAATAGTGGCCTGTTTCAAAACAACGATAACACTTAACTAGTGGAGGTTTTTTATAAGGATTTTCTGTTAGTGATTTAGTACCGTCTTCCGCCTGTTTGATTGATCTAATTCATCCGGTAGAGTTCGAACTGCTTGACTTCTCGTACTGTGTCCCTGGAAAATAGAACGTGAATCTGATTCAAAAGACCGAGCTACACTAATACATTCAGAAACCGAATTAAAAGCTCTCAAATTAACCAAATCTTTAATATCATTACGGAGTCCGTCCTTGAATTTTTCTACCTTCATTGACTCTGAATCTGGGAGATTAAGTCTTGTAATTAGTCTTTGGAATTCCGAAGCATATTCCTCAACGGAACGTCTTCCTTGGCGGCAACGTAAATAATCAACACATAGTTGGTTCTCATAATCCGGAGGGAGGAAACGGGAGAACATTAATGGTTTCAATTCTAACCAAGAAGAAATAGGAGGAAGGTGTAATAAATGACGATTTTCAGATTCCTGTTTCCACCAAGTAAGAGCAGTTTTAGACAAATAACCAGTCACACAACGTACCTGTTCAGGACCTTCAACTTGCATAACATCAAAAAAAATCTCAAGTCTAGAGACGTAATCCAAGAAATCTTCAATATTTATCGAACCATCGTACGAAGGTACTTCCATTCGAATACGGTATGATGAACTAGGGTTCGGACATTCGGTATCGGTGGGTGGAGTGTAATGTTCACGTTCGGTTTGAGTGCATTGGACCACCAAGGGGTGTCGTTGTGGTATGTTGTTTGGACGGGTGAAAGGAGTGTTAGGTTCACGGGTTTGGGAATAGGTGAAGATGTGTTCTCGGCTTCGGTTTAATGGTTGGGTGTGGTCTCGGTGACGTGGGTTTGTGGTGTTGTCGGGTTGGAGGGGGAAGTTGATGGTAGTCTCGGTTTCATGTGGACGGCGGTGTTGTAGAGGTGTTGGAACCGGATCAATAGCCGTGGGGGTGGATCGTGTTTCTGTATGGGGGTTGTGGTTGTTGTGATGTTGTTGGTATGGTGGGTGGGTTTCGGTTTGGTTGGTAGTGAATGACGGATATCGGGTATACGGGTAAAGGAGACGTGGATCTTGATAAGTTGTTATGGTTCCTAAAGGTGTGATTGGTTAGGTTTGGTTGATGAGGTTTCGGTTGTTGGTTTGGGGGTTGGTGAGGAGGTTGTGGTCGGCCGAGAAGTGGCTTTCGTGTGGTGGTCGGTGTGGTGTTGTAGTCGGCTCGGGGAAGGATAACGATGGTGGTGTTGACGTGTGGGTATAGGGGGGGTACGTTGGTGTTTGAAGATGTGTGTTTGGTGAATAGGAGGTGATGAAGGGTGGTGTGATAACCGGTGGAGGGTGGCTAATGGTGTGACCAAATAGTGGTGTCGTGGGTTCGGGAGGGAAACCGAGAGGAGGAACTCGGGTGGTGTTGGTGGTAGTCATTAGTTGTGAGGGTTGTTGATGTGTGATAGTGGTGGGAGTTGGAGTTTGGTTTTTACACATACCTTCTAGTTGTTTGGAGATGATGGTGATGGAGTCATTGAGTTAATTGAATCGTTGATCGATTTTATCGAATTTTTCTGTTGTTTCCTTCTTGTACTCATTGAACCCTTCTTCCAACTTCTTACCTGCAGATAGCCCTTCTTTAATGTTGTCCCATTCAGAGGAGAAGGTTGATGTTTTCTCCTTAGTTGGTGTAGCCGAGATAGTAGTATTAACCATGATGATAAAAGTGATGAAGACCGGGAAGAAGTAAAAAAAATTTATGGCTCTAGATACCACTTGATGTAGAAACGCAGCGGAATTAAAAGAGATGAATAATTAAGTAAGAACGATGAAAATAAAGATCAAATAACTCTAAATAATAAACTTGATTAAAACTTCAATGGGGTTTTTCTCTCAATCTGAGAATAATAGACAAACTAGATATCCTTTTATAGGATTCTGGACTTTCCTAGATAGACTTGAATTAGACTTCCTAAATAATTAAATACTGCAACTGCCTAAATAACTTGGACTTAAATCTGGACCTTTCCAATTATTGGAAATATTAAAATAGTATAATTCCTAAACCTAAATTAAATAATAATCATACTAAAATTAGGACTTCCTAAATCTACTCTCTCTGGCCGGTTGGTCCATGACCGGGTCCGGTCATGGAAATAGTCTCCACGCCGGGTGCCCCTGCATCACCAATACTAACTACTTGAGTCAGTTGCTTATTCATCTTAGTCGAGTTAGATGACTCAGACACTAACTCTCTTATATCCCCCCTCAAGCTGGGCTTCCTCAAAGTGCATCAGCTTGTTCTTAAGAGAAGTAAAAGTGGGAAAAGGAAGACCTTTTATGAAGATGTCAGCTAATTGAATATGGGTAGGAATGTAGTTAATCTAAAGTGAACCATTAGCAACCAAGTCCCTGATGAAGTGATAATCCATCTTTATATGCTTGGTTCGAGCATGGAAGATAGGATTTGAGGCAATATGCTTTGCACCTTGATTATCACTGTAGATGAGAAATGGTTTGGACAAAGGCAAATGCAACTCAGCTAACAAATAGCTAATCCATAGCACTTCAGTTGTTGCCACACTAAGAGCTTTGTACTCAGCTTCTGTGAAGGATCTAGCAACAGTTGGTTGTTTCTTTGAGGACCAAGACAGAAGAATAGAACCCAAAAATATACAAAACCCACTTGTTGATCGTCTAGTATCAGGGCAACCAGCCCAATCTGAATCAGAATAGGCTTGAATAATGGTCAAATCCCCTGGGTTAATGGTGACACCAGAACCAATAGACCCTTTCAAATACCTCAAAATCTTCTTCACAACCATCATATGAGAAGACCTTGGCTCCTGCATAAATTGAGCAGTGTAATTGACTGCAAAGGATATATCTGGTCTGGTGAGAGAGAGATACTGTAAAGCACTCACTAAGCTTCTACATATGGTGAAGTCAGACAAAATATCTCCATCCAATTTAGAGATCCTTGAGCCACTAGCAACAGGGGTTTTGCTGGTCTTACAATCCAGCATAGAAGCTTTTTCTAAAATTTAGAGAGTATATTTCTTCTGAGTGAGGAGAATAGAACCGTGCCATTCCTTATAACTTCAATGCCCAAGAAGTAATGTAGTTGATCAAGATCCTTCGTAGTAAACTCTGAGTTCAGTGTCTTTATGAGAGAATCCATCAAGATAGAAGATGACCCAGTAAGGATAATGGCATCTACATAGAGAAGAAGAACTAACATCTCACTTTATTTGAGTAAATAGAACTTAGAGTGATCAATAGTGCTCTTAAGGAACCCAAATTGAAGTAGAAAAGTAACAAATCTATTCAACCATGCCCTTGGTGCTTGCTTCAAGCCATATAAGGACTTATGTAACAGACACCTTTTTGTTTTGCCAATGAAACCTTGAAGCTGAGCCATATAGACCTTCTCATCTAAAACCCCATGCAGAAAAGCATTTGAGACATCTAGCTGCTTAATGCTCTAAGATTTAATAACTGCAATGGCAAGAATAAGTCTAATAGTTGTAGACTTAACTACTGGACTGAAGGTTTCATTAAAATCAATACCATCTTGCTGATGGTAGCCTTTAGCTACCAATCTAGCTTTGTGTCTCTCAAGAGAGCCATCAGACTTTTGTTTCACCTTACATACCCACTTACATCCAAGCACATTCATAGATGAATCAACAGGGATTAGAGACCATGTGTTATTCTTTCGTATAGCTAAGAACTCATCTTGCATAGCATTACACCACTCAAGAGACTTGGATGCTTATTTGAAAGAAGTTGGCTCATGAAATTTGTTAAGAACAACAACAAATTCAGAGGAAATAGGATGATATATTGAGTAATGAGCTACATAATCAGGAATAGACTTTGGTCTTTGTATACCACTCTTAGACCTTGTGACCGTAGGATGGACAGAAGAGTATGAACTAGCAGTAGGCAGAACATATAAAGTAATAGGATCAGGTTGCTCATTTACATGTCCAGAAGAAGAATGTACTGGGTCTGGGACAATGTGTCCTGGAGACACGGTTGAAGCAGCAAACATGGGAATGGAAAGAGTAACCTGCTGAGGTAAAGACTTAGGCTGAGTACTTGACTTGGACTTGTCAAGACATTGGTCTTTGAAATAAAAAGATAATTCACCAAAATTTACATGCCTGGAAATATGTAGCTTATCTGAGATAATATCATAGCATTTGTACCCCTTGTGCATAGAACTATAACCCAAGAAGATGCATTTTGCTGATTTAGGACTAAGCTTGTCCTTTCTAGAGGGAACCAAATAAGGAAAACATGTGGAGCCAAAAACTTTCATGAATTTGTAGTCTGGGGTTTTGTGAAATAAACACTCGTAGGGTGATATGTTATTAAGTATAGGAGTGGGTAGCCTATTAATGATATAAACAGAAGTAGAAAATGCATCAAATCAAAAGACTTTAGGAATAAAAGAGTGAATGAGCAAGGTATTACCCATTTCAGTGACATGTATGTTCTTTCTCTCAGCCTTCCCATTTTGCTTAGGAGTGTAAGGACAAGAACACCTAAACACAATCCATTCTTGTCAAGAAAACTTTCACCATTTGCCAGCTCAGGTGCACCATCACTTTGAAACTTCTTGATTTTAGTAGACAGAAGATTTTCATTTGAAGCTTTAAAATGTTTGAAACAATCCAAACTCTCTGATCTTACTGATAAAGGATAGATCCAAGAGAATCTACTATAATCATCAATGAAAAGAATATAATATCTTGAGCCATTAGAGGTTGTGAATGGAGCTGGCCCCCAGATATCACAATGAATCAATTCAAGAGGCATAGATGACTTAGAAGACGAAATTGGAAAGGGAAGACATTTGCTCTTACCTAATTGACATGAATCACACACAGATGCAATTGATTTGGATTGAAATGTGATTTTGGCCTCTTTTTTGAGTTGCAATAGGATAGAATTTGATGTATGCCCCAATCTCCAATGCCAAAGATGAGGTTCTTGACAGTGGGTAGCACTATGAGCTTCAAGTGAAGTACTGGATGTGGAAAAATGAATAGGATACAAGTCATTCACCATAAGACCCTCTGCTGCACCAGACTTCAAGTCTTTGATGTTATATCCCCATGGAAGAAATTCAACAGAACATTGATTCTCATTTATGAACTTAGAAACAGACAGTAAGTTCTTCTTAATTGTGGGCACATGAAGAACATTAGTGAGTCCAAATGATTGAGATGAGACAGAAAGAGTAGTATTACTAGTTTCTTTTATTGGTAAAAACTTCCCATCACCAACCATTACTCCTTATTTGCCTTTGTAACCTGATGAAGTACTCAAGATTGACTTATTATTTATCATGTGGCTGGAGGCTCTAGTATCAGCTAACCATGGAGTCATTTCAGCCAAGTTACATTCTTGAGAAGAATCATTATCAGTAGCTGAGGAAGAACTAGATAGAATAGCCATATTACACTCAGCTATAACAATATCATCACTATCATCTGAAATATCAAAGCTTTCTTCAAGCTCTTCCACACCAAACTCATCCTCTTCATCTTCCATATGAAGACCAGCAAAATTAGGTTGATAGGGTTTGTTCTCCTTAGGATGATAATACTTAAAGTAACAATTTGCATCCAAATGACCTCATATTCTACAAATTCCACAAGGAATTGTAGCAAAATCAAAATTTTCAGCTTTTGGACCTAAGCTAGATCCTTCAATTGAGATTTTCCTTTATTTGAGTTAGGATAACTCGGTTTGACCTGATTCTTGGTAGAATCGTATGTGGTCTTACTGTGATTTGAATGATTCTGAGAAACCTTAGTTAGAGATTTTTGCTTGTAATCAAACTTCTGTTTATATTGTGCTTGTCGAACATAAAAGGCATTTTCAAGTTCTTCTTGTGATTCATTGAGCAACCATTGCTCATGATGTAATAGTTTTGATCTAAGCTCGGGAAATGTAATTCGACCTTCTCTAATGTTCATAGAAATACCAAATTGACAAAAATCATTTCCTAAACCAAGAAGAGTAATACGACATAGTTCTTTATCAGTTACCTTATCATTGACAGCAATTAGAGCATCAGCAAGAGATTTGATCTTCCTGATATACTCACTGATGGTGGAATTTCCTTTCTTTATAGAATGAATTTGAGATCGAAGCAAGTCTTTCTTTGCTTCAAACTCCTCTGTGTATATTAAATCGAGATAAGTCCAGATTTCATTGGCTGATTTAAGACCAAGAACATCTGATTTGATTTCGTGTGAAAACGTAGCTTTTAAGCATGATTTGACAAAGCTATCTTGCTTTTTCCATTTCTTATAATCAGGATTCAGAATCTCTCTATCATCTTCAATGATCTTCATTGCTGGTTCTTCAATGAATCCATCAACATAATCGATCAGATCAGCTCCATATAGAATTGTTTCGACTTGATCCTTTCAAACTAGATAATTAGAGCCATCTAGTTTATCAGAAACGAAATTAGCAATATTGGAGATCTGTTTGATTTGAGAAAGAAGAAGAGTAAGCAGCGGAATTGGATGGGTGGTTCATTATTTTAGAAATCTGATACCATGAAAACTTAGGTTTAGACCTTGATAGAACTTTATCACTTTATTGATTTTTTCTCAATTAAGAAATTACAATGATGATGATCTTATTTATATCATCTAGAGAGAGAAACAGATAGTTATAGAGAGAGAGTGATTGACAAACATAACTAACTCTTGTAATGGTTGTTATGTTTGTTAATCATAACAGAATTCTCTAACTACTCTTTTATCCAACTACTAAACTAACTTCTCTAATTACTAATTAACCAATACTAACTACTTGAGTCAGTTGCTTATTCATCTTAGTCGAGTTAGATGACTCAGACACGAACTCTCTTATACTACATACTGTTGAGTTTATATCATGGAGACCTTGAATTTAGCTAGACATATAGTTTCCTCCAAGGGGATATTGAATGAATGAGATACTAATGACATAAGTTTCAAAAGTTGCATTATAACCTAGCTAAGGCTATGTTTGGTTAGAGCTAAAGATAGTCCCACCCACCTTGAGAACATATTGAAATTGACATAGTATTCTTGTTAGTAGATCATTTTATACGTAAAATGATGATCTTCATACTTGATTCTAGAAAACACCTATTTATAGAAAATAAAGGACACCTTATGAATAGCTATGACTTCACAACATTATGGGGTATATTCTCTTAGTGGCTATTAGGGCACTCAGGTAAAACGGGTAATCTTAAAGTGTCCTTTGCTCAAAGCCCGCCCATGCCCGCTTAGTTACTCGGTTGGGAGGGGCTTCGGTAAACGGGTAACACCTAATATGCCAATCCTCAGCGGAACTTTTAACAGTGCCTTTATAGCTAGTAGGAAATAAGCAAACACTTATATTGTTAACCTAAACCATGAAGTCTATTTATGAACCCCAAAGACATTTTTCAATTCAATGAGGCCAATGTGAGACTAAATTGTATGGAGTCTCGGAGAGAATTTGTCACACAAATCCTTTTATAAACTTGGTATAGTCTTCGTTAGTCCAAATCAAATATGTGGGACTAATCAAACGATTGACAGAGAATTTGTCATGCAAATCTTGTTATAAACTTGGTATAGTCTCCTTTTGTCCAAATCAAATGATGTGGGACTAATCAAATGATTGGGAGATTTCCAACTCTATCAAGATTTTTCAGCCCCACATTGAGAAGTCTTTTGAAAGAAAACTTGGGGAGTTATATGTAGTGAAAGTGTTAAACTAACTAAGAAAAAAGTCCAACTCTTATCTACACAAGTCCAACTCTTGGAGAGAGTTTGTCATACAAATCTTTTTATACACTTAGTATAGTCTCCTTTTATCCAAATCAAATGATGTGGGACTAATCATATGATTGAGAGATTTCCAACTCTACCAAGACTTTTTAATCCCACGTCGAGACGTCTTTGAAAGAAAAGTCGGGGACTTGGGTTATATACTTGAAGACCACGAGGGTATTAAATATACCCAGTAATGCAAATCTTTCAGGTAGTTGTTATGGGTGCCAGTCGGGGGACATTAAGCGAGCTCGGGTGAGGGTGGGAGCACGAGTAAACCTTTTCACCCGAGCCTGCCAGCTACATTTTGTCGGGTCGGGAGGGCTGCACTCGAAACGGGCCTCAGGCGTCTGTGGTTAACGACGGCTCGGGTGCCCGTGGACGGGTTCGGGTCCGCAGGCAGAATTCCCAGCCCTAAATTTTTATCCAAAGATTTTTTTTTTTTTTTTTGATGAAATAATCCAAAGACATGACTATTAGTAGCAATCGTTTTGAGTTTAAGGTGTCGTTTGGCAACACTAAAATAAGTTACCTTTTTTGCTTATTTAAGTAGAAAGGGTTTTTTGGGCTTACCCCCTTGTCAGTAATTGGTAATTGAGTTTACCCCCCTCAATAATGGGCAATTGAGCTTACCCCCTTGGACTTGCTATTAGTGACAAAAACACAAAGGCTGTGTTTGGCGTACGTGAAATAATTGCCACTACCAAGAACAACTGTTCTTCAATATGATTCATATTAGGGATTCTACCTCATTTTATTGTTTGATTTGGTCAAGAATATGATTAGTAAAGATTGATTTTGTTTATATATTATTTACTTTCTGATTTTATTATTACATACCAAACATATCCTTACTAGTTTTGACAAAAAATCTAAATTCAAGGGGGTAAGCTCAATTACCAATTACTGAAGGGGATAAACTCAATTACCAATTAATTGTGAGGGGGTAAGCTCAAAAAACCCAAGTAGAAAAGTCGAAAAGTGAGTTCGCAAAAATTACCGATTTCATTTAAGTTAAATTTGACTTTCTTTCAAAGTTAAAATTTTTAGATTTTGACTTCAAAGTAAAGTAACTTTTTTTTAAGACATGCATGAATTTTACTTGACGATTTTTTTTTGTCTATCTCCGTTCCACTACCACAACTAAACTTCTATCATACCATCCTACCCCCACCACCACCACAACAAGCATTGCACCTCCCCCACTGATGAGACATGAAAATGTCTCATTTGAATCTCTTAACTCGGGTTAGTTAGTCCAGTTCGAGCGGTTACTCTTATGATTTGTCTGATTTTCTTTCTCAGGTCTCATTTACGGAGTTCGATGCGAAAACATCGTGATAAAGACATACTTGAGGGGCATTTTGGTCATTTTAATGACAAGGATATTCTGGTCAATATTAGTGCTCATATGAAAGTAGAGTCCAATACGAATCCATCGGCGAAAGCGGAACTGGAATCGGAGTCCGGATTAGGGAGATAGTCCAAGTCAAAGATTCGGAGTTAAATAAGGTTGACCACTCAAGCAGATGACAAGTGGCGTGCAGTCTGACGTTGAGGGATATTTTCGGGACACTGGTGGGCACAATGGGTAATAACCGGACCCATTTTAGGTACTCATACCGTGTGTCGCGAGTCATGATATTAATGTAGGCCCGCATAATCTGACGGACAGAGAGAGGGAAACGTGGATCAGACGTTGGACTCATACTCTTCCGCTACTTCGTGAAGTACCGAATCAACCTTCTTTCCAGCCAAAAATATTTGTACGTGATTTCCCTCCTCTATTCTTCTCGGTTTTCAAATTAAAAGGGAAGTTAAAACAAAAAGAGGGAAAGAACAACAGTAGAGAGAGAGAAGGACCGTGAGCTGTTGAGAGATGGAAATAGGGTGAGGATTTCTCTATGAGGAAAGTGATTATTTGAAGAAGGAAAGTATGGTTGGAGAATATTTTCTTTTGAGGGAAAGAGATGGAGAGAGGTATAGGGTCTCGGCTATAAGAAATAACAGGGGAAACTGATTGAATTAGCTCGGTTTTGGGGGCTCATGGCTGAAACCAGAGAAGGACCGACCACCATCATCTCTCCACCATTAAAGTAGAGCCAGGAGCTAGAGAGAAATTTGCAGTTTTCTGTTTCTTTTCTTTTCTTCTTCTTCTTCTTCTTCTAATTCCTCTCTTAGTGAGAAAGAGAGAGTTAGATTAAGAGAGTTGAGAGAGAGAGAGAGATATTGTAGAGAGAGAAAGATTGAATCAAAGTTTATACACTCCATTATCATCTTCTTCTTCTTTCTTTATCATCACTCGGTTATAATTATTAGAGAGAGTTTTTGTATTCATTAGAGAGAGAAAGAGAGAAGTTTGGAAAGATAATTAAAGAGAAAACAGAGAAGGAGAAGAAAAACCAGGGAAGGAAAATTATTTTCTCACTTGGAAATCGTTTCAGGGAAGATGAGAAAATAATTTTCCCTAAGGTTCTGTTTGGCTGCGCAGAGGAAAAAAAAAAGCGAAAAAATGTGTTTTCTTCTCCGAATTTTTTTCTTTCTTTAATGCTATTAATGTTTATCTCTCCCACCATGAATAGCTAAAATATCTTGCTAGGATTTGTGATGAAGTTTTGACATATAATTTTGATATCTTCTTTATGCTTTAATATCTTGATGTTGTTTAAATGTAAAAATATTGAATTCTTAGTTTCGATAAATGACGATTTCTTCATTGACTATGCTTTCGATTTGATACATTATACTTAGGTTTAGTTCTTTGATAGTGTATGCTTATAGATTGATAGTCAATAGTTGAAACTTTATATCATTTCATGAGAATGTGTTAAAATGGATTCTAAAATCCTAGGCTCTCTTCCTAGGTTTCTCCCCCCATTTGAGTTCATTTTTATTTCCGTTATTTTATTTAAATATTTTTATCACCAAAATAAATTTTCAAAAACAAAAACCGTCTTACTTCCAAGTCTTAGAATAGGTTTCACTTAGTCTCTGAGGAACGAACCGGACTTACCGGAATTTATTACAACTTGACACCCGTGCACTTGCGGGTGTAGACCTATTTAGGGTAACCTTTATAGGCCCATCACCCACCACCCTACCTCAACTACCACCACCACACCTTAACCACCACCACACCTTAACAACCACCTTCGTACCACCACCACCATACCTCGACAACAACCACCTCGTAACTCCACCACCACCACGGTACCTCCACCACCACCACCACCGTACCTTCACCGCCACCATCACCACCACCATACCTCCATCATTACCACCTATATATTTTATCCACCACCTTTACCACCATCACCATACCACCACCACCATAACTCCGTCAATATGACTCGCATACTTTATCCACCACCACCGTACTTCCACCACCACCATACTTCCACCACCAGCGCCACCATCATACCTCCACCACCACCCATACCTCCACCACAATCACCACCGCTGCCACCATCATACCTCTACCACCACCACCATCAAACCTCAACCACTACCACACCTCATAACCATACCTTCATGGCACCACCACTACCACCAATATCACCACTACTTCTTATACGAGACTAATCGCGGAATTTATATACAAATTCAATTGAAATCAAGTATCTCTATGAGAAAGAAAAATAAAATTATCAAAAGTAAATTGAGTTACCAAACTAACTTTTTGACTTTTTTACTTATAAGTAACATTTTTGCCAAATATACTTTTGAAACTTTTCTACTTTTTTAAAACAAAAGAACTTCTACTACAAGTAAAATGACTTCTACTTTTGGTTGCCAAACGACACTTAAAATAGAAAACAAAAGAACAATCACGTACTTAAAATTTGTTTTGAATCCATATATACTATTTTTAATTAATTATAAGTCCATGTTCCAACAAAAAGTTGAAAAAAGTCCAAAAACAACACTAAATCTCTTTCCATGATGCAAGATGGCAAACCGGATTTGTAAAAATTATATGCTTAAATTGGCGAAGTTAAGTAAGTTCTTAGTCGAGGACAACATATAGATTTGCATTACTTCCCTCACTTATCATGCTCAAAGAGTCAAAGCATTCTTAACCACTTCCATGAAAAATGATCCTGGAGCGGAGAGGTAGTTTCACCATTGTTATACTTGTTGGGAAAAACGGGCATTTAGGCGCAGCGGAAATATAAGAGTTTTTTCCCTTTGTGTTAGTTACGAGGATAATACAGAAGAATATGTGGGAGCAATAAGCAAAGAACTTAAAGTAAATAAGACAACAATTTTTAACGTGGAAAACCTCCTCAATGTGAGAAGTAAAAACCACGGGACTCGTAGTCCAACCAAATCAACTATAATAAGCAAAGTAGTTACAGACTCCGAGACTCAGACCCTTCCCAAAAGAATCAATCTCAAACACGAAGAAACACGGAGAAACACTCACAAGAAATAACAAAAACAACCCAGAAATTTTCAGTCCAAACGACCTAAATTCACTAGGATTACGGCGATCAATCAACGATCCCTCCGTACAAATACTAGATGAATATGTCAAGAACAGTTCTGCCAAATTTCAGCTCAATCGGAGAAGAACTCACCGTCGGATTTTCCGAACAACGAAGACTGCGCGTGTTAAAAAAGTTCTGCCCCGCTCTTCTCGGCAACCTCCTTCTCTCCCTTTTTCTCTTGTGCGTTTCTAATTGTGTTCTCCCCTTTGGTGCTCCTCACACACATCTAAATTAGGTTAAGGTAGTATTTATAGACTCCCCCTTAATCCTAATTCCACCGTCATAAGTAACCGACCTAAAGAAACTCGACTCACGTCCGGGTTTGGTTTCCTAATCCAAACCCAACTAGGTTTCCCCACTAGGAGGATGATAGGCCTAAAAATAGGTCTATTCCCGCAAGTATACGGGGTCAAGTTATAGTATTTATAATAAGATCGGAAAATCGTCCCAAGGAATAGGTAGGTAACTTCAGATATTGAATGCGGGTTTAACCCAATAATCAAGATATCAATAGCTAACTTAGAATAACACACACACACACACCCCTCATATAATTGATGATTGATTTGGAAACTACTATGAAAAAAAAGAAAGCAATACTAATAGACTAATAAGAATGAAATCAAGATGAGAAGAAGAATCTAGGGTTTTCGATTTCACCACATAAATGGACTACTTAAAACATACCTATTCTTACCAAATCCCTCTTCTCTATTCTCATACCTCTTCTTACCTATTTCTTTCTTTCTCCTTTACTACTAAATCCATTTTTTCTCCATTCTTTTTCTTTTTTCTTCTTTTTTTCATATCACTTTTTTTCCATTTTTCATTTTTTTTCCATTTTTTTTTCATTTTTTTTTTCATAACACAAATACAATCAACCAAAATAAAATACTACACACATAACTCTATTCTTGCAATCAACTTTTCATTTCATACTTGCTTTTGACATTCTTCATTCTTCTATCTCATGTCTTCATTCTCGGGATATAAGATGATGGATGGTGATGGAGTATCCGCTTTCCTCTAGTTGGCACTCTCATTGGGTTTCATGGACTACAAGGGCAAGGTTAATTCGCTATCCTAATGTCAGTCCTAGTGGCTAAGGAAATTGAGCACACTAGATCAAATGAGCTCTTTTACAAGTTACGAGGTTGAGTAGCTCTTCATTCTACTCGGAGTTAGCGCGGAAGAGTACACTCGAAGGAAAATTTAGGCTTTGAGCTCTCACATGGGTTAAGTCTCCACTAATGACTACTTTAGGTCTCTTAGAAATGTTTCTTCTTCACTAAGATGTCACTCACGTGGCACAACACAAACACTAAAAGACTCGACTTTCATGCAAAGGCTATTAGCAATCACAAAACTCATCAACTCGACACATATGCATCAAAATTCTTAAAACTATCACTAGAATCACATGCAAATCTACTCAAAATGTTCAAAATTTTCAAATTTTGGCTAATTTGAACCCTTTTTGTCTTTAAAACCCATGGTCATGCATTGGTTATGGTCATATCCCGCATCCCCAAACTTAAAACTAACATTGTCCTCAATGTTATAAGCATACACTCACCAAAAGATAAAGAGACACGTCAATCTAAAGAGAAGAGTGGAGAGTTATTACCATAACCGAAGGAGATAAAAGATGATACTACCAAGGCTCATGTATAAAGAGGTTCCAAGTTGATGCCAAGCTCGCGCCATCCCCAAACTTGGAACAAACCACGCCTTATAAGTAAAACATATAAAAATTTCTCCTAAAAGATCAACAAATATCATGAGAATGAATCACATAAAAGACATGACCACATACAAATCTACCACTAACGTGGGTATAGACGATTGCATTGAGCTATGCAATTAGCCTTTAATTCTCTTGATTTCACACAAGAACACGAGTTATGTCTCGTGGAGGGTTTCCAGAGATGATACCCACAAACATCAAGACCCATTAATCGGCCTAACGATCGTAAAGCAAAAGACGAAAGATTTGGGGGTCAACCCAAAGAAAGCTATATACAAATGGTAATCGTCTCACAACTATGTAAAAAATATTAAGTGCAAGCAAGACGATTAAAGAAAATAAGCCATCCCCAAACTTAGTGGATGCACGGTCCACTAAGTAAGCATAAATGCTAGGGGCGACGACTAAGAAGTCGTCAAAAGGATCGACATACAAGTGAAGGGCTAAGAGGTCAGTCGAAGGCAAAAAGTCATCTGGAAGCTTAGTGGATAGAACATCCACTATGTCCATAGACACTCTAGGAAAGAGGTCTGAAATGTCCCAAAAGAGATCAACAACCGAGTCTGAGATCACGTGAAAGGTTGAACTGGACTCTAAGGGTGAGGCAATAGGATCAGGGACCAAGTCAAGGTCCATGGTTTCCTTAGGTAAATGGTCCGACAAACTATCCAACATGTCTCTAGGTACTATGTCATCGATGTCCTCAAAGGCATCTAAAGCCTCATAGTCAATTATAGCATCATGTGCGGCATCTAAGACTGACTCCTTACAAGTGTCGAAATCGGAAAGTTCAATATAGTGTCATCCCCAAACTTGTTCATAGAGCCACCATCTTGAATCTCAAAGTCTAATATAGTTCTATCATGATGAGACGACACATGGTGAGGAAACGAGACAACAAGGTTATCAGTTTTTTCAAGCTCTTGGATCCTCTCAGTTGATTCGTCGACATTTAACTTAGTACTAGGGTTAGACGTATTACCCTCGCCATCGGACCTAGTACCCTCTTGAGTTTGGGGTGGTGACACCCCTTCCTCGTCGGCTAACAACTGTGACATCATCATCTCTAATGGATGATTTAGAGATTCTAATTGATGATTTAGAGACTCAAACCTCTGATGTAACTCTTGTTGCATTTGAATCTGCGTCTGTTCAAATCGATCTTGTGTCTCTTCAAGTTGTAACATCATTTCAGTCAGACGACTCACAGACTCTACTTGAGAACTATCTTCAAGAGTCTCTTCATGATAAGGCTCACAAGTGTAACGAGATGAAGACTCTTGTTGATAATTCCCACCATACACGCTAGGATGATACCTACCTCTAAAATCATTTGTCTCAGAAAAGTGTGAAATGTAAGGTCTCTCATACATATTTGATGTCGGACCATATCTATCACTAATCTGATCGTCTCTACACATCCATCGGTATTCTCCTATGGTCATACGAGATCTGTCATGCTCAAATGGTCTATTCCCCTCACTAATCGAAACATCCCTACACATCCTTTGGTATTCACCTAAGGTCATATCAGGTCAGTTAGTGCGGGGAATCCTCGAAATAAGCTCATCATCATCAACATCGAATGGCCAACCGTTATAAGAACGGGCCATGATCTCAGAGTATTCAAAGATGGTAACACATAATCACAAATGGGAACTAACAATTATAGAACTAAACAATCGCACAAAAGTAAGAAGGAAGAGATAGAATGCGAACCTATCGACTTTTCGCTTGACTTCATGATTCCTTCCTTTCCTTCGCTCCTATGTCTCTTCTGGCTATTTCCTTGAAATGGTACCTAAAAAAATACACTTAAGAAAATAGAAAAACAAATAAAGCAAAAACGTCTAAGTAAAAAATTAACACTAAACTAATGAACAAACAAGCAAACGATATCCTAACTACTAAATCTATCCCCGGCAGCGGCGCCAAAAACTTGATAGGCCTAAAAATAGGTCTATTCCCGCAAGTATACGGAGTCAAGTTATAGTATTTATAATAAGATCGGGAAATCGTCCCAAGGAATAGGTAGGTAACTTCAAATATTGAATGCGGGTTTAACCCAATAATCAAGATGTCAATAGCTAACTTAGACTAACACACACACACACCCCTCATATAATTGATGATTGATTTGGAAACTACTATGAAAAAAAAGAAAGCAATACTAATAGACTAATAAGAATGAAATCAAGATGAGAAGAAGAATCTAGGGTTTTCGATTTCACCACATAAATGGACTACTTAAAACATGCATTAATTAACAAATCCCTTTTCTCATGTATAACTCAAAATCTAACATAATAAACTATTTAGATTTCGGAATATATTCTTTAATAACACAATTCAAAATCAAGAATGTATGATTGACTACCATATAAAACTAATTTCCTACACTATCATTCAAGATCTAAAAGGCACATCTCATCTAATAAATCAATAAAAGCATGAAATATCTAATTATAATACATGAATGATAATAAGGTTATAGAATCAACATGAAATGACAATCGATAGGCATTGAAGCTCAAAATAAGGATTCATTGATTTATAACATATCTCAAAATAAGCCCAAATATGGGTTTCCTCTACACCCTAGATACAAAATTTAGCTACTCATGGAATCTAAAATAATATTCATTGAATTCATAAAATAAATGGAATTACAAAAGATTAATGGAAAGAAATCACCAAGAATGTTCACAATCCATACTCCCATGTATCTCCATTTTGATGTCCAATTTAAGCTCCAAGTATATCAAAAATATTGCCCAAAACTCCAAATAATAGCTTATTAGAAGATAAAAGAAGAGAAATTTAGAAAAGAGATAGAAGAAGAAGAGATTTTAGAGAAGAAGGTATGGAGAAATTAGAAGGTTAGAAGAAGAAATTAGAAGGAGAAAGAAAATCTAGAGAAAAGATGAAGGTAGTAGAGAAAAGAATGGTGGCTAGGGGTTTTTAATTGAGAAGAGGTAGAGAGAAAAGGAGGCTAAGAGGGGAAAAGAAGGGTTAGGATTTTACAACTACAAGAAGGAGGAAAGGGGGGCTAAGAAGGGAGATAGAGAAGAGGGATATTGAGAGGGTTTGCAAGTCTAGGTTTTAATGGAGGAGCAAGTGCTATTTATAGATGGGTTAGGGTTTTTGTTGGGTTAAAATGGTAGAAGATGGGAAAATGAGGGTTAGTTTTGGAATTTGGGGCTTAAAATATAAAAAAACCCTAAATTGGTCGGCGGCTGGGTAAAGGGTTTTCAATTTCAGATTATTTGGTGTAGCCGGTTGTAAGATAATAAGGTGAGACAACTCAGCAACCGTTAGATCTTGAAGCGCGCGGATCTGGAGGGACGGGAGAGATGACACGCGTCTGGGAGTACGGGATTTAGGCTGCTTCGGGTGCACGGGATAATGATAAAGCAAGGGACACACAGCAGCCGTTGGATCTACAAAACACGGAAGGTCACGGTCCAGATTAAAACGTGAGATCAGGGCTACCGAGTTAAGTTGCAGCGCGCTCCACCGGATCAGGCCTATAGGGTCCGTTTCGCTGCTTAGCGGAAACACGGGACTTGCATATACCGGCCTCCGCTGATCAACACGTGTCTGTTGGGATACCGCGCGCCAGAAACGTACCCGACATTGTCCCGCTAGTCAACATCTTTTGACTGAACTTTGACCTTGGTTTATTCCTTCGTCCGGACTCCGATTTGACTTCCGTTTTCTCCTACGGACTCATCTCGACCTCTACTTTTAAACCACGCACTGACCTTGGCCAAATTACCAGATTGTCCTTGACTCCAAATGACCAAAATACCCTTCATGCATCTTTTCCTCGTTTTTAACCG
>BEHA01050380.1:219238-232826 GCA_002897215.1 Eschscholzia californica subsp. californica | reverse complement strand
TTCTGGTTATTCGATCTTCCTTTTTCAGTAAGATTTCTATCTCTTCTTCTTCTCAATTTGTCTGCTAAAAACACGAACAATGTCAAATTCTTCTTCGTCTTCTTCATCTTCTAGTTTTATTTCGCTTCCAACGCCTCATCAAATCGTTAATCTTGTTCCAATTAGATTAACTTCTGATAACTATATCACTTGGAAATCTCTTTTTCTACCAGTATTACGAAGGTATGGTGTTTTAAACCTTGTAGATGGATCTTCATCTTGTCCAGAAAAGATCATCTTTGATAATAATGGAATGGAAATTCCAAATCCTGCTTATTTTGAATGGATTGAACGAGATCGAACTCTTTTAATTTGGTTAAACTCATCACTTTCTGAGAATCTTCTTCCCTATGTTGTTGGAGTTTCATCTTCTAGAGAACTCTGGTTATCTCTTGAACATAAGTTTTAATGGCTTTCTACTTCTCATGTCTTACAATTACAGTCTCGACTTCAACAACTCAAGAAAGGTTTTTCATCTATGAGTGTTTATCTTCAACAAATCAAGGAAATTGCTGATCAACTTGCTGCTGCAGGTGCTCCATTTCCTGATAAACATCTTGTTGTATTAACTTTAAAGGGATTAACATCAGAGTATGAATCATTCAAAACATCTGTCTCTATTCGAACTCCTCCTGTTACTGTTGATGAACTTCATAGTCTTCTATTAAGTCATGAAGTTTCAATTCATGAGTCACAACTTGTTCAAAATCCTCTTCTTATTGAGAAGCCAAATCAAGCCTATATGGCTCAAGGTTCTTCTTCTTCTCCACAAGTCTATAATGCTCAGAGTTCGATCAATTACCAGTCTCAATCCTCTAACAGAGGACGAAATCAATATAATAGGGGCAGAGGTAGAGGTAAACCTCATTATTCTTCTGGAAATCATTCACAAAGTTCTCAAGATTCATCCTCTTCAGACAGACCTATTTGTCAAATATGTCAGAAAGTTGGGCATCTTGCTATTGATTGCTTTAATCGATTGAATCTCAGCTATATTGGGAAAACACCACCTGCTAAACTGCATGCTAAATATGCTGCTCCTTCTAATAATTCTCCTAGCTACTGGTATGCTGACACAGGTGCGTCTACACATATGACTGCTGATCTTTCTAACATTCAATCTGCAAACCAATATCAAGGACATGACAGAGTTCACATTGGTAATGGACAAGGTTTGTCCATCTCTAACATAGGTTCTTCTTGTTTTAAATCACATGATCATCTCTTCAAGTTCAATAACATATATCATGTGCCTGATATTTCTGAAAATCTTTTATCTGTTTTTCAATTTGCTAAAGATAATCAATGTGCTCTTACTTTTACTGATACTGAGCTCACTGTGAAGGACAAGAAATCAGGGAGGACTCTTTTCCAAGAGCAACCTAAAGATGGAACCTATCCCTTGTCACTTCATAAAGCTGCCTCTTTAAATACTCACAAAGCTGGCTCTACACATCCTGTTGCTTTTGTCTCTCAGTCTATTTCTCCATCACTTTGGCATCAAAGACTTGGACACCCTTCTCTTTCAACACTTCACAGTATCATCAACACCAATAATCTTCCGCTCAACAATAAGGACTTCACCTTCTTCTGCAGTGAATGTCAATTAGCTAAGGTTAAGAAGCTGCCCTTTCAATCTTCTTCTTGCAAGACCACTGCTGCCCTGCATTTACTTTACATTGATCTCTGGGGTTCTTCACCAGCTACTTCAATCAGTGGTTATAAATACTTTGCTACTGTTGTTGATGATTTTACTAAGTATTGTTGGATATTACCTCTTTCTAATAAATCAGATTTCTTTCTTTCATTTGTTGCTTTCAGGTAAAAGAATAGAAACTGCATTACAATCTAAAATCAGATTCATTAGAACTGATTCGGGAGGGGAATTCACTAGTAATGCTCTTGAAGAATTTCTAATTTCTCAAGGTATTACACATCAATTTTCATGTCCTCACACACCAGAACAAAATGGCACTGTTGAAAGAAAACACAGACATATTTTGGAAACAAGTAGGTCTCTTCTCTTTCATTCTCATGTTCCTACATCATATTGGGTTGAAGTGTTTCAGACCTCTGTATTCCTTATCAATAGAATGCCAACTGAAACTTTGAATAATGTTTCACCCTATCAAAAACTATATGGTAGTCCACCCAACTATAGCTATCTTAAGGCTTATGGGTGTCTCTGCTTTCCTTGGTTAAAGCCTTATGCTCATAATAAGCTTGAACCAAGGAGCATCCCATGTGTCTTCATAGGGTACAGTCTCAATCATATGGGGTTTAGATGTCTTGACCCAGCAACAGGAAGGGTCTATACTTCTAGACATGTAACTTTCAACGAACAAGGCTTTCCTTTCTCAACACTCAAGGCTGGCTCAGATAAAGTTGTCTCTCCTATCTCTAATCCATTATTTTCAGCCAATTTTGAATCAAATACTACTCCTTATACTCCAACTACTTCTATAGCTGATACTACTCCACCTACTCCATCTGCTTCTATAGCTGATACTCACCCTACACCTATTCCAGTTGCACCTGATCACTCTTTGCCATTATCTCCTATGCACACAGTTGCTGGTCCTACCACTTCTGACCAATCTGCCTCTATTCTTCCTGATCACTCATCTACTGTGTCTTCTTCTTCTTCTCAGCCTGACCCTTCCATTCCACATAATACTCATCCAATGCAAACAAGGGCAAAGCAGGGAATTTTTAAACCCAAAATCAATCTATTTACTGCTACTAAACACCCTCTCCCAAAGGCTTTAATCTCTCAATGCTCTGACTTAACTCCCACTTGCTATACTCAAGCTGCCAAACAAGAGAAGTGGAGAGAGGCTATGACAACTGAATTTAATACTTTGCTACAGACAAAGACTTGGACATTGGTGCCTTATACTGGTAATGAAAATCTTGTGGGGTGCAAATGGGTTTATAAGATCAAAGAAAGGGCAGATGGTACAATTGAGAGGTATAAGGCAAGGCTGGTAGCTAAGGGCTTTCATCAACAATCTGGGATTGACTATAATGATACTTTTAGCCCTGTAGCTAAACCATCCACAATAAGAGTTATCTTATCTCTTGCACTTCACTTTGATTGGGACATCACTCAGCTAGATGTCACCAATGCTTTCCTTCATGGGACTCTTAAGGAAGAGGTCTTCATGGAGCAACCACAAGGTTTTATTGACCCTGACAAACCTACTCATATTTGCAAATTACAAAAATCCTTGTATGGCTTGAAACAAGCTCCAAGAGCCTGGTATGAGGAATTAGTTCAAGCTCTATTAGGTCTGGGTTTTCAAACAGCCAAGTCTGATTCAAGTCTATTTGTTCTTAAAACCAAGGCTGACATTGTCTATCTTCTTGTTTATGTGGATGACATTCTAATTACTGGTAGTTCCTTATCTCTTAATCAAGATATTATTAATCAACTTAAGAGTTCCTTTGCCATGAAAGACCTTGGTTCTTTACACTATTTCTTGGGGTTGGAAGTTTTCAGAGATAAGCATGGTATCTTCTTATCTCAATCCAAGTATATTTTGGATCTTCTTCAAAAGACTGATATGCAAGGAGCAAAACCATGTAATACTCCTATCTCCACCTCAGAGAAACTTGATCATTTCTTTGGTCCTCTACTTGAAGACCCCACAATTTTTCGATCCATGGTTGGTGCACTCCAATACCTTACTTGGACAAGGCCTGATATAGCCTTCTCAGTAAATTAGGTATGCCAATTTATGCATAGCCCAAGGGTTCCTCATCTAACTGCAGCTAAGAGGATTCTTAGGTACTTAAAAGGAACAATAACTCATGGAATTCAATTTACTAAAGGTCCAATTTCACTTAGTTCATACAGTGATGCTGATTGGGCTGGTGATTACAATGATAGAAGATCCACAGGAGGTTATGTAATTTATTTGGGTTCCAATCCAATTTCATGGAGTGCCAAGAAGCAATCTACTGTGGCTCGATCCTCTACTGAATCTGAGTATAGATCCTTGGCACATACGGATGCTGAGATTACTTGGCTTACTTATCTTCTTAAGGATCTTCAGATCTTTCTTCATGATGTTCCATCTATTTTGTGTGATAATATTTCAGCTATCTCACTGGCCTCAAATCCTGTTTTTCATGCTCGAACAAAGCACGTTGAGATAGATTATCATTATGTTCGAGAGTTGGTTACTTCTAAGCTTCTTCAGATTCTCTATGTGTGCACACAAGATCAGGTTGCTGATGTGTTTACTAAGGGCTCTCTTCTGTTCGATTTAGTATTCTTCGAGCTAAGCTTTCAGTTCGGTCTTTTCCCTTCAGCTTAAGGGAGGGTATTGGGAAAACAAACACAGGCTAAAGCTTAGTCATAACTGAATTTCAAATATCAACCAATTCTCAACAAACTTCATAACAACCTTAAACTAATTTTGTTTTGTAACTAACTTGTAGCAACTCTTTTCTGTTTTTGTAACAACTCAGCTATGACTCTATAAATAGCTGAGTTCTCTTCATTTTAAGTTAAGAAATGAAATAATAGCAAAGCTTCCATTAATGGATTCCTTCAAATTCTATTAGAAGATAGGCGGGATGAATAAGGCTAAATAATCTCCGCCTTGTTCATCCCTGCCATCTCTTCTCAGTAGGCAATTATTTTCACCTTCACCAGCTATATCGTCATATTCTTTTTTTGGGTAGTCTTTTACGTGCGTTTAATTTGAACTTCCTATGTATATCACATGTCTCTAATGGTGATTTTACCCATATGAATGGACAGAGATGGTTAGGTCCTTCATAACACATTTTGCCCTCTCGTCCAAAATGTTCCTTCTAAAAGCCATCGGCGACGGAGTTCTCACTAGACATAAATTGGTTTCTATAAGCACTTGATTTCTGTGCATTGATAGCCTTGATTTAAAGTGGAAACTGACAGCTTCTTGGGAAAAAGTTAGTTTTTGTAAACAATTTTGTGAATATATTTTTCTGTTATTCCCATTAAATTTACTTCTGCGAAACTAGAAGAAATGAGTTTCTGTTGGACACATTTTCTTGCTATCAAATTCAACCTTAGATAATGATCACTAGTACTAGATAGCATGTAACACTATGACCATTAGTTTGATTCTGTTAACAGATCATTAATGTTAAATATAGAATGTTAATTCATGTAAAAAAGCTTCTTTAATATGAACACTCATAGCGGAATCACAATGTTGAAGAGTATTGTGAGCGTGGAAACGACCTCTAACCCCAAACTGCTACATGAATAGCCGTTTCCAAGGTCCAGTCTTTTGGCGGTCGGGTATTGACTTACCTTATAGAAAACTAGCCATTGTCATTGTTAATTTCGACAGAAGTTCTATATGTCAGTCGTTTGTGCTTTAGGACAATGGTCTTAATATACAGCTCATGTGCTTCGGAATTCATTTTCATGTTCCCACATAAGATTGTTCGTTTGAGACATATTAAGAGGTTTTATTAACTCTTGCACACCTACCCGCGTTTGGCCGCGCGTGTTGGGTTTTTCTAGTTGCTTAGAACATTGGGATCTCACAATTCTCTTTAACTTCAAGATTCAAAGGCACTATCTATATATATAGTACATATAATTATATACGTCCGAAGCGGAATGTAGCTAGGACCATTTTTTCTCAATTATAGTGCATTATAGTCATCTAAATCAGTAGCTCTAGGTACTGTTAAGTTTGACCTCGGAATCTAGCTAATCTAGCTAGACATAGGGTTTTCTCAAAACCGAGCTAAGACAATGGCTAGTTGGAGTTAAAGATAATTCCACCCACCTTGAGAACTAATAGCATATTGGCATACAACTCTTCCTCTCATACTCTTAGTGTGTTTAACTAGCGCATTGCGTTTTGCCAATGCACTAGCAAGTGCCCGTGGGTGATTGGGACAATGGGAGCTTATGTCACTTTGAATCGCCGCCATGCCCCATGAGCCATTGGATCCTCTCTAGTTTTCACCATTTGATGTAATCCACGAATCCAACCATTGGGAATGAGATGAAGGCCAAAGATGAGACATGTTGTAGTTGTTGTCAGACTTTCTCTCCTGATTTGTAGCTAGAAATATCGCTCTTCACTGATTTATTCCACACTTTTCTTTTCTTTCGTAATGTTTTTAGCTTTGCGCATTTACCATTTACACTGATAAAGTTATCTATCTATGTAACCGACGTGAAGCACACTTTGATTGGGTGTAAGATGTGTGCCTCTCCACTAGCTAGCTACAAACATATCAAATTTCCAGTGTGGAGTTAGAAAAAAGTTATTGCGTAAATGGTGGATTCATCAAAGACATTCCTAACAAGATTACTTACGTAGTTTGTAATTCCCTTGAGCTACGATAGGACTTCCCTTTGCTGCTTTCTCAATGATTGTTCCAGAACAAATTTGTAACTGTTCCACCGAAATCCGAATAACTTGTTTCAAAATATTAAATATCTAATAGTTGAAACAGTTGTCAGTATGAAGTTAGTGCTTTGGAAGAGTGTTGAGCCCCTAACCCACTGGTTCAGGGATCGAAACCTAGCTCTAGTTAATGTAAATTTAGTTTTTTGGAATAGAACTTTTAACATATTAAACAACATTAGTCCCACATCAGTTAAACTGAAAGAGATTCTTTGCCCTTTAAGCAGATGAACCCCAATAGATGGCACGACCTTACTTGAACAGGATCTGTTCTATAGGATCGTACATCTGTATCCTTGATTTCTAAGGAGACATGAACCTAAGTCTGGTCGATGAATCATGACGGTCCAATCAGAGTGTGATTAATAGTTGGGGTGTGATCTATATCATATTCTCAGCAGTAGATGATCGTTCTCAGCTTGTCCTTGGATGGCTGGGATGGTTGGTCCGTTGTCTGACAGACTTCCCCAAATCGATTTGAGTGAGGTCCAAGTTTTCTGCTGCTTGAAACTTCCAAATACACAAACAAATTTGCATATTAGATAACATCACCTCCCAAGAAAACAAGAAGACTCAGGAAGCTACCGGTATGAAAATTTTAGTTGTCGAAGCCCATGTATAATTAGTGTCTGGACTTATAAAGCAAACCTTATTTGGACTCCGAACTCTTAGTGACAAGTCTGGCCGAGTTTGTGATGTGAGGATTTGCTATAACTGAATTTAAAGTATCATGAAGCAACAAAGTATCTTTTGTGGGATTTTTCATGTGACGAAGCAGATGTAATTGTATGAACAACTCAAATTTCCATGTGACTGGTAGCTCGTAAATTATTTGATATGTTTTGTTTTTTGATTGCTAACAGATGTTCTTGTACCTTTTGTCAGTGTGGTTGATGCTTCATTGTCTTCCGTCTAACAACGATCGATCAAACAACACACGAGTATCTACATGTCAAATACGGACATCTCAGGTACTTTATGTTTCATATACTTAGTCATCAGCATAGTTCCGAGTTATATTAAAGTGGCTTATTGTACAATGAAGAAACCTCTGACAAAAATTATCATTTTCGACATTGAGATGACAATGACAAGAAACCCAAGTCACAAGACTACTTGCTGCAAAACTAGAACCATGTGGGTAGAGTTTCTAAGTACGTTCACTCACATTTCTTTTGTTATCTATGAAATATACTAGTAATATCTTCTTTGTATGGCTAATATCACTATGTAATATACAAGTAATATCTTCTTCTGAATGTTCATGGGCCCAAGTTTGAGTTAAAGTGCCAACATTGCTGCAGGTTGAGTTCTAAGGATCTCGACTTCAGTGGCTTTGCATTTTCACTATTTAAATCTAATTGTGTATTTAACTTGTAGTCTTTAAAGTTTGAATACTTTGGCATCTAGGGTAAAGTGAGACAAAGGAAAACTCTGCAAGAACTTAAAGATAGAATTAATTGTGCAATTAGACTCATAAACTTAAGGAATTACAGGCATCACATTAACATAGAATCACTTCTAGGCTTAAAAATTAAATTCTCAGTTTCAAGGAATAGTACTCTCTCTAAGTTTGTAGGTACCTAACTAAAAACCAATTGCCCGAAAGCTCAAATGTGCTATATTATATTTGTAATTGTGAGATAAGTATTCTTCGTCTCGGTTTAACAATTTTAATATGCTTCCTTTAAGTAGTGCTAGCTTCTTTTGTGTAACATATATGTATATATCCTATTGTAGTTAACATTAGGGGCATCCAGCCATTAGAGATATCACGTATAAGCTTGTGTACATCTGATTTAAAGCCAACGGGTATTAATTAAGTGAAGAAACTCGAAGTGTGGTTTTCTTAGGAAATAAATTTTCTCTAATATGAGAGCACTATTCCAACATTTATATTCATTGGTGTTCGCTTTTGTCTGTCGGGAGTTTGAAACCTATAATATGTGTGTAAGCCGTGAACTCAATTTTGTTTTGAAATTCTATGTTGATGCCAAATTCAAAATTAAATATTTAATACTAGTAAATAATGCCTTTACTCACCAATCAAGCACTTAATGGTAACCATAAATTACTAATTGATTGAAATTGAAATAATAACCAATTACACTAATAATTTCTAGACTAGATAGAGTTGGTTTTTGCTAAAACTTGGCTTTTGTCCTTCATCTATTGTAGAGCTTGAATGAGTGTTAAACATGACAACCATTTGTCATGTCAAAGAGATGGGATGATATCATGATAGCTTTACTGTCCATCTTGCTATCTCCTTCCTTCATCCCCCTTCTCCCATAACTTTTTTTTCCAATAACTCCTTTCTTCAACTTTGAATATGAACTATTCTAACAATAAAAGATTATACTCTTGCGTTGATCCATACCTTTCATGTGAAAAGATTTAAATCGGTTATGTGTACTTAGTTCTTCACAGACATGTTAGAAACAATTAAAATAAATTTCACCGTTGGAGAGACCACTATTAGTTCAGGTGCTTCTTGTATTCTACTCCCTAATACATTTTAAAAGAACGGGAATTTGGCCAAAACTCCCTAAAAAATTAGGACTTTGGTTAAAAAAGATTCATCAAATTTTTTTAGGCTTCACCTCCCTAGTGGCAATTATGTAATTTTCTATTTCAGTGAAAAGACCAACCTAACCCTAGTCTAAGAAATTACACTTTTTCTCTCTATTTCTCTCTAACTCCACGGTTACAATTTCTTTCTCTCTCTCTCTCTCAACCAACACACGATTCACTCTTTCTCTCATTAAAACCACCGAACATTTTGAGTTTTGATTTTAGCACAACTTCTTCAATCTAATTACAAGGTACACTTCCTCAATTTCAATAGTATTTGACTTTAATGGAAATCTATGGTTTTGTTCTATTGTTGTTCTATTTTTATTTTATGGATTTTATGGATTTTAGGGTTTAATTGTGTTTGAACTGAAGTTATTTGAGTTGCTTTTGTTAATTTGGAAATGGGTTTATTCAGTTTTGTTAAATTTTTCTGAATCGGTTCGTTTAAATGATGCACAGGACCTGCTCGACGAAATGCTTCAATGAGCTTGCACTGCTTTGCAAACACCTTGCACTGTCTTGCAAACGCCTTGCACTGTCTAGCAAGCGCCTTGCAAAGCCTTGCAAACACCTTGCATTGTCTTGCAAAATACCTTGCACTACCTTGCGGACACCTTGCAAGCACCTTGCACTGCCTTGCAACTCAATTGCATAATATTTTTGAATTGATTTGCATTAGCTAAATGACTTGTCTTTTTCTCGCAGAATTGATTGTACGTTGTATATATGTCTATTCATTATGAATTTTGCAAAACGCGAGGATATTCAAGAAATGGAGGTCCAACCACAATAAATGAGGAAATCTGGCGGAAAGATACTTGCTCAAGTGGTTTCAAATGATAAATAATGTTGCTCTAAGTCGAAAAAGACGTTTGAATTTATTTTTTGTTGTAAATATTTTGATAAATGAATGAATGTGCTTGTGAATATTCTAATGAATGCATGTGACACGGAAGGTGTTTTCCTTTATGATAGTTTGTTCTCATGTATGTTAATTATTCATTATGCATTAACTTGCAAACATCTTGCAATGTCTTGCAAACACATTGCAGAGTCTTGCAATGACCTTGCAGTGCTTTGCAAGCTGTTTGCGGTGCTTTACAAAAGTTTTGCAAGTCAATTTTCAATCGATTTGAAAGAGTTGCAAGAACAATAACATTATGTTTAGATGTTTCTCTTACTCTTTGTAAGTAGATCTTTAATTTCTCTCATCAAAAAAAAAAAGTAGATCTTTAATTTTAAATATATATTTTTTCTATTAATTGAAATGAAAATTCAACAAAATAACGAGGGCACCGCCCCCAACCCTTCCATTAAAAAGAAGGTCAACAACATTTACCAAATAAATTCAAGTTCTTAAAGTTACATTTTTATTACATTATTGCTTTGAATACTTCTTGCAATGCATTGCAAACACCTTGCAGTGCCTTGCAAATATCTTCTAGTGCCTTGTAAACACCTTGCAGTGACTTGCAAACACCTGGCAGAGCCTTGCAATGAGCTTGCAGTGTCTTGCAAAGAACTTGCAGAGCCTTACAATAACATTGCAAACACCTTGCATAGCCTTCCAATGAACTTGCATTGCCTTGCAAACAACTTGCAGAGTCTGACAATAACCTTGCAAACACCTTGCGGTGCCTTGCAAATTAGTTTTTGAATTGACTTAACATGAAATTTGTTACAAATTATTGTACTTTGTTTGTAGATAGTTTTACCAAAAATAACTAAAAATTCTAAAATTCCATAATAGTCATTTTATCAGCTATAACACCATCTTTTTACATTTGTTCGAAAAACTTCTAAAGCTTTGTGAAATTCTAAATTTGAACATAAGCACCTATCATGATTGTCCAAGAAGAAACATATCTCACAAGCATTTCATCAAACAACTTTATAGCTATTTCAACCAACCCAAATCTTGTATAACCAACTAACATTGCATTCCAATCAACAACATCTCTTTCAAGCACTTTATCAAACACATTCCTTGCATCAACTATACTTCCACAACTTCCATATAAATCCAACAAATAAGTTTGAATATAAACATCAAAACTAACAAAACATCATAATTAACATATCAAAAGATTTACTTCAGCTCTAAAGATTCAAAAATTAGAAATTGCTACTTTCTCTCTCTAGAATTCTTCACCAAAAACTAACTCAAACCCCTCAAAATCTTCTTCAAACAACAAGTAAAGAGGTTCAATCACAAAAACCTCAAATATATCGATGATCAAAAGATAAGGAAATCAACATTAACCCTATGGAATCAGCTTGGCGAAATCGCCCCAAATTCCCTCGTTAGATCGATTTTTTCACCCGTTGGAAGACATGATTAACTAGACATTGGATTCTTTTGGTATTTTGCAATAAACAAAGGTTATTTTTTACCTTGAAAATGTGAGTGTCTACAAAATTGTCTTTCAAGAACATTTTAAAAGTTTATTTGGAGCCTAACTCTTTAAAAAAGTAAGATGTCTTTTTAACTAAAAAACATAGAAATTGAGCATTCGTTTCCGGTTAAAAGAACAAATTGTTTTTCAACAAAATATAAATGTCTGAATAGTAAAGAATTTCTTGGTCCAAAAAACAGAAGGCAAAATATGAGAGCAAAATAGTCGAGTTGATCACCAATCCGGCAAATGGGAAGCAATTTTTTTTTTCTTATTAATCAATTTCTTTGTTAGGAGGTTGAGTGAAAAAATCATTCTTAGATTTGTCAAATGACCACCAAATACAAAATCACATCTTTTCTTTTTTTTTGTTGAAAGAAAATCACATCTTTTCAAACTTCAACTCATTGCATTGTTGGACAAGTGAACGACGTTTTTATCAAAATTATTTATCGAAATAAACAAATTTAGTTTTACTCATATAGTTTTGGTTATTATAGTCGGTAACTAGACATAGGTCTAGGTCTAGCTAAGAGTAATACTTGTATGATTTATTTTGTCTAAAGAAACACTTATAGTAGGAACTAAACATAGACCCAAAAGGTTTTTGTTAATAAAGTTATTTGTTTTATTCTAGATGTATTTATATTGTGTAATTATAACGACTTTTGGAGCTAACATCTAAAAAAAACTTTCTGTCACATACACACGAATATATGAGAACACCTACGAGAAATCATATATGGTGTGTTTGGATGGCGGAATCATGAATCCGCGGATTCATGAGTCCTTGGGATTCATGATTCCACGGATTCATGAATCCAAGTAATATTTTTTGGCTTGTTTGACAACTAAGAATCCTATGATTTATTATTATTTGAGTATTTTCAAACGTCTTTAGAAAAACTATGATTTTTGAAATAAATAATGATTTTGAAAAAAAATAATGATTTTGTAGAAGGAAATATTTTTTTGTTGATTTTAAGTTTGAAATTTAAGTTCATTAATCCAAAATCCTAGCAAATCCTAAGGGGTAGGGTGGGATTTTGGTCCAATACAAATTTTGGAATTAGGAATCCTTAGGATTCAAGAGTCCTAGGATTCTTGGTAGCCAAACAGACCAAGGATTCATGATTCCTACCAAATTCCACTTTTGATAGGAATCCTACTTAGGAATCCTGCAACCAAACACACCAATAGTATATTTTTTTTTACTTCGACTGGTATGACTTCATGTCCCGGGGCATTTTCACAGCCCTAACCATTATGATAGTAAAAGTGAATTAGATGGTGCTTCACTGCTTCCATATAATGTATTATGTAGCTGCTTAAAATATGACGAAGTATTCTTGTTAACGCCCCTCAACTTCTTATAACAGTGTACTCTTGTGTATAGTTTCTTGCGTCTTAATTATGTAAAGATGATGGTCTACCGGTTGTTGGTGGCCATGTCACGAGGAAAAAAGAGAAACCCTAATAACAGTTGGCTGAGTAGACATGATTTTCATGTCTATAATGGGTTTCACTTGGCTGATGGACCCACGTCAGATTTGACAGGTGTCTCCAATCTGACTCAGTATGACTTTGATTGTGACTGACACCTTGTTTAACTGACTATGGGCCACGTCGGAATTGACGTGTGTCGTCCATCCATCATACGTCATCACTCTTTTTTTTTCTTCTAGATTTTTTATTTAGGGAGTTTCTTTTTTCAGAAGAACAAAACACAATTACGGTGGAAATCAAGATTGTTAACCAACCAAGACCCAACACAACAACAAGCTAAGGAAACTTACTTTAGCCTTAAAACTTGTTCAAGACATCCCGACTCCTAATATCAAAGCTAAAAGGAGTTGTACTACTCTATTTCTGACTAATAACCTAATAATGTATCAAGCTTGTGTGATAGTATTCTTCATGAAAACCTCTTTATCATAATCTTTCTCCATTAATTGGTTGTTTCGCTCTAACCAAGTGGTCCATACAATGACAGGAGGTATGCAAATACGGATGAAAGAGTTTGAAAGATAAAGAAATATGAAATTCTCATTAAGCCTTGAGTTTGTACATGATCTAGTATTTATAGTCACAGACTCAAAGAGAGAAAACTCTCAAAACAGAAAATACCAAATAGTAACAACTTCTAACTAC
>BEHA01050380.1:205180-216670 GCA_002897215.1 Eschscholzia californica subsp. californica | reverse complement strand
CTGCTCCGATTAGGATTGTCTCGAATTGATCTTTCCAGATCAAATAATTCGAGCTATCAAGTTTTTCAGATACATAATTTGATAGGTGTGAGATTGACGAACCTGAATTTGATGAAACAAGAGGTATTGAAGATGATGATGAATAAGCCATGATCAAATTTAGAGAGAGAAAATTTAGTAAAAAAGAGAATGAATCGGAGAAGACGATCGGAGAAGATGATCGGAGAAGATGATGATTAGTTTGATTCCTGCTCTGATACCATGAAAGATAAAGAAATATGAAATTCTCATTAAGCCTTGAGTTTGTACATGATCTAGTATTTATAGTCACAGACTCAAAGAGAGAAAACTCTCAAAACAGAAAATACCAAATAGTAACAACTTCTAACTACTTCTTAACAACTTTTTAAGCTCTAACTTTCTTAACTGTTTTCATAACAGATTTATCTAAAAGCAGCCACTACTTCAACTTAACACCATCATTTACTTTGTAGTTAACACCCATAATACACCATTACTCTTAATACTCTAACAGAGTTTCTATCCATTACCTTCTTCGAGTTTCACTCTGTCAAAACCAGAGAGACAGATTGATTGATAGTAATTAGATGTTCAGAGGGATTAATCGACTCCCAAATTTTAGAAGGATTAATCGGTTATTTAGGAATTCAAATGATAGACGGTTGCGTTGTTCAGTTTTTCACTAATGATCATCTGGCTATTTAATCTTAATCAAAAGAAAACAAAAATTACGATTACAACTTCTTTTTTTGGGAATTAATGTCGATTAAAACGAAATACACTTGTATTACTAGTAATTTTCTTTCTAATATATACAATTTCGCCCTAGTTTATTAAGGGATCGAGAGGTTGTTACTTTTTTTTTTTTATGAACACGAGAGGTTGTTACTTGGTGAAGCTTTCAACGACCAAGTAGCGAGACAAATATAAGTTTACCGTGTTTGTTTTTGCTTGACTTATCAATCAAATTTATTTATTTTTGTTGAAAATCTACCAACCACACTAACATATTGGCTGATTTCACAATGAGAAATGTGATTGTTTTATCTATATATAATATAATGTTCAAATGTAATTTTTGTTGATAGTCTTGTGGATATCATATACACAAAAAATCACATTTCTCATAGATAAGCTATTTTTAGTACGAAAATGTTAAAATCACAAAAGATTTTGACAAAATAAGTTACCCAGCTGATATAGTGGTCGTGGTTTGAAAATTTGACTAAATCTGGACCGTTGAGAGATGAATATCACAACCACTACATCAGCTGGGTAACTTCTTTTATCAAAATCTTTTGTGATTTTAGCACTTCTTTTTTTAGTAATCACATTATACAGTCGTATGTAGATCAAAAGATCTAACCGACATGTAACTCCGGTGAAAAAATGTCTTCAAGCCCATTAGTTTTTAGAGTATAGCCCTAAACAACAAGTATGCACATACAATATTATTTGGCACATATGTTTCATGTGGTGAGTTTAAGGGTTAATTATAGTTAATATAACATTAAGAATATGTTTGTCAAGGAAGAAAAGTAATTTCTAGAAATTTTACACTGCTATCTCTGGTATATATAGCAATTTCTTACCATATAAATATTGTTTTGTCATGAATATAATTAGTACGTGAATATTAGTTTTCTGTGCAAACTATTTTTTTTGTTTGAAGAATATATGCAAACTATTAATTAACAGCAATAGTAGAAACACGTAAAATAAGAAATCCATTACCCCATGAATTTTGATGTAATTTTGTACACCAAAGGCCATTATAGAATACAATATCCATACATGTTATCATGTACACAATGGCCAAGGCTATGAAAACAGAAATTATATTAGTCAAAGATGGGTTAGAAGACCAACGCATGCGCCCCGCTGCAGTTTTAGGGTATTTTTGGGACAGTCAAGTACGTTAATTTACTATTTTAAGGTCTGATTGAAATCATTCTGATTAGGGTTTTTATAATTTGTTGTTTGCTTGTTGGGGATTGTAATTTGTAACTTAATTTTAAATGCAATTTGTTTATTGTGCAATACCTGCATCCATTTGGGTGCTCACACGTTGTCAACATAAGAGCATCCCAACGGATCAGGAGATCACCAAATTCTGGTGATCTCCTGGAAATTCAATACCCAACGGCACAGCAGATTGTCAAAAATCTGCTGTGCCGTGAACAGTAACTGTCCAAATCTGGGCAGTTATTGTTCCCTCTCACTAAAATGGTGAGAGGTGGGCCAGGGGTTTATTTAATATATGTTTGGTCCCCGTTTTTGTTTCTTGTTTAATTATTAGTCCCCCTATTTGTTTCTTTTTTAATGTTTGGTCTCTTTTTTGTTTCTTGTTTAATTTTTTGGTCCTTTTTTATGTTTTTTGTTGTGTTTGGTCCGATAAAATTTTTAATTACTTAATTAAATTACACTAAAATAAAAATTAAACATTTAATCCAAATATTCGAAAAAAAACTACCTTAAATATTTTTATTTATACCCTTAATAACACATAATCGGACTATTATGATTTTCATTTCTACCGTTATCGATTTTGTGTACTCCGAGTTTTCGGAGACATTACAATACTATTAGTACTAAGTGAACAACTTATTGAAGAATCAATAATGTTCATCATTGCCTTTTTTTCCCATAGATGATCAATCGGAGTATCTCGTAATTCAAAATGAGCCTTTTTATCTTTAATTTGCTTGTGCATAGCTAAGAATCGTGCGAAACGTTCGGCTTCATTTTCAACAATTTCTACCGTTGGAATCTCAGAAAAAATTTGGGGTACCGTACGATCGCCATATTCATCCTCTACAACCATGTTATGCATTATAATGCAAGCAAACATTATATCACTGAGGACATTTTTATCCCAAAAACGCGCTGGATCCTTAACAATTTCGAATCGAGCTTGAAGAACTCCAAATGCACGTTCAACATCTTTGCGACATGCTTCTTGCATCATTGCAAAATGTTGTTTCTTCAAACCTTGAGGCTGAGAGATAGTTTGAACAAGAGTCGACCATTTCGGATATATACCATCAGCAAGATAATATCCCGTATCATATTCTTTTCTCATGATATTATATTTTACCAGAGGAGTTTTACCTTCTGCTAAATTTGCGAATAAATTAGAAGACTGTAGTACATTAATATCATTGTTAGAACCCGGTATTCCAAAGTATGCATGCCATATCCAGAGGTCGTAAGAGGCAACTGCCTCTAAAATTATAGTTGGATGTCCACTACGTCCAGTGTATTGTCCTGCCCAAGCCGCAGGACAATTTTTCCAAGCCCAGTGCATGCAATCAAGACTCCCCAACATGCCAGGAAAACCTCTTTCTTCTCCTTTTTGCAAGAGCCTTGCAATGTCAGTAGCATTAGGAGTTCTTAGGTATTCAGTACCAAAAATTTCAACTATTGCACGACAAAATCTTTTGAAATATTTTGTCGCCGTTGATTCCCCAATTCTTACATAATCATCTGTTGCGTCTGCTCCTATTCCATATGCTAACATCCGCATAGAGGCTGTCATTTTCTGTAAAGAAGATAATCCAAGTTTCTTTGCTGCATCACTTGATTGAGCAAATTCTGGGTCATGCGCTTCGGTCGCAGACTTTATTCGTAGGAATACATTCTTTCTCATTCTATAACGTCTACGAAACTTTTCCTCATTGAAAGATGGAGTTTCTGAGAAATAGTCATTCCAGATTTTCTATTTAATAAATGATAGTTTATCCCGTCGTTATTGATGAGCATAAATGCGTTCATATTTTGTTGGTTATCCAAATCTTCATCAGAATCCGAGCTAGGGTAACTTGATGAGCCTGGGTAAGAATACATTGTTTTACTGCAAATAAAATGTTGAAGAAGTATGTGATTTACTCTACAAGTTATGATGGATTTTAAAGACATAAAATTACAGTTTTCGAGAAAAACTTATCCCAATGTCTTACAGTCTGACAGATTCCTTACCCACTTACACACTTTATCTCCATTCGACACATAAAATTACAGTCTTCGAGAAAAACTTATCCCAATGTCTTACAGTCTGACAGATTCGTTACCCACTTACACGCTTTATCTCCATTCAACACATAAAATTACAGTCTTCGAGAAAAACTTATCCCAATGTCTTACAGTCTGACAGATTCCTTACCCACTTACACACTTTATCTCCATTCAACACATAAAATTACAGTCTTCGAGAAAAACTTATCCCAATGTCTTACTGTCTGACAGATTCCTTACCCACTTACACACTTTATCTCCATTCAACACATAAAATTACAGTCTTCGAGAAAAACTTATCCCAATGTCTTACATTCTGACAGATTCCTTACCCACTTACACACTTTATCTCCATTCAATCACGTAAAATTACAGTTTTCATAAGGTCTATAAATACATGCCTTCACAATTCTTTATAATGTATTACAAAACATTCAGCTTGATACTCTTCAATACTTCTATCTTTTCATCTCAATACTTAGAAAGATATGGCAAAAAACAACAACGTAACTCGCAAACAAGCTTTCTCAGCTAATGATGATATAGTTTTATGTACGACGTATCTTGGGATATCTCAAGATTCAATAGTGGGTATGAGTCAAACTAAAGAACAATTATGGTTTCGTATTGCTGAAAGTTATAACGAAGAGATGGAAAAATCTGGTGGAGTATGTAGATCAGATAGGTCTTTGGACTCTCGCTTTCGAACGATCACTACTGCTGTTTCAAAATTTCGAGGATGTGTCCGGCAAATTGAGAATCGAAATCAGAGTGGTACCAATGAGATAGACACTGTAAGTTTATATCATATAATGTTACAAATAAAGTGAAAAATATATTTAATACATTTAATTTGATTTATTTTCAACCTTGTAGCTCCAAAGTGCGAGAACCTTGTACCTTCAAAAAGACGCAAAACAAAAAGGATTTCAGTTTGATCATGTATGGCCTATACTAAAAAATTGTGAAAAATATGCCGCGGCTGGTCCAAAAAGGATAAATTTGATGAATTCGTTTAATGAGACGCAAATAGGGACTCCTCCATCTGGTTCTCCTGGGTTACCTTTCTCTGTTAATCTTGATGAAGATGATAATCAAACTACACCAGAGTCCTCTAGTCGACCAACTGGAAGAAAGAAAGAAAAGATGAGGAAGAGGGTAGACGAGGAAAAAATTAATGACGTTGCTCGAATGCACAATCGAGGCGATGAAGCATCGAGATAATGAGAAGGACTGAAACAGCAAGAATCGAAAGGAATGCTAGGAAAGATAAGCTAATGGACGCTATTAACAAACGAAATGATAAGGAACGTGCAGTTGAGATGGTGAGAATTAGTTATGAACGAAAAAAGATGGAGTATGACGTTATGCATATGGACGTCAATACAATTACAGATCCTATACGACAAGCATACTTTCGAAGAGAACAACAACAACTATATTTTGGAAAACAAAGTGGTAGCTCGTTTGGAGGTCCGTATGGAGGAGGAGATGGAAGTGAAGGTGGAGATGGAAGTGGAGATGGAGGTGGATGCGGAAGTGGCTACCAAGATGATGATTTACCTCCGTATTAACGAAGTAGTTTCAATTCGTAATTTTAGTAAAATGTCGTATTAGTTTCAATTTGTAGGTAGTAAAATGTCGTAGTTTTAGTAAAATGTCGTATTAGTTTCCGTTTATTGTTTTAGTAAAATGTGGTATTAGTTTAATATGTAGGTTAAGTCTTGTAATCTCAACTAATTAGATTTATTTCATAAAAAATTAGTGTTAAAAATAGTACAAATGAAATTAAGTGTGATGAATAGTGATTTGGTGGGACTTTTAGTGTTTTGTCTTTGGGTTCAACAATTTGAAAACACCAAAAAATTTGGTGAAGATTCCTTTTTGGTGATATTTTTTGTGCCAACCATTGGGGATGCTCTAAGTATTTTTCACTTAAGAGTTTTCAGAGGACCCAAATGGATGGAGGACTAGTTTATTAAGGCAGATCATTGCTCGAAGTCCTCCTTCCTAAATAGCTTTAACTACTCACAATAATCTAGATTAGTTAGAGTCCTCCCTAAATAAGTTTAACTATTCATAATAATCTGGAGTCTGAACTAGTTTAGATATACATAGACTGATTAGTATAAGAGATATTTAGTCAAGACTCTAAATAAATTTTTTAATTTGCTGCAACTTTCGACAGTTTTACATGACTTTGCGAAAGCTTTGCAACACTTTGCGACAACTTTCAGATACTTTATAATAGTTTTGTAACATCTTACTGCAGTTTTGGAGAAAATACTAGATCTTTAATCAAACAAAGTGTATATATAAACTGGGGTTTTAACCAAAACAGAATATAACTTGTCTTTTTAACTAACAAAAGTTTAAATTAGGTATGCGGTCCAATTTCTTGTTAACATAATCCAAGACATTCATACAAAATTTCAAAGATCACCCCTTAAAGGAATGGTTTATCTATGAAATGTGTTGATGGAACATAATTAAAGTTAAATTATTTTCCATTTTAAATTTTGAAAATATATGATAAAGGAAGAGAGTTATAACTCTTTTTTTGTTGTTGACGAAAGGAAAATAAAAAAAAAAAAAAGAAAAACACTAGACACAGTACAATCACTGAAGGAAAGCAGGGTAGGTAATCCACTTCCTGGATTTATTCTGCCGTTGTGTCCAGTTTGATATCTTGTCTGCTTTGGAATTGCCCCTACGTGGTACATGTGTGTATCGAATATCTTTAAATCTTGTTTCTTGTTGTCGGATCTTTGTTATGAGCATCATCGATTGCCATTGAACGTCCTTTTGATTATTTTGAAGATGATCGATAATATTTTTATTGTCATTTTCGATATGCAGATATTCTACTTTACTTGTCGTTGCCCATGTAATATTGCGAAGAATTGCTCTGGCCTCGCATTTTTCCGCATTCCTTCCTTGAGTTGTTTCTGCTAAAGCGATGAAAAATTGGCTTTCTGAGTTATATACGATAGTTCCAATGCCTGCGGTTTCCTCTACCTTTATAAATGATGCGTCAGTGTTAATTTTGATGTAAGGTTCTTGGGGCGCCCATTCTGTTGTACTTTTGTTTTGTCTGTCTTTGCTGCATTATTGAGGGCCCATTTGCATATTGTGTATGTTCGTATTGTTTGTTGTGGAGTCTGTATGGGGGATGAAAGTAGAGGTCGCACCTGGCTTTCCATATAAACCAAAGAATTTTAGCAAGGAGAGTTACCTGGGTTGATTCCAGTTCTTGCCAAGATAACATCCATTCTTTCACTGTGTTAATTTGGTCTGTACGTACTGAAAAATAAAACCATACAAGTTTCACATAGGAGCAGTGAAGTAAAGCATGTTTCATAGTTTCTATCTGATTGCAATAATCACAGTTATATTTTTGTCCGACATGTTTCTCAATTTTCATTTTTGACTGGTAGGTTGTTAGTGCAACATTTCCACAGAAATAGTTTTATTCGCGGTATAGTATGGATGTTCCATATATAGTGCCAGTTTGTTTTAGGTCTAGAAGAATGTATATGATTTTCTCTGATATGTTCGTACATAGAGCAAATTGTGAATTTTCTCGATTTCGTCAACGACCATCTGATGGTGACATTTTCCTGTTCCTGCAATTCTAAACCATGAATGATATTACATATATTAGGGTTGAAAATAGTAGTGATAGTTGTTTCCTCCCAACGATTGTTATGAATGAATTGCTCGACCCAGGTGAGGTTAGAGTTGGTGTGGTTGTAGAGGGGTGGAGGATGCCCTGAGATCCAATATTCAGTCCAAATATGGATATGGGTTTCTTTATGTACCTCCCAGAAGATCAAATTATTAATGTTGTCTACGTTTTTGTGGGTACTTTTGTAGATGTAGGAGTGGTTTTGTTTAGGAGGTGGGCATGGGCAAGTTCGGGAAGTATTTTGCTTTAAGAATTTTTTCCACATAACGTCACATTCAGTTAAGCAGGCGCCACGCTAGTTTACTTAAGAAAGCCTGGTTGTCAATCTCCGGAGGCGAAACCCAAGTCCCCCTAACTTCTTTGGGAGACAGATCGAAGAGCATTTAATGGTTTTGAATTTTCCCACAAAAAAAGACCGTTGAATTGTCTCAATGTGATTACTTACGTTTTTGGGGAGAGTGAAGCATTGCATTTGGTATCGGGGAACGACCGCAGCTATCGTAGCAAGAACAATAGGGCGACAGCTTGGGAGAGGAGGTTGGAATGCCATTTGACAAACTTGTTTTGGATTTGGATAACTATGTAAGAGAAGGATTGGGTTTTACGAGCTCCATTAAAGAGTTATAACAACTCTCCACAAAAATAGATTAAGAGTTATAACTCTAGTTTTTTTTTTTGTTGAACTTATAACTCTAGTTTGTTGAAATCAAAAAGGGTTGAAAACTTATCATTTAGTTTTAGGGCATATAGTAATAAGACCCTTAAACCGTGTCATTGTAATCCAACTGTGTCATCCTAACGCCGGACATACCTTAAGATGATAATACATTAATTACATCATGAAATACTACTACTCCGTATATGGAATGACAATGAAATGAAGTATTATTAAATATTGATAATGGCATAAATAAAAGAAAGAACTCTAAGACATGCCGTAACATATAACTCTAAATAGACAGTGGAGCTACAACCACATCTACCTTAAGGGTCTGTTTGTTACGTGAGAAAATGGTGTGGGAAAATCAATTTTCGTACGAAAATTGATTTTCCACTGTTTGACAAGGCCAAAAGTGTGAGAAATTCGTTTTCCGTCAGAAAAAAACGTTGGAAAAAAGCTTAAAAGATTTTACCACCAAAGAGGTGGTAAAACTGATTTCTTACTCCGCCCAAAAACACGCTCTCTCTCCTCATATCCATCCTCACACGTTCGTTCTCTTCGTTCTCCATTGCTCTCTCTCTATCTCTCTCTTAACGCACTGCTCTCTCTCAAGAACACAGTAAAGCGAAGCAATTAAGCCCCTCTTCCTATAAGAACAAAAGAAACCCTAGAAATTTCATCTTCACAAAACTCTAAAACCTTTTGGTACTGAATAGTGACTAAAAAAGTAGTAGAAAAAACTTCAGAACCATGGAAGAATTTGAATGGAAACATTGTAATGGTAACAAGAGCACCAGGATTACGTTTACATCTTTCCCCTTCAATTCCCATCTTCTCTACATGTATTTATGTTTCTTAATTTCTTCTATTTAAGGGTTTTGTTGAAGTTATTTTGGGTTATTTCATTGAGATTTTGGGTTTTCCTGTCGATCCAATTTTCTAAGGTTTCATTCATTTATGTGGGCATGTTTTTCAAGTTGATAATCACACTTGAACTTGTTTTGGGAATGGAACTATTTGGTAGGAATTTTATTTTGCTTGAGTTATTGGTTTAATAACTCTTCGAATCTATATTAATCCGAGAATTGCTTCTATTAGAGTTACGTAGGGTTTAGAATCAGTGTTATGAATTGTGACAAATAATGTCTTGAATCTGAGACGCAACTGAGAATGCTCAATATAGTTATTTTATGATTCTAATCATGGTAGCTTAAGTTTATGGTCAAGTTATCTCAAAAAGCTCTCTTTGTGATTTTTCACCCATTAGATATATTCACATATGGCTTATTATGATATGGAACACCAGGCACCATATGGCTTATTCTGTAATGGAAATTAGACGAGATTGGGTATGCGGGTTGTGAGTTCGCGATGGGGACATTAGTTTCTACATAAAAATTGACAGCCTTGGAGTTCTTCAGACTGGAAATGTCAAATTAGGATAGACTACAATGTATCCATTACTCAGTTGATGGTGAACTTCGGCCAAAACCTTGATTTACTTACTAAGTCAGACTTGGACCCGAAGCATGGAATTATTTGCTTCCAAGATCATTAAGGCATTGGGTTAACATGGATATCTACCTCTCAATTGATGTTTTCCGGTCTAAGTATTCTTAGGCTGTTATATTATGTGGATTAAAGGAGATCAGGAAGTGAACTTGGGATTTATATATTGGAGAGAAGTTTTAACAGAAACTAAACCATGTGCGCACTAGGGGTGCTTATGTGCAGTTATTGTTTATATTCGAATAGATAAGTATTGAATAAAATCCTTATGTATTGGATAGCTTTCTATTTGTTAGTAATATGTCATTCTGACAACCTCTTAGGTAAGCCAGGTGAGGTAAGAACCTCGGTTTTGTTCAATAACCTTAAGTAGCAATAAACCAAGAGAACTATGCTGCTTGTTGGCTTATCTTGCATATTTGTTTTTGTAAATATTGTACTTTAATTTGGGAAATTTCTTCTGTTTTTGAGCTCGACTGCATATGGTTGTAGTGATGCTTTGTTTCATTCCTTAAACCTATTCTCCGTTGGTGATGTATATTATACTATAAATTTTGTTATACTAAGAATTTTGTTGTCTAATGTACCGAGGTGATGTTGTTCCAAAAGACGTAAGTGCAGCTGTAGCAACCATTAAGACTAAGCGAACAACCATCAAGACTTCTGTCCAAAATGGTTGACATGATGAATACTCACCTACAAGACTTCTGTCCAAAATGTTGCGGATTTCTTTTAGCTTGGGTTCATGTAGATTGGTTGATTTCGTAGGTCTGATGCAGTACGTTTTTCGGTTACAGAATACTAGAACATTAATAACCTTGGAGTTGATAGTAATAGTAGTCTGAAATGCCTCTTTTTGCTTTCATTATTCTGACTTTCATTTCATCTGCAGTATCAAGAAGACTGCAGAGATTGATCGACTAAAACTCAAGATTTTGGATATTAACGAGAAAGCTAGGCTAAGGATGAGGCTTCGAAGTACACAAGCAAAGTTTGATGCTCATCGAGGCAGATATAGAGAAGCAATGGACGAAATGGTGTTCATGAATAAGCAATATGAGGAAGCATCAACCAATCTAAAGAAACAGTTAGTATCGAAAGGGATTGAGCTCCTTCACTACAAGAAATTAGAAGCTGAAAAGAAGATGCAAGCCAAGTAGATTGGTTTTTCATTAGTGCTAGCTATAGTAGTCAAAAGAGAATTCTCATGTATTTTTGTAGTATACGAAATTGGTGGATAAATGAAGGGAACATGATTTTTTTAAAGGCACACGCTATTTTCTCACGACCCAATCAAACACTTAAAAAACTCAATTCATATGAAAATATGGTTTTCTTTCCCATCAGAAAAAAGTGGTTTTCTTTCCCATCAGAAAAAAAATGATTTTCACACGTATCAAACGGACCCTAAATAAATTTAGTCACATTAATCTTTTTTTTTTTTTTTAATGAACTATTAGTCATATTAATCTTGATGTTATTTTTAATTTAAAAGACAATAAAGTCAAAAAATGACAGGAATGAAGATAAGGGGAGGGAGAAAAAGTATTGCATATTCCTCGGTATAGTTTCTTTTTTTTTTTTTTTTTTTTTTTTT
>BEHA01050380.1:189447-203528 GCA_002897215.1 Eschscholzia californica subsp. californica | reverse complement strand
AGAGAGAAGGAAAGTAATGATGAAGAGAGAGTTGAGGTGTTACTTATCTCGAAGATTGGCTTGCATGCATGTCTTAATGACGTCTGCTCTCGGTCTTTGGGTGGGTTAGCGTCAGCTTGTTCAATCTTCCAACCAATACCGGATGCTCTTCTTGGGACTACTCACTGTTCCGTTGGCGTGAGAGATCCCAGTTAATGATACGAGATCGAGGAGTTAATGATTCCTATTGGAATATCAAAGGGTGTATTAATTGTTCTATTGATGATGGAGTAGAAAACCTTGACTGGTGGTGTAATGGAGATTGAAGAAGGTGCGGCTAGGGTTTGCCAAAGGAGAGAGGAAAAACCTTTTGGGAAGGTGACGTCAGCTCAGACACTCTCTCTCCTCAAAAAACCTTCTTCTTTTTTTTTGTTGAACTAGTAAAATTTCTTATTTGGTATCAAACAAATCTCAGTTAACCTTTCAACAAAAAATAAATCTCAATTAATATTACGAAAAGCTGAAAACAAAGAGCTTCATATGATGAAACATAACTAAACCAATAGACCAATGGATCGTGGTTGTCTCCACGCCTTGAAAAATTTAGTTATTTTGCTTACCTCAGATGCTCCACAGATAACAAAGCCCACCACCCTTTGGTGTAACGGTTGGACACCCCTATTAAGCCAATGAGGTCGTGGGAACGAGTTTCGATCGAAACAGTTGTCATCAAAATTTATCTTATGTAATTTAGGCTATAACTAATGTAATAATTTGTCGGGCTTTATGCTTCTTTGTTGTCGGACTTTAGGTCTCTTTCATTCTTAGTTTAAATTACGCGGTTATCGTGCTCATAACATCTTCATGATGCATCAATGCCTTGTAACGACTAACGTAAATCTTAGTGGAATTCTTAAAAAAAAAACAAAGAACAAAGTTTGAGACTGAAATACACGCATATATCATGGCTCTCGTCTATCTTCTTTGCTCATATAAACTAACAAAGTAGTAATTGATAATGAAAACAGGAAATTGGTCCGGAGACTCAATTTCATGTTTTTTTTTTGTCAAAAAGAAAAGTTATCTTTTTGTCCTTTTAGGCCCCATATATAGTTTGGAAATAGTCTTGAAGGACAATTCTAAAAGCACTCCCATTTCTAATGCCGAAATTGCCCTTAGAATCCTAACTTGCGAAGCTTTGCAAACTGGTTTGCATTGCTTTGCAATCTGGTTTACAGAGCTTTGCAAACTGGTGTGCACTGCTTTGCAATCTGGTTTACAGAGCTTTGCAAACTGGTTTGCACTGCTTTGCAATCTGGTTTACAGAGCTTTGCAAACTGGTTTGCACTGCTTTGCAATCTAGTTTGCAGAGCTTTGCCATCCTGTTTGCATTGCTTTGCAATCTGATTTTCCTTGCAATGACTTTGCACACACTTTGCAATCAGGTTTGCAGAGCTTTGCAAACTAGTTTGCACTACTTTGCAATTTGATTTGTGTTGCAAAGCTTTGCAATCTGGTTTGCAGAGCTTTGCAAACTAGTTTGCACTATCGTTTGCAAATTGTTTCGCAATTTGGTTTGCAATAAGGTCAGTTTTGTCCTTTCCCTATATTACATTATTTACAAAAATGTCATAGGGAGCCGAAGCCTATAAAAGGTTGATAAATCCTTTTTAACCAAAACTCAAATATTTTAGGGAGTTCTGGCCAAATTTCCCTAATGAAAAAGATCTGAAGAACAACTAATGACATAGTGCCTTAATAACTTTAGGTAAATTTGTGTTTTCAATTTCTTACCGGAAAACCTCGTAACCTTTAAAACATACAAGGATTGGGATATAGGCCTGCCATTAGATCATTCAACTCATTATACTTGTATAGTTGTATTATAATAAATATGTAGCGCCCCAAATCCCAAATCTCAAGCTAACCGCCTTGAAATCGAAGATTTGAGACCTTCAAACTGAATCCACGAGCAACACCTACCATGAGTGCACAATCAATACCTGAAAAACAAAATAGCTGGGTCAAAACCCAACTGCAGTAGATTTCCTCAAACCTAAGTCTCGGGTAGGCAAGCTCAATTCCCAATCAAGGAAGCAAGGCATTCACATTCATTATTGGCATTATCTGAAATTTAACGGTGAATACTAACATAATATATCAGATTTATCCAATCCCTCTCGAAACTAATAATTTATGTCATTTGATTAATTATTAGGTTTTCCGGTTCTCGTATTATTTTAATCTAATACTAACCCTGATAATACAACGATCTTTTTCTTTTCAGCAGATAGAAAATATCATGCCTTTAACTAAGGTAAACCTTTATGGCCACAAACTTGACATGTACGTCGACAACCACATTATGTCGAAAGACACAATCATCAAACTCTTGTTCAGGTATCTCAGACTAATACACAACAAACATTGACTCTTATCAAGACTTACAAACAAACTCACCAAACAATTCAAGTCAACAACACATGACAAGTCAGAAGGGATGATGTTCATAGTAGATCCTCACGTGGATCGCAATCTCAAATAAGCAAATAAGAATATTAATTAACAAACATAGGCTCACCACTAGAAGGTATCTACCTAGGAGATACATTGCCTAAAGAACAGAAACCATGTGAATTATCTCAATAAATTCGTCCATCGGAGACTGTTCTGACACCTTGTACGAAAACTATCGTAACTCTTCACTCGGAACTCGGATTAACAAACCGTTTGAACTACTAGAAAGTAGACAAACAAAACTTTCCAAAAATATAAGAATCACACCGAGATTCTTCATATATCAATACCAGATGTAAGTTGAATTTAGACCAAAATACTGTCCTCTCTATATGTTTTATGAAATTCTAGATAAAACTAGTCTCTAAGCCATTTAATCGTTCTTTCATGTGATTAACAATACTATACCTATCATGGAATAAATTGAAAGAGCCTATAAAAAAATTAGGAGATAGGAAATCTACCTCTTTTCGCGTTAGATGACTTTAAGACCACAACCATGGCTTGTTCTCTCACTAGAGAACTCTATTTCCATCACTTTTCTTCTTTATTCCTCCTCCCTTCACTAAGGAGCGGCTGCACCCTCTTTCTTTTCTATACGGTTTCCTTAAAAGTGAAGAGAAATAGGGTTTTTAAACCCACCAGTATTTCATCTAAACAATACTGACTTAGACTTTTATTATTTCCACCCAATTTGGTATATCAAGAAAATAGGGGTGTTACAAAATAGGGAGAATTTGACATACACCCCCAATATTATATGAATATTAGGACTACACCCCCACTTTTTGAAAACTTTTGATATACACCCCCACTTGGACGGAAACCGTCAACTCAGAGTTAAGTTGGGTGTGTGCGAAACACACGCGCCAACCATGACGATTTTACCCTTTTGTAGTTGTTGAAATATTTTGAGCGATTTTGACATACACCCCCACTATTATATGAATTTTTGGACTACACCCCCATTTTTTGAGAAAAACAAAATTTTTCAATTTGCCCTCCAACGATCATCTTTTACCTTTTGTCTTATAAATTTATTTATTTTAGACAAGCTAAAAGGTCAAAGCGAAAGAACTATTTGAGATATCAAACTATAGAAAAGATGGGAGGAACTATTTGGGATATCAAGCGAAAGAATTTATTTATCTTATATGGGAGGAACTTATTTATCTTATTTGACATATAAGATAAATAAGTTCTTTCGCTTTGATCTTTTAGCTTCTCTAAGATAAATAAGTTTATAAGAAAAAAGGTAAAAGATGATCGTTGGAGGGCAAATTGAAAAATTTTGTTTTTTCAAAAAATGGGGGTGTAGTCCAAAAATTCATATAATAATGGGGTGTATGTCAAAATCGCTCAAAATATTTCAACATCTACAAAAGGGTAAAATCGTCATGGTTGGCGCGTGTGTTTCACACATACCCAACTTAACTCTGAGTTGACGGTTTCCGTCCAGGTGGGGGTGTATATCAAAAGTTTTCAAAAAGTGGGGATGTAGTCCTAATATTCATATAATAGTGGGGGTGTATGTCAAATTCTCCCTACAAAATAAGTAGAATATTTATGAACAAAAAGGTAATTAAGGAAATGTGTTTAAAATCAAGATTTTTTTAGTTTTCAAAATATGAAAGTCAATAGCAAAATTATAGTATCTCACAATTAGTTATCTCTCACTTCCTCTCTCAATCAATCTTTCTCTTGTCTCAAAATTCACTTGGGACACTGCACTACCGCCAAATATCTCAACTTCCCAAACATCCAATCTATCAAAAACCAATTAATACTACCCTCCTCTTACTAAATTCATTAAACACTGTTCTCTCTCTCTCTCTTGAAATGAATTCATCTATCTAGATCTTGTTCTCGACGTCCCGTATCCCCTACGCACCTCTCAAATTTATGTCTTAGTCAAACTCAAAATGAATTTATTCTCAAAATTATTATTAATTAATGTTAGTTTGAATGATTTGAGAATTATACGTGTTTTAGACCAACGGGATTCTTGAGATTTGCGCTAACATCCAACGATCTAAGGGGGGTAGTGGTTGGGGACATTGGGGGACATTTTCATGTCCCCCAATGTCTGTGTTATTGGTTGGGGACATTTGAAATGTCCCCAAATGTCCGTGTTATTGGTTGGGGACATTTCAAATGTCTCCAAATGTTCCCAAATGTCCGTGTTATTGGTTGGAGACATTTCAAATGTCTCCAAATGTCTGTGTTATTCGTTCGGGACACGAAATTAGGGACATTTCAAGACAAATTGTTTTTGGGGACATTTGGAGACATTTTAGTGTAAATTTGGAGAGCTTTTGGGGAGAAAATGTCTCTCAAAATATGGAAGACACTTGGGGACATTTGAGTAAGGAAGATAATAAAAATAATTATTATTACCAAATCATATTATAATAATATTATCTTATTATTATATAACTACATTATTGTATTATTATTATTATTATTACTATTATTATTATTATTCTTCTTCTTATTATTATTATTATTATTATTATTATTATTATTATTATTATTATTATTATTACTATTATTATTATATATTTGAGTAAGGAAGGTAATAAAAATAATTATTATTATCAAATCATATTATTATAATATTATCTTATTATTATATTATTATATTATATTATATTATATTATATTATATTATATTATATTATATTATATTATATTATATTATATTATATTATATTATATTATATTATATTATATTATATTATATTATATTATATTATATTACATTATATTATATTATATTATATTATATTATATTATATTATATTATATTATATTATTATATTATATTATTATTATATTAATATTTAACTATATTAAATAATGAATATTTACCAATTGTCCATCAATGTCCACAGATATCTACAGATGTCTACGAAAGTCGAAAAATATATATTTGGAAATATTAATTAATTTTTTTTATTTCATATGGTAAGACAGTAATAATATTAAAAATAATAAATATCAACTAAATATCTATCAATGTCCACAGATATTCACGGATGTCTACGAAAGTCGAAAAATATATTTTCAAAGTAGTAGGGCAAATTTATTTCGTATGATTAGACAATAATGATTACATTACAATAATAAATGTCTACCAACTGCCATCAATGTCCTCAGATATCCACAGATGTCCACAAAAGTCGAAAAATATATTATTGAAACATGAGTACAAATATATTATTTCATATGGTTTGACAATAATGATAATATTAAAATAATAAATGTCTATCAATTATCCTTCAACGATGAGATGATAATAATAATAATAATAATAATAATAATAATAATAATAATAATAATAATAATAATAATAAATAATAATAATAATAATATCCACTACACATTTTGTCCATGGATTCAATATGTGGAAATGTCCCCAGGACATTTTGTCCATGAACCAAATGTCTTGAAATGTCTCTGAGACATTTTGTCTATGAATCAAATGTCCTGAAATGTCCATAAAGACATTTTGTCTACGGACAAATGTCCCGAAATGTCTTGAAATGTCTCTGGAACATTTTGTCTCTGAGTGTCCTCAAATGTCCTGAACCACTACCCCCCCTAAGTCACGGGTCAATGTTTCGGTAGTTGATGAGGCCACTAGTTAGTCCACGAGTGGTGAAGAATTATATGTTAGACTTACCATTTTAATTTCCAGGGAAAGATGCTACTGGAGAATCATGAAGCGATTCAAGAGTCTCGAAAGTCATGAAACAATTCAACCCTAGCATTCATGGGCGGAGCTATTGGTGGGCTAACCCGGGTGAACCCACCGTTATTTAGAAGGAAGTCTACAACATAATCACTAAAGCCCGGGTTAGTCCACCATTATTTAGAAGGGAGCCTATAGCATATCACTGCAATCTTCTAGCCCGAATGGTTAAGTGCTCTCCAACCACATGTGGTGGTCATGTGTTCGAACTTTGTTAAAAGCTTTCTCTTTTTTTTTTCTCGTTTTCTAGCCAAAATACTCAAAACAAGGGTGTGTTTGGTTTTGAAATCCCATTTCTATCAAATCATCTTCTTAGCTAATTCTTCTTTTCATATAAATCAAACCTACAAAAGTGTTATTATACTAAAATTGAGTGTATTATATTAAAATAGAGATCGTTAAAAGCTTGATAGATATTTGTTTTACTTCTTTTCTTGTATCAAAATTAAAAAAAGAAAATATTTGTATTAAGGGGGTAAGCTCGACAAAAAATCTTTGGTTTACATAATGTGAAGGATTAGAAATGCTCACTTAGTACTGAGGGGGTAAACTAAAAAAAAACTAAAATTTTTATTACAATTTTCAGCCCGGCCATACTACAATTCCTGGCTCCGCCTCTGCTAGCATTTCAATTTTTCTGTCGTGGGTCTTATAGTTATTCAAGAGTCTCCCACGTACGAGTGATGTAAAATCAACCAACATTACTAAATTTTCTTAAAGGCATTTAAAATTAATTTTGATTAAGTTATAATGTATTACCAGTTCAACAAAAAAAAAGTTATAATGTATTACCCTTACTAAAATATGTACGGGCATTCTAAATTCGATCACCGGGGTATCTATTAGTATTAGTATTATATGTATGTAATTACTAAATAGGTTGGTCCAAGGAGGAAAAATAATTTTGTCTTCTATTTGTAATCTGATAAAGATAAAGAGGGTCGGGGAGGGGAAAGAGAGCAACGATGCACACTTTAGACTAACTGATGGTAGGGGTGAGATTTTGGTCCATGACCTATGTTCGAAGGGTCTGTAGACGCCCGGTGACCGAGTCGGTCAAAACCCGCCGACCGATAGATGTTTAATGGACGAATGCTGGCAAGGGGGCCTAACCGGTGTACCTCCCGAGTCCGCTCGTTTAGGTTGTCCAATTTACCCGTTCGTAATACCCACCCATAATAAATATGAACCGTATAACCCTCGAAATCAAAAGAAGTCCAACACTTTTCTTTCATCTTCTCTCCGACTTTCTTCTACTCATGTCTCTTCTGGTTCTCAATGACGAAATTCTAACCCTTAATCATAATCGATGCTTCCCTCTCTTTTAATTTTTTCTTTGAGAAACTTCTTTCTAATTGACGATTCTTTATCTCGGTGTTAATTTTGTTGTTATTGTTCACTAAGTTAATGAATTTGGTGACTTTTATTTTTAACAAATTACGATGTAAACCCGGTGCCCGCCCAAACGATGTCTGGCTAAAAAAACAGACGCGGACGAACATTTTTACAGAGAAAAACCGAAATGCTCGTCCGTTTTGTTTAGTTGTCTGAATGGACAAGTTTGAGTTGCGTCCGTTCCGCCCGGACCGGATGAGTAGTTGTCCACGAACTGCCCGTCCAGACCCTTTCCCGTCTCTAATTGGTGGTCAATTCCACATTTCCATTCTCCCACAATTGTGGTGATCTCTCCCACTCTCAACGTTTTCATTCCACATTGCCATCTCTTTGAGGGGAAATCTCATTGGAATAAAAATTCATGGGCCGTGTTCATCTACGAGTTACTTTATAGAAAAGTATTTGTCTTATGCCGGAATTGTTCATTATGAGGATGAGAAGACATTCTTTAATAACCTAATTAGAAGCAAGAGCAAAAACTGTAAAGATTTTGGATACAACAAATAAGAAACCCTCCTACACGTACAAAAAAGATCACGAACAAAGGGAAAAGAAAAAGGGAAATGATAAAGTTACAAAAGATTTTGACAAAAAAAGGTTCCCAGCTGATGTGGCAGGTGTGATTTCAAACTTTGACCAAATCTAAGCCGTTGAGAGATGAAAATCACAACCGCCACATCAGCTGAAAACTTTTTTTTGTCAAAATTTTTTGTGATTCTAGCATCTCTCAAAGTAAAATGAGTGAAGAAGAAGATAAAGAAAGGAAAAGGGCGACTTGGCAGCATATCGTTGAGCAACCTCTGTCTGTCCACCAATCATTCTAAGATCAAATTTTGGAGAGGGAAAGGAAATGGGAGTCGAATTGTTGTGAAAGATAGGTAACGAACAGAGAAATTTAACAAAAACTCCCTGTAAATTTGGTCCAAAGTTGTTAATGGTCTTAGTTTAAGTGTTATTTGGGAAGCTAGTTATAATATTAGGGCTTTTCTTAAAACCAAAACCAATCACAGTATGGAGGGGCCACAATCAATTTTTTTTTTTTTTTTGAACTAGGGCCACAATCAAACTAACCCGAAAAAGTATTTCCAATCCTCCAAATTTTGAGAGAAGCAACAGAGGGGTTTCGATTCCCCAAACTCCTAAAACAAATAAAAAACCCCTAGTATCCCACACTTCCCAAAATCACATTGAGAAGAGGTTTCTAGATTCACATCAATAAAAACCCACCTTGAGAATTGAATTGACAAACTTGAAAGAAAGGGTAAGAGAGAGTGGGTAAGCAAAGAACTTCCCATCCATCAATCCCAAGATTTAAATTCAAAACCCTAAATCATACACTAAAGAAAGAAAAACTAGTCCTCCTCACTTTCTCTCTCTCTCTCTAAAACACTTCCCATCATTCCCCACAACCCAATGCTCCTCCTACCATCATTTTCAGTTGGAAATGTTAAAAAGCAAGAAAGAAATACAAACAGACAAAACATTGTTATGAGTCTAACATAAGGGTAAAATAGTCTTCTTACAGTTAACACCGTTTGATTTCTCTTCATTAAAAAAATCAATTTTTACAGAACTGTTAAGGAAGATGTAATAATGGATCTAACTTCGAGGTAACAACAACACTTCCCAATTTAGAGTAAAAGAGAGAAACATGAGATGTTTGGTGCCTTACACACATTCCCATGCACATCTTTCTCTCTCTAGATATGGAGTCTTAACAGTCAAACTCCTATGATTTTACATCACTTCTCATAATCTGCAAGTTATTTATTATATTTCTAACTATATACTCCCTGTGTACTTATTATATTTATTTATTTATTAATTAATTAATGTTTTTTTAAAGTTTGGGTATTTGAGATTTTTACCCTTTTAATAGGTTTCTTTAAGCCTTCACTTTTCACCCTCCAACAAACTCCACCATCTCTATCATCACCATTCTGTTTTCTTTGTTGGTTGACACAGTAATTTGAACCTGAAAGCACCCATCTTTTCCTGTCCATGGAAGACTTCTCATTTCTTTTCTAACTTAAAGATTCTCTATCTCTCTAGCTTCTTTACAAAGGGAGGAGGGTTTTTGCATTAAAATTGATTTGAAGTTTGGGTAGTGGGAGAAAAGGAAAATGAGATTATTATGAAGTCATTGGGAGGTGAAGTTGTTATGATGAAGGCAATGTGGTTGTATCCAAAGGTTTTAGGGTTTAATCCTTCTGAAAGATGGGGTCATTCATCTTGTTTCTCTAATGGAGTTGTTTATATTTTTGGGGTATGTATAAATGAAAACAAAACTCATCACTACTTTATATTCATGCAGTTTTTGTTCTCATATTTGTTTATTATTTGCACAAGATTTTGTGTATTAAGGGTTAACTCACAATTTTTCTATTTTTTGACTTTATTTTTTCTTCCTTTTGCTACTTTCTTTAGTTTTAGCCTCTTTGAGATGTGTTATTATGTTTCCTGCAATTGATTTATGTTTTTCATACATGATGAATAGTGATGAAATTAGTGGATTTGGTGTTAGGGTTTCAAATTATTTTCCTTTTAAATCTTCTCCCATCTTTTCTCTTTTATGGGTTGTTTTATGTTTCCTGCAATTATTTTCTGTTTTCAGTACTGTAGCTGTATTTTGTTTTCTCATAAACATGATGAAAAGTGATGGAATTAGTGAATTTGGTTTAGGGTTTACAACTTGGGTCCTGTTAACCATTTAATCTTCTCCCATTTTTCTCTTACATTGACTGTTTTTTGTTTGGCCTTTGTAATAATACATCTTTAAATCTAGTCCATGCTCAAAGTATGCAACTTCTTGTGATATAGCTCTGTTGAACTAGCTAGTTTGTATCTCTCTTATGCAGTTCAAGAATGCTTCATTATTTCCTGTGTGTGTGTGTGTGAGAGAGAGAAAGAGAGAGCATGTGTTTTCGAACTCCGGTTTTTCTTTTTGTAAGATGAAGTAGGCAAGTGAACAAGAAAAACTAGGCAAACTCTGGGTAGAAATCATATGTGACTTGCCGTGTTTCGTAGTTCCGTAAATCAGAATCATCGGAAACACGAATCACAACGAGCCACATAAGATTTCTGCTTGAAGTCTGCTAGTTTGTTACTGCTCAACCATAGTAAGCTTCACATTCTAATTTATTGTATTTTACATCTTAGAGGTCTAGAGTCCCTTATGAATCATGCTTTCACAGTTGCAAAAACACTTAAAATATGTTCATTAAGATCTTAAGGTATATTTGAAGAAGAATAAATTTATTATGTAACCAAGTAAGGTATATATGACCTTCAACAAAAAAAAAGTAAGGTATATATGCATTTTCTAATTTTTTTTGTTTGTTCTATTTTAGGGATGTTGCGGTGGGTTGCATTTCAGCGATGTCCTTACGCTGGATCTTGAAACAATGGTTTGGAACACACTTGCGACTACGGGTAAACGGCCGGGCACTAGAGACAGCCATAGTGCCGTTCTTGTAGGGCACAAGATGATAGTTTTTGGGGGTACAAATGGATCTAAAAAGGTAAACGATCTTCACATTTTGGATCTTAAAACAAAGGAATGGAGCATACCAAATTATGAAGGGACTCCACCTTCACCGCGGGAAAGTCATACTGCCACTATTGTTGGAGAAGATAAACTAGTTATATTTGGGGGAAGTGGAGAAGGAGAGGCAAATTACTTGAATGACTTGCATATTTTAGATCTAAAAACCATGAGATGGAATTCATCGAAGGTGAAGGGCGAGCTTCCTGCCCCAAGGGATAGTCATATAGCTGTGGAAATCGATAACAAGGTTCTTGTTTACGGTGGCGATTGTGGTGATCGATATCATGGCGAGGTCGATGTTCTTGATATGGGTACCCTAACTTGGTCAAAGGTATGCACTATCCAGAACAAATTAAAGTTGTCAAATTCTAATTTAGGTTAATTTTTTAACATTTGGATTCGTTACAGTTAGCAATTCAAGGATCTTCTCCAGGCGTTAGAGCGGGTCATGCAGCGGTAAACATTGGCACCAAGGTAGATACAACACGATAATAAATTCAAAACCAACTAATGAAATAAGAAGGCTAACTAGTTTTATCCATTCTTTGCAGGTTTATGTCATTGGTGGTGTTGGCGATAAACATTATTATAATGACGTTTGGGTTCTTGATGTTAGTACCTGCTCATGGTCTCAACTTGAGATACGAGGCCAACAACCACAAGGTCGATTTTCTCATACAGCCGTTGTTACGAACTCGGACATTGCCATCTATGGCGGGTACGTTAGTATGCGGTTTTTCCTCTATGAAACATTTTCATAAGATTGGAGAACATTGATTACTAGTCAAGTTTCATTCCCTAACGAATTACCTTCCGGTTAAACTGCAGGTGTGGAGAAGATGAGCGCCCACTGAATGAGACACTCATCTTGCAGCTTGGAGATGAGCATCCGAATGGACGTTACAATATATCCTTGTGCAAAATTTTTGGTAGCCACTGGAACCAAGAAAAAAGAAAACTTTCCCGAGTAGAGGCTAATCAGGTATGTTTAGTCTATCGAAGTTATAACTTTTTTTATACCAGTTTTTGTAAATAAATCAAAATTGAGATTTTGTTCATAATTGGGTTCTCAGAATTACGGGGAGACGAACAAGAAAGTTGCCGAACCAGAGCCTACACGGACTCTTTTACGCAGTTCAGGTTGATCAAACGTTCTATTTACAAGGTTTCAGTATTGTCCTTTGGATTTTAATTAGAGTATGTAAAGTTCATCGTGTTCGGTTTCGTTTTTCAGAGAACTTGCGTTTGAAAAAGAGAAGAACGACTGATTCAAAGGCATGTGAGGTTGAATCTGAACAAGAAGAACACTCGCTTTCTCTGTCACAACACTCGTCTCCTTCCCAATCTGATCAAGAACAAACCCCAATCAAGAAGACTTCAACCACAATGGCTGAACAAACCGTCTCTCCTCATCCATCATTCTTGTTCAAGCAGAATTGTCGCTCTTCAAATGAGAGCAATTCGATCAATCTAGTAAATAACCACCCTGATCAAAATCCTAAAATCCGAAGAACTCCGCAAGATTTTCACTTTATGGGTGGAGAAAACCCGAGACAGGCAAAACCAGATCCGTATCTTCAAATTAACATGGCAAGGCAGGACGGACCGTTCTTAATGGCGGAGCAAAAGCCCATGGAAGCTTTACCAATTCAGTCTTTGGTAAAACATCACTTGTTAGATATTAGGCAGCTCATTATATTCACTTAAACGCTGTTATTTCATAAAATTTTCCATCATTAATGTTTCTTAAACGACTTTTGTGTATAGATCGGTGCTGAAGTCCGAGGTAAAGTCGATGGTGCATTTGATTCAGGGTTGTTGATGACAGCAAATGTCAACGGGAGAATCTTCAGAGGAATTCTATTCTCTCCTGTAAGTGATCATTTCAAAAACCTTAATTTTTGTGCTCTGAGTACTGTTATGAACGAAGTTCGTCTTTTAATCAGGGAAATGGGTTTTTACCAAGAGCATCCGTGCTTCCTCCAAATTCAGCGGCTCTTACAAGCTGCATTCCTATTCGACAACCATATTCAAATCCGGATCACATTTCTACTCATGCCAGACCAATCCAACAAGCTATGCCACTGGTAATGCCGAATTCTAGACTTCATCAAGGAAGAACTCAACCATCTACAATGTTCAAAGGTACACCCTCTTTGGCATGTTCTTCGGCAATAAGAAGTGATCTTAAGGACGTAGTCTTAACACTTGGAGGACCGGGAAGTAGCGACAGAAACGGAAAACCATAGAAGTACTAGTCTTTAATTTGTGGCAAAGGAAGCATCTTAGTTTTGTAAATTTTGAATAGATTAAAAATATGAAAATTGGAAGAACAAGTGGAGTAAAATTTCATTTTCATGTTTGCTAGATCTTGTTTAGAGAACTGGTTTCATAAGTATATGAGTGTGTTCTTGGCTAGTAATGAACTAGTTGGCTTACGGATAGGATATAATATGAGAAGTATTTGTTGTAGTTGGTTCCAATCTAGTTTCTTCTAGTTGGATTCTACTATTCAATCTAGATCTTGGGTTGTTTGTCCTGGTTAGAAAGGCTTCCCCTTGGATGTTAATTATAGTATTAGATTAAGAGATAGAAGCTGTAAAATGAATGTTGAATATCTTTGGAAAAGAAACTAGCTAGTAGTTACTCTGTTTCTCTCTCTCTCTCTGATCTCTATCATCTTTCTCTCTCTATCAATCAATTCAATAGTACCTAGTCTACAGAAGGATTTGATACGGAAAGAAGATTATTTGGGTCAGTGTGTGGGGGTGGGTGGGAAAGAAGGGACGTTGGTGGGTGCACGGAAAAAGCTCCCGCAGTTATCGCGGGGATGATTCCCATCACTCAATTCCGCCCTTCAGTTCTTACTCAACCTCCCCCCCCCCCCCC
>BEHA01050380.1:166415-189435 GCA_002897215.1 Eschscholzia californica subsp. californica | reverse complement strand
CCCTCTCTACCCACTGCCCGTCACTTCTCTCTTTGCCTTTACCCGTCAAAACTCAATCACGTCATCTATATACAGTTTTTAGCTATTCATTCGTCCACCTACAATTCTACCAATAATATGGTCACATGCATTTGCCTAGTACTTCAGAATTTGGTGGTATTTTTTGGTTTGGGGTCAATTTACTTGTTTAAATCGGAACCGTATGATTCCATTAAGATCAATTCCGACTTAGCTATTAAAACAAACCATCCAAATAATATGTGAGAATTTTACTACAGTTTATTTAAACATTTAATTAAATTTCTCCTATGATTCCATTTAATCAGAGTAATCGTCATTGTGCTTCTGCTTCTTCCCATCTTTCTTTGTTTTTCTTTCTTCTTTGTGTTTGCTCTTAGGGGCCGAAATCGCGGGTCAAGAAGTTAAGGAGACCGGGCTGCTGACCGGAAATCGGACCTTCACCTATCAATAATTTTATGCGTATCGACGACGTCTTTTGGCTCAACATGTGACAAGAAACGAAACACACGTGACTTGGATGAGGTCTTTGGGGGACACCGGGATGGTGCCATTAACCGAAAGTAAGACCTTCACCCGGGTGTAAGATCGTAATAGTACTTGGATGAGAGGAAGAAAGCATGATTGTTTTAGAGATCGGAACTCTGTGAAAGAACAAGACTATGTGAGAGAGAAAATAAGTTATCAGTTGGTGTCCGGGAATTAGATGTATTAGTCGATAACCCAATCTCCCGTATCATTCTTCGTTCAGTCATTTTATAGTGTGTTGGGTTGACTGTTACCTGGTGACGAGATGTCTCTTTAATGTAGTAACGTATAGAGTTGTGACCATAAATGTGGATACCATAACCCCTAACGGCTATATCTAGGATATTGTCATTTTGAATTAAAGTAACGTCTCCCCCATACAAATGGAGGTCTGCTGAGGAGGTGAGGACTAACCTCTTTATCCAGGGCTGGACGTGGTTGTGTGTTTTAACGTTGCTTCGGGGTGGCCGAAGATAAATCGGTTGGACCCATTAATTCATGGACTTGATAATTGTGTAGGCCAATTAATCGTTGATTTCTGGAGGCACACTGGTGAAGTATTTTGGCCCATACATTCACTTTCATTCTTTTTTGGTTGTTTTGTTGTTGCTTTCTCACTCACCTAATGGTGTGTTTGGTTGCAGGATTCCTATCAAAAGTAGGATTTGGTAGGAATCATAAATCCTTGGTCTATTTGGCTACCAAGAATCCTAGGACTCTTGAATCCTAAAGGTTCCTAATTCCAAAATTTGTATTACACCAAAATCCCACCCTACCCCCTAGGATTTGCTAGGATTTTGGATTAATAAACTTAAATTTCAAATCACAAAAAAAATATTTTCTTATACAAAATAATTATTTTTAAAATTATTTTTTTCAAAATTATTTTTTCCCCGAAAATCATATTTTCTTCAAAAAATCGTTTTTCTCAAAATCCAATTTTTCCGACAACCGTTTTTTCTAAAGAAGTGTTTAAAAATACTTAAGGGTCCGTTTGATACGCGAGAAAATATATGAGTGAGAAAACGACTTTCTTTCACATTAAAAAGAAAAGGGATTTCTTACCTCAAAGTCAAATTTTAGGTTTTGATAAGATAGTGAGAAAAGGTGAGAAAAAGAGTGCCTTTAGACAAATGTTTATTAATTGGGCCTTTAACCAATATATAAATGTTAGGCATTTAAAGGGTGCCTTTAGAATTCAAGGGGGTGCCTTTAGACAAATGTTTATTAATTAGATTTTATTTATTAGTTGAGCCTTTAACCAATATATAAATGTTAGAATTTAAGGGGGTGCCTTTAGAATTTCAGCTTATTTATTAATTCGTTTTATTTATTAATTGAACAGAGATGAACAGAGAGAGTTACGGTAGGAGAGAAATAGAGAGAGAAAGTTATGGGAGGAGGGAGAGAGTGAGAAATCAACTTTCTCGTCTAAAAGGTGGGAAAAAAAATTAGACCATTTGCACACTTTTTTTCTTAGGAAAATCGATTTTCTTACCCAAAGTGACTAACCAAACAGCGGAAAACTGATTTTCTTGGGAAAACGATTTTCTTACTCACATTTTCACACGTATCAAACGAACCCTAAATAATAATGAATCATAGGATTCTTATGAGTTGCCAAACAAACCAAAAAAGATTACTTGGATTTATGAATCTGTGAAATCATGAATCCCAAAGACTCATGAATCCAAGGATTCATGATTCCGTCATCCAAACACACCATAAGTGTTTTTGGTCGAAGAACGGTATATCCTAATCCTACTAGACTAATCCGTGATATGTACATGGCACAACCATTGCTACACTCACCTCCAATAAATAACTAACGTCTTATCTTAGTTAATGATTTGTTAAAGATTATTCAAAATGTACAAACAGATTTCTTTTGCTTTAGATGAAAATTATATGTTTGTCTTTTTTCCTTGGGAATGCTTGAATATTGGTTAATATCTTATATTTTTTTTTGTTGAACTGGTTAATATCTAATCTAGTTTGCGTACTAAATTCTTTAACTTGACATGAAATTTTGACTTATTTTATCCTAATCCAACAAGGGGTTGTCATCAATGAAAGAAATGAATCAGATTTTCGTGTTTGCAACGAGAAGTCGAGGAGGTTGAGTGCTACAAATACACACAGCGTTGAGAAAGCATTGTAATATTTCAGTGTGAAAATCATTACGCCATTGTTGATTGTGGAGCGTGTTATATCAACCAAACCACTTAAACATTTTGTTTACGTGTCTTGTTTACTTTCATTGCTACTTTTATTAGTTTGTTTGTTCTTCGTTATACTACGTGACATTTGGTTATGACTAGAGAGATGAGCAATATGAAATAAAATCAAATGTTTATGGATAGCAGATTGTACATTTTATGGTAACACATATAAATATTTACATGGAGTATGATTTTGAAAACGTTTAGCTGTAATAGCTTCCTATAAAAATCATTGAGAATTCATCTGTTCTAAAGTATGTACCATATACGGAGAACCAACCAAAATGTAAAACATAAAGACAAGACTGTTGCTGCCCAGGTTCGAACTGGGGACCTTTAGTGTGTAAGACTAACGTGATAACCGACTACACCACAGCAACTTGTTGATTACAGGCGTTCCATTTACTTATATAACAGGTTGTACCTGGGACTTGGGCCCCTTCGTTGGCTTCTTCTTAGAGCCCAATGTTAACGGGTGAGTAGGGTTGGATTTTTTTTTCTTTGAAACCATATTCATTCATAAGTGATTAGATCACTGATTTACATGGATAATTGTTATTCCTCTCGGTTCAGCGACATGAGAGTTACATAAGCAAATTCTAAGAATTTCAAATGTAAAGTACCTCATAAGGTGAGAGAAATTGGACTAGACTATGACGAAAAAAGATAGAAACAAGATGAAGGATCCTAAAGATCACGAAATAAAGGACCCTAAAGGTCAACATATTATCTAATAATACAAAAATAAAGAAAATACTAATTTAAATTCCCGTCGCTTTCGCTGGAAAACCGCCATTGTCGTCGGAGAACTGCCGTCATCACCGGAAAACCACCACCACCACTAAAATTAATTTATGAAAATGTTGAACAATCATCTTGTTTTCTTTGTTGAGTTTGAGTGCTTCCATGAGTTGTTTCCGAATTTCTGTTGGATTATTCAAACCAAGTCTTCTCATGATATGATCTTGAATCTGAACTTCCAGAGAGAAGGAGACGTTCAGAATCCTCATAAAGTCCCAATGGAGATGATTATTCAAAACAGATCTTCTCATGAAATGATCCATGAATGAAAGTGGGGTAACATGATTCATCTTCCAATGAAGAGTAGAAAAATCTAGTACCTCCATTTTTTGAATAGTTTTGGCTACAAAAACATATTAAGTTTCATCTACCATTATTTGATAAACGAGAAAGGAATCCAGCGAAGGGAAGACCCTTCGCCGGAGCTAGCGGTTAACTCTGGAAGAAGCAGTTTAGGAGAGGGAGGGCGGTTTTCTCTCCTTTCCCGTGCAAGTTACTGTAATTTTTGTTATTATGATTAGTACGGTTGGATTTGGAAGGCTGAATTTTCCTATAATTTCTTCTTTTTTTTCTCCAATGTCTACCACCACAAAACGAGAAAACTTTCCCGTTTTCCTTCTTCAATTTTTATTGCAACGGTGATGGTAATGGCCGGTCAGATTTAGAGAGAGAGAGGGAGTTTTTAACTTTCTCTCTTTAAATTTGACCCGACCACGTAACCGGCCTGGATTCAACCGGAAGACTGGCCGACCATTATTAGTAACCAAAAATGTAGAGATCGCATTATTTAAGGAGAACAAAAAAAATATAAGATCATTTAAATGGGAATATTTTATGTATAAGAAAAATAAAAAAGATTGTCACACCTAGACCAATTTAGTATAAGCATTGGCCATCTTTTCACAAAGAGAGATGCTAGAGTTACAAAGGATTTTGACAAAAGAAAGTTCCCAGCTGATGTGGCGATTGTGATATTCATCTTTCAACGGCCTAGATTTGGTCAAAGTTTCAAACCACAACCGCTACATCAGCTGGGAACTATCTTTTGTCAAAATTTTTTGTAACTTTAGCATTTCCCTTTCACAAATCTCGCACTAGGAAGAAGTTAATGCACCACTAATTTTACCCAACTTTTCTTCTTATTAAGGTGGGGAGATTTGGGGTCACACTTGATTCGAATCAAATATCAGTTTGCCTACTTTTGTCTGATTAAATGAGTGGGATTTTGTTTTGCTTGATATGATTCAACCATTCACACTCAAGCGGATTCCCCAAATTCACTTATGTTGTCACAAAGTATAAAGGAAAGAATAGGTAAGCACCGGACCCAACAACTATTTCTCTATAAGCACCATGCCAATCTGTAAGCACCAAGCCAATTTGTAAGCACCAAGCCAACTTGACTTAACCCTAACCGTCCTCCATTTCCCTCTCACAAAACTAGCCGGACCAAATTTTCCTTTTCTCTCTCTAAACTTCTTCACAAGAACTGAAGCTCTCCTCACTTAATCTGTAATAATATCTCTCTAAGCTTCTTCCCAAGATCTGAGACCTAAGAGGTCTAAACGATCAGTTGATCCGGAATCTAGGTAAACCAGTCGGGCTTCCTTTTGTTTTGGAAGAAGTAAACGAAGGTGAACGTCACCCACATTAGTGTGCGGGTGCTTATAGAGAACTCGAGCAATAGTCATTGACCCGAGTCCATGACATGACCGCCACCGTATAGCCATTTGACCCTGTGCTTATAGAGGCACCCAAAAATATTTGGTAACAAAGTTAATTCACGTCCACGTTCTCTTACTAACGAATCTAACTGTTTATGGCTTTTGAATTAACCATTTAGCGGGGCTCCAACAGTTCGACACGTGGTAAAATGGAAGATTGGACTATCAGTTACTAATGAAAGTGCGAAGCACAGTAGTATCATTCATGATGGTCAACCGGGTTGGTCTCCATGGCGGCTCCTGTTACGTTTGCGAAGATCTATCTTTGTTATCTTCCTTAACCCCCAAATTGGAAGAAGACCCAAATAAGAAATCCAATCATTAAATCTCGTCAATCAATTTGTTTCTAAATTTATGGTCTAAAAACCATGATTCGGCTACTGTTTTCTATCTTTGTTTTTGTTTCGATTGGAATTGTAAAATCCCACAATGAAAGTGGTGAATGGAGTTGTGAATCCGACTCTGAGATTCGAATTGAAGCTGATTTTAAACCTGGGATGATTACCCTTGATGGTCATCCAGATGATTGGAACGATATTGATGGGTCTGAATTCTCTCTCCTTCCTGCTCTTGATCCACATGAAGATGATGAGTACCAAGGTGGAAAATTGATTGTTAAGGTATTTTTATTGGATTTCAGTTTCACATTGGACTTCAAAATTTGTTAAAGTTAAATTATTGATCTAGGGTTTTGTTATTTGTTTGAAATTTGTAATGGGTTTGTACTGTTTTAGGCTTTACATGATGGAAATGATGTGTTCTTCTTGTTGCAAGTTGATGGGAAGTATGCTTATTCTAAAGGGTAAGGGTTTATCTCATTTTTCTGAATTTCAATCTTATAATACTTCAAAATCTGACTTTGGTTATTAGGTGTATATAGTAAGAAACACCTAGTAGCTATTTGAACTTTGAAGTTAACTTGCCTTAGTAATCATAATCATGAAGTTGCTAGATTGTTAATTTTAAATTTGGATTGAAGCTCAGTAGCTTACCGGATTTGGAAATCTGAAGGTGTTGTTGATTTAGACTTCGGTTAAGTACATTTCAATTATTAGCTCGGAAATGACATACTCCGTATTTTTGTTGATCTCGTTTTGTTTTTGTTGCTATATAGTGAAAATAACAAATGCCCGTCCGTTTCTCTTATGTTTCAAATTGGGGAGAATGCTACCTATCACAATGTAAGTCGGTTTATTGCTCCAATTGTACATGTCATTTGGCGTTTCTTTTTCCCTAATACTATGTTCCGAGTTGAAACTCAAATCTGTATCTTCTTTTAACAAGATGGGTGGATGCAAGGAGTCGCCAGATTCATGTTCCAGCAAGACATGCCGAGGACATGAAGTGGATATCATGCACTTCTCAATTGGTAATGCTATTCCAGGACGCCTTTATGGTGGAAACCCAATAGATAATAGAGAAGGAAATGGAGGAGACAGGTAATATCTGTCTCTAATTAGACTCTGGTAGATGGTAATCTCTCTGATCTGTTGAGTTGCTTGGTGTTGATATAGTTGTTAATGTTGTTCTTTTAGGTTTGGTCATCTGGTTGATCTGTATACCTGGAATCCACATTGTCGACACCTTGATGGTATGAGTCCTTCAGGTGGGGATATCTTTCTTTTCTTTTAGTGGTAGCTTACCCCCAGACCTAATTTTAGTTATAAAGCAATGATATCGTTGATTTTGTCTGTTACCCATCATGGGTATATAGCACGCTAAATTTCTAACTGATCAAGCTTAACGTATATGATTGTCAATAATGCCATAGTTATGTGTTCCAAATTCTTTCCTTTTATTTTTATTGGTTGTACCATATCATAATCCTGATATCCAATCTGATTCATTTTTCTTTCCAATCTATTGTGCGGCATTTTGTTTACCTTTCAGTTGTCTAATCCTTTCCAGGAAATGATACTAGCGCCCAAAATGACTGGAGAGGAGCATGGTGGCACGACAGCCTCAATGTCCACTCAGGTAATCTCCTTACTGTCTGACTCATTCAAGACCAAATTTCTCTTAATCTACGAAAAATGAGAGGAAACAGGTGGTGTTTGTTGATAGGATTTTGGTTCAATTAAACTAAATGGATTTATAATGATAATTAACTTATTATTTTATCTATTATCCGACAATATTCTTATGTGTAATCTTCATTATCCGTAATTTGGTTCCACCAGGTTTTATAGAGGCAGACAGTCCATACTCGTCTGAGGGTCAACCGGGTAAATACTATTTTGAGTTCTCGAGGCCATTGCGAACCATGGATCGTCTCCAACAGGTTAGTTTTCCGTAACTGCTGATTCAATACAAGCATCCATTGATAAACTTGTTAATTGATCTGCAAACCTAGTTTGTTAGAGTATTACCGTTGGAGTCCATATGATGTTTAGCTCCCATCAAGATTTTCTGCCCAACTAACCCTTTTTACGGCCTATTCATTGCTGTTTCTTTCTTCACTAATACTTGATACAGACCATAGAAAGAGTTCACAACAGAATCTCTCTCGCAACACTTGATACAGACCAGACCTGTTCCGACCATCCCAATAAGGTCTTGATGTAGATACCATACGGTTATATTAGCAACAAATCCAATTCTAGATCGTAATCTCATTTATGTAGTGCTATTATGGGGTCATACCAAAGTTTATGTAGTGCTGTTAAGGGGTCATACTAATTCCAGAAATAAGTTGGTTCCTAAAAATAAGTCGAAATTACAGCTATCTTGAAGAAGTTAGAAACATAAATTTACTGCTCATATATATGCAGGACGTTCAATTTTCAATTGGCAAGTCAAGCAATATGGCTGTGGCCTTCTGGTACCCGGTCGATGGAAAACCATGGCATGGATCGGGACACTATTCAGGTAACTGCGATTGGATTCCGATGGATATAACCAGAGGCAGTTCTTCACTTACGAAGGCAGTGTCGAAGAGCTCTGGTTGGAGTGCTTCCAATGCATTCTCTCTCCTTTTATCTGTGGCTGCCTTCTGCTTATCCATTTATGTTGTATATTTTGTCTCCAAAAACAAGTCTGTACCTTTTACACCTATGGATACTCTTTAGGAAAGAAGTCGCATTCTTTTAGGGCTGGTTATCCGAGTTTTTTGTTACGTTTATTGGACTTAATTGTGTTTGTAAAAGTTTAACATTGATATGTTTGAAGTGTTGACCATTCAATTGATATCTCGGAAGGTTTTCTTCTGCCAAGCAAGAAAAACAGGCATGAGCCTCCAAGGACTACTAGTAGTGATTTTCCTTGTTACCGAATGAACAATGCGGCTAACTTGATACTTGATAGTTGCCGTCTCTTCGCACAATGTGAATTTACTCTTGTCTGCAGTTTCATTTGGTAGAGATGTGTGCTATTCCATAGAGTGGAGTTTTGGCTTTCTTATTCTCTTTTCATTATTGGGACCCAATCAAAAATATATATGCGTTCTGATTATGTGAATAATTTGATTAGCTAATAATTTCAAATATTCTTGATCCGACTTCTTTCCCAGCTGTAAAATGCTGTGTTTTTCAAATTCTGATGTGATGACGACCTTTAAATACCGACATCCAACGGTGTGAAGTGTGAGTATTTCTTGCTAACTAAGGTTTGAAGTGGCCTTGTACGATCTTTATGTGCAAAGAGTTCTTTAATATATTAGAGAGCAGTGTCAGTGCCAAACATTAACTTAGGAGTTCAATTATCGGCCTCGTAGTTATAATTGTTTTTCTCTTTTTGGTCAACAATTGAAGTTATAAACGATTTTTCTTACACCATATTGCAACTACTTGTCACGCTTGTGTGCATAGTAAATAAGACGAAATCTTGTCACAGAAGTGCTATATTCAATAACAAAACCGTTGGTTTAACGTAACAAATACTTATTTGTGTCGGTTGTAAGTAATAGCATGGTAAATTGGGTTTTTTTTTTTTGGATATTGACTGCAATGGTCATTACAAAGGCATTTAGAATTAAGAAGCAGAGGCGGGAAACCTCAGGACGTTTTTTTAAGGTTCAAGCAGAGGATGAACTTAGGGAGATGGCTCAGTGGGGATACAACAACTTCCATGTGAAATTTGTTCGACCACGTTCTCTCTATGTTTTTGTTCTGAAAAAAAATTTGTGGCTCCTTTTCATCACTGCAATTTTGGGAAATCATCAATGACGTTACGGAACAAAAATTTAGGCCGGAACGCATGAATGTGAACTTTATGAAACAAATCTTTTCAGATGAATTAGGTGCATGTTGCCTCCTTTCACAGAATCAGATGCCTTTTTCATCTTTTACCTTTGTAAATCTTTACATGTTTTTAAAAAAATTGGTTCTTTTTCAATGTTTAATGATTCATTACCGTTGATTACTACTTTATGCACATTATAAATAAGAATTAGGTTTTGGCTTTCATTCATAGTTAGTCATTAAATCAAATTTAAAGACTCTTTCAAATCTTGAATCCTATTTACAATGGAGAATCAGCAACAACAACCTAGTCGTCCCTGGTATCGTCTAGGGGCTCAGTTTCGAATGCAACCACCACCTCAAACTAAACCTACGCCTCAAATTGGATCCACATTTTTTCGGGCTCTTAGGCCTCCGATTGGTATACCTTCACAACCCCAAACTAATCCTCCTCCCCCGAATCAAAAGCCTGCTCCACCGGCCCAAAAGGCTGCATTGGTTCTATCTCCTCCTGTGCCGACAATCGAGAGCCAGAAAGCCTCTTCTTTACCACCATCTCAAGAACGGCAAAGTTTAGAACCGATTTCCTCAGTGTCATCTACTCCACTATCCAGAAGCCCGAATTCATTCTCGACGTCAGCTACTCCATTAGCTAAAGCGTTGAATTCATCGGGACCAGTATCCCCAATACGGAAAACTGAGGCGCCAGTATCGTCTACTGTCGCTACTGTGACAAAGACAGTAGTCTCCTCATCTAAAACAATGTCATCTTCATCACTAACATCTCCAATTGATACAGTCAAGAATCGTTTACCAATCCCACAAGAATCTCCCAAAATAAGTAAAGCTTCTTCAAAGACTATACTTGAGTTGCCCAAGATGAAACCTTTCGCTCTTCCTCCTTCCCAGCTAAAACCAGAACCTGAAAGTAAGAGTTTGGCAGTTGAACAAAAGAACGTGCTTGTCCAAGAGCACAGAGAAAGGTCTGAACAATTTCGATCGCAACATAACAAGGATTATGAAAAGCTAAATGATCATAATGGTGGTGTCATTAGGGTGATAACTATAGCAGGTGAGAACAAAGGGGCTTATATGAAACTCGGTTCTTCCATTAAGAAGGATAACTATAAGGACAGTTCTCATACTTTTCTCCGTAATACTCGTATAAGCACTTCCCAAGCAGAAAACGACGGTGACAAGTCTGATGGAAGCAGCATCTGTAGTGATATTGCTAAATCGAAGAGGAAGGAAAAGACAAAACTACCAATGACTGCATTTGTGAACAGTAATGTACAAACTGTTAACAACTCTATTCTCTTCGATACTTCCTGCTCACTTAGTGATCCTGGGGTTCACTTTGTCTTCCCAAGCAAGCCTGTTCCGGGCCATGGAATCCACTCACATAACCAGGCAGATGCCTAAAACCGACATTAACAGAAGTGGAGCCAGAGCAACGTGCCTTAGAAAGGCTTTCATCTTCTTAAAAGTTCAAAATAAGTCAATGCTATACCCCCACTTATGTTGTTGTGTCGTATTTAGGATCCTATGTAGTGATGCTATTAAACAACTTTGTGCTAGTACTTTATACAGTTATGCTATGTGGGACGACTTTGTCATAGTCATTTTCAGAGGTATATTCTAGGTTTGAGTGTTTCGTGTTAGCTGTTGAGGTTTTGTATAAGAAGCGAAATGAATAAAAAATATTTTTCAGATGACGATGCATTTTCTACTACTTTACGTGCAATATTTGGTTGTTTTGGTCCACACACTTGAAATCACATAGACCTGTATTACATGTATGGAGAGTAAACTTGAGTTGACGAATGTCAAGTGATCAAGTAGAATTGGTATTTGGTATCAATTGGGTTTTGAGCAAATGTATTCTTTCTTTATACGTCAAGAGAAGTAGAGAAAGGTTTGGGTTGAGATAGTTAGCTTTTTCCGATATCTCTGTACAAGACCAAAGTAAAAAAGAATTAACTCCATTTAAACGAATGAGGTAAATATGCAGATGGCAGAAGTGCAGTTACTCAAATTAGTCATGACAATATGCTTCAAGACCATATTTTTCATGAAAAGTTACCTACCGAGTACCAAGGGACTTATGAGAGATAGCTCCTAATTCTTAAATGTGCACTTACTGCAGCAGGAAGAAGCTTCTGGCCTCCCCCAATTTACAAGTCAAATAAGAATAAATCCCACAATGAAGATGCTGGGAAAGAGAATAGGAAAATCTTTGACATTCATGTATAGGCATAATAGGTTCTAGAAGTTCACAGTTTTAACTTTTTCCTGCTTTTCCACGAAGTTGTGGCGCTCTTGGCCCTGTTTTTTTGAAAATTTCTATTCATCTCTCCATTTTGGTCCTTCCCCCAGCCCTCTACTGATGTGGCGACATATCACTGAAGTATATTTTCTCACAATTCTCTCTCCAATTGCTCCACACTCAAGTGATATGTCGCCACATCAGCGAAGGGCTGGGGGAGGGAACAAAATGGAGGGATGGATAGAATTTTTGTGTTTTTTTTGGTGAAACAGGGGCCTGATAATAAAAGAGAGCCTTCGTATGATTCAAACCGATACCAACGACCTCCAATTTTAATCACTTTATGTAAGAGGCGGTTTCCAAATTGGATTTAAGAGGCAGTTTCTAAAACTCTTGAAGAGGCGGTTTATTGGCACCATATAGGTGGTTTCTAAATTTTGGCACCAAAATAATTTAGAAACCAAAGTTCCTTTTTATGGGGCTTGATATCTATATAAATAGGGGTCTTGAGTCTTTGTAAAACACATCAACACCAACAACAAACACAACAACTCTTCTTTAGAGAGAGCTAGAGAGACTGAGCAAGTTAGAGAGAAATTTTTTGTTCATAGTTTTGAGCGGTGTTAAATTTCTCGGTCGTCGAAGATTTAGTATAGAAGGTTAAAATCTATACGGTACCATCTTGGGACGAACTTGCGGGTTGTGTTAGTCGTCTTCATCTATCCTTCAATAAAGATTTCTTGTTCGCCCGAGGACGTAGGCTTTAAAGCCGAACCTCGTTAATTCTGTTCGCATATTTAGATTTTGGCTTAGCTTTACGATTAATCTTCATAATCGGATCAATTTCTAGGATAGGTTTGATAGCTTCCGCGACTTTTTTAGTTTTAACACTTTAGACGGTTCTCGTTTGCAGGTGAACAACCCATTTATGAAAGCTGGTGGAACTCCATATTGAATATCACTCACTACTTGCGTGATGGGCCATGCTTTGGCTTAAGTACTGTTTCGAACAATACGAGAAGTGTTCGCATTCAAACTCGTTTATCAATAATATTTGGGTTTTTTGAACTTACCCCCTCATCACTAATTGGTAATTGAGTTTACCCCCCTCAATAATGAGTAATTGAGTTTACCCCCTTAGATTCACTATTTTTGACAAAAACACAAAAGTTGTGTTTGGCGTACGTTAAATAAATGTTACTACCAAGAACAATCATCATTCAATATGGTTCCTCGTAGTTGTTCCACCTTACCTATATTGTTTGATTTGGTCGGTAATAAGATTAGTAAAGATTGTTTTTGGTTGTAATTTGTGATTTTATCATCTCATGCCAAACATGTCCTTAGTAGTTTTGCTAATAATACAAAATTCAAGGGGGTAAGCTCAATTACTAATTACTGAAGGGGGTAAACTCAATTAGTAATTAATTTTGATGGGGTAAGCTCAAAAAACCCATAATATTTTAAACCAGGGAAAGAAAAAGAAAAACAGAATTTGTACCTCCAATTTCCCCCTTTCACATCAGCTTTTTGGACATACATAGACGGTATTTATTTATCATGTTTCTTTTGGCAATTTAACTTAAGATTCTGAAAAGCTGACTAGCTTTTGCTTGTACTTCATTTCTAACAGCGTAAGGATCATAAGATGCTATATTTTGGTATCAAATTACTCTAAAATACATGAACTACAACATGATTATATGTTGTCAAATACTTAGAAAATAAGAAAACTTGTACTTTCTCTAATGACTGATTTGACATGTCAAATGAGTCTTTTAAACACGAGAACTAGGCAAATTAAGTATTTGCTAATTGCTATGAGTACTTATTGCCATCCGTCTACTCGTTAGTCGACATTTACACCCTGGAAGCTTAATTTTTTTTCTTTTGTATTATCAACGTGCCTCGAAGCCATGACTTAGAAAGTAAAAGATTAAACTCCTACCACTCCAACCAAGAGTTGTTGGCATGGAAAGCTTAACTCGTTTTCCTTAACCGAAGAAACCGAAAAATAGGCTCAATTTCACCTCCATAACGAGGTTTGATTTCCATTCAAAGTCAAAAGTTGTCATCTATGGTTTTTTTGAGTCAAATTTGAGAGGGAAAGAGTTTACAATGATTCAACAAACAATTTTACCTTTCAAATTAAGTTTTCTTTTTTCCATTTGAATTCACCAAAAGTTCCTTGGCAAGGGTAAATTTCTTGAAACTATGTAAGAAAAGCCCAAAATTTGGGCCCAAATACGAGAAAAAAAACCACTCTCGAATTATAATGTAAAAAAAATCCAATTTTTAAACTGTTGGCAACACTTTTGAAACTGTTGGCAACACTTTTGAAACTGTTGACAACACTTTTGAAATTGTGACAACATATATAATTATGTTCTTAATTATGTGTGAACAAAAACAAATTTGTTCATACATTTACAAAATTGTTGAGAGCAAATACAAAATTGTTGAGAGCAAACTGTGTTTTGTTCAGAAATTTTCAAAAATATTTTGTAATTTAAACTTTTGAAGTTTTTTTTTTGCATTATTATTCTGGATTGGGCTTCATTTGATATTTTGATTCGAAATTTGGGCCTTATAATTTTCCTCCCAAATTTCTAAGTACAACAGAGGGCGGGAGGGGAGGAACTCAAATCACTTGGCGGGGTTTAAAGACTTGATGTCTTGGACTCTTGGTCAAGTTCGGGGTGACTTTTTGAGGCTTTTAATATGGGTGTTCAATCTTGGACGATTGAACGATCAAATTTAAGTTAAAATTTCAAAAGTACAACAGTAAGCTTACATGTCAGCTACTGATCAGAAGATGAGTAAGTACTCAAAGCACTTCCCATATTTTAATGTATCCTCTCACATCCGTTAATGTCTTTTTTGATGAATAGCATCCCTTGTTGTTGTCTGAGATTATAATGTTTTAACACGTTTTTGCACCGTTTGGTTCCACTTAAAATAAACTAAAAACTAGTTTATTGAAAATTTACGCTTTTGATTAAAAAAAAGTGGAAAAAGCTGTAACTTATTTTAAGCAAGAGAAATCCATCTTCTCTAAAAAGCAATTTTTTCCTCTAACCACCAACACCCCCTCTACCACCACTATCACTACCACAATCCCACCACTCTTAAGCACCCCCACAACACGTTCACTACCATTAAGTAACACCACCTGAAGGAGATGTCGTTCGACCAAAGTAGCAATACTAGCAATTTGTCGGATAAGACAATTGATGAAGAAGATCATCAAAGTCCGGACGATTTAGGGGTCGTAATGTTTAGCTAGAAACAACTACGATAGTCGAATCACTGGGCGATTCGCGGCTAACTTCGTCCGGATCCTACAACGAGTTACACCAAAGAGTGTCAATTTAACCGAAAGATATGACTAGAGGGATGAGATGAGAGAGAGAGAGAAACTAGATTGAGACATGAGAGAGAGAAATTAGAGAGATAGAGAGAGTAGTTAGAGAGATTAAAGAGAAAGAGATTAGAGAGATACACGGTGTGGAGGAGAGAGGCTATGAGATGGAGGAGAGAGAGGGAGAGATGAGGTGTTTTTTAATTTTTTTAGGGTTATTTCCCAAATAGCCCCCAACTTTGTGACCAGCTTCCTGTCTAGGCCCCTATTTTATCAAAAATGCCTAGATGGCCCTCGTACTTTTTCTTCCAAAAATAACCCTCCGTGATGTCAGGCTCGTTCTTTTTAAAACGCGTCATCTCAAGGGACATTAAATGCTACAGACATCAACTATCTTTTTTTCTCTCTCTAAACTTTCTCTCTCATTCAACTTTCTATCTCTCTCTAACAACTTTATCTCTCTCATTAACTTTCCATCTTTCCAAAAACTCTCTCTCATCATCTGTAATGAAAAATGATGTAGAAACTCTATTTTATCCAGGAACCCAAGTCGAATGAATGGAATCAACCCAAGAAATGAATTGTTCAACAGATCTTGATAATTAACTAGGTTATAGCCCGTGCCTCCGGCACGGAACTATTTTGATACACTTAATGCGTCTGAATATATATAATCGATGAAGAGGAAGAAGTTGTGTAAAAATTTATCATATGAAACATTAATTTTCTTCATTTTTGAACTATTTTAATTGCCATGAATGAAAACATTAATCACATTTTGTTTAAATAAAATGATAGTTTGAACACATTCACTAAACAAACTCCTTACTAATTTAACAGATGGGAAGAGATAAAAGTTCAAAAATTGTCCAAAAAGACTATTTGGAATAAAAAATTTCATTGTTTATAATACTGCTCCTTGAAGTTGTGTTCAAGCTATTCAGGTCAAATTAAAGTAACCATACTTCCCACTTTACTATAAAAACATGAGTTAACCTGTTTCCATACACTACTATCACACTGAGTACTTTTCTATATAATAAGATATTTTCCCTAATCTTAGCTTTCTTCTTTGCTGAGAAGAACTAATTGAAATTATGGCCAATTGCAACTTGGTACGTCTTCCTACTTGTTGAAGCTTCAACTTTCCTCCTCTAAAATCTACAAGAAAAACACATCAATTACAAAAAATAATGCATGCTTAACATGAAAGTTGATGATAACAAACGAACCTAAACCAAGTTTTCTTTGCTTAAAGTAACGTATAGAAATAGGATTTTGTCCATTGATCGACACAAGTTTTGTATTCTACTACTTCACGAGTTGATGATGTACTTTATAATGATATATGTACCAATGAAGACATCTGACCTAGACGAAGAAAGCTCAAAGTTGCAATATGTGATAGCTTTAACAAATTTTGATTATCTTTAATCCTCTCCGTATTAAATAAGAAGCTAATACTTGATCCATCTTTCCACAAACCCCTTACATAATATGGGAGAGAAAGATGAGCACGGCAGTAAATAAAATGAAAGTAAACGCATTATTCGAGTAACAACATGTTTGATTTTTTTACCTTAGAACCAAAGATTATATCCTTTTGCTTCCAAGATATAAGAAAAATGCAAAATGACCAGTGAAGAAGTAGAATCTGACGGGGTGAGAGCCAATTCAGAGGGATTCCAAAATCTAACAATAGATTATATTCAAGTCATTCATAGAACAAAAGAAATGCATGAATTATCTAATTCCATTGGGCAATAGCTAAAATCTATCATAACATGTTAAAGCTAATCAAGAAAAGTTTGATTCAAATCTAACCTCTAGATGGGGAAACCACATGCCCATTAAAACAATTCCATCAACTACATCAAATCATGAAATTCCTATATAAACATTTGACAGATTGAAAAAGAAACCCAAAAATTGAAAAAGAGAGAACAAATTTACTAAACATGAATAACATATTGACTATGCATTAACAAAAAACCCAGTAAAATCACTTTAAATCCCTTGAATGTAATCAAACACCTAGATAGAGAAAACGGGAACCTGAAAATTCTATGCAGGCCACAATACCAATCTAGAGTCAGACACCCGATGATGAATATGACATTGAAAGACTGCCGGAAAAAAAAATTCCTGATGCGAGAAGATCCATTATTTAAGAACATTCACTACGAAGAGTATTACACAACTCTAATCAAAATGAAGAGTATCATAGAAAACAAACCTTTCATCAAAATAAAATATAAATAAAGGGAGATGTGATTGTACAAGAGTATTATAGATCTTTAAGCAAAATGAAGATAACTGACTTTTTTTATCTGGTTCTTTTGCGGCTAACGATTTCTCACGTACCACTTTAATAACACTAAAAGAATACCACCAAAAGAATACCAATAAAAATGATCTAAAAGATCGCACTTCAAAAATCAAGTCTGACTTTACATTCAGGCCATGGAACAGTTGATAGGACACCTTGTCGCCATTAATTTTCACAGATTTTAGTATCTCGTTCTTGTCACATTGGTATTGGTGATCATAAGCAACCCAAAAGGCATCTGGTAGACAATTGGTGATCATAAGAAAGAAACATGACTCTATGTTGCGCCATAATCCCCGACCAGTTATGTGGCCTGGCCAGATTTATTGAGCGGATAGACAATTGCTTTTCTTGGCAAAGAGAGTTGTGAACAAAAAGTTGAGTACGCTGAAGTTGCATCTCCATTATTCCTGCTTCTTGTTAATGGCTAAACTAACCAATCAGAGAGAAGAAAAATAAAAATGGGATCAAAAGATTTAGATAACGGATAAGAATGAAGAATCTTTACAAAGTTGTGCGAACTCGAAGAAGGAATGCAAGAAACACGGGGAGGTTTATGAGTTGAGAGATTCCTACAAGTTCTACCTTATGCAGTTTCATACACTGGGTGAATTGGAAGGCCGACATACAAATAATTTTTTGGCTGCTTTCAAAGTGAACTATTATTATGGAGTGCATCTCCTAAAGATCAAAAATGATAAACTGCTTAACCCATTCAAGATTAAAAGTTAGTGGTGAAACAGATGTTCCTAGGTTATCCACTTTATCTGCAATAAGGTGGATCAAAACAATCACCCATCTATCATTACTATTTGAACTCCCCAATATGTACAAATACGAAGATCACAATTCACAACCCATTATGTATTAAAGTCCACATAGATATTTCATCAAACATGTATTGTGCACAAACAATTCATCATGTATTAAATCAATCGAAACTCGAGCGAAATTTATTCTGAGTATGCTCTACTTGTTGAACTCAGATGAAAAACAAAATTAGAAAGATCAAAATTCAAGGAAGCACAAACATATTTTGAGAATTGATCGACTGAATTCAAAGAAAATTCAGAGAAGACAAAACCGAAAGAAAATAAAATTTAGAGAACAGAAGAATGATTCACACAAACAAAAATCGAATGATAAGAAAAAATACTAACCTTGCCGACGTCGACTGAATCTCCAAAAAGAAGCACAAACAGATTTTGAGAAGTGATCGACTGAATTCAAAGAATATTCAGAGAACAGAAACTTAAAAAAAAAAAATCAGAGAACATAAGAATGATTCAGAGAAACACAAATCAATTTAGAAGAAAAAAATACTTGCCAGCAACGACTACCAAACGGATAATGCAATAAAAAATTTGAAGCAGCTAATCGGTCGTTTTTATGGAGAGAAGGGAGAAGAGGCATGTCCGCGAGGAGAGATGTGTCTGCCCGTGAGAAGTGAGCGCTGAAAAGATACGTTGGTACAGGCGCCCATGTGGTATGAGTGACTCAATCCAGCGGCGGATGAGAGCGCTGATGTGGGGGCAGATACCTATATAGATCTAGAGTCGCACAATCTTTTTTGGATTGATGAAACTCAAAGTTGGCTTGTTAGACAAAGAACAATGTCAATAATATTGGATACCAATAAATGTGAAACCCAAAATTAAATGTGAGAACCAAAATGAAATCACTAACAGGATTACATAAAGATTTAAAACACTCTCTCTTTGGAGTTTCCAACTTTAGTTGGTTTTCCTGTGGCATCACCATTAAAACTGGACTCCATAGCTCTGATAGTTTATGGTTTTGAGATACTATGGCTTGGATTTCTTAGAGTAATGATGTATCTATCATCATCGAACAACCTGTTAAAAGAAACATAAGAAGAATATAAGAGCTAATCTTCACTGATTATATCTTAGGGAACTTGAACAAATTTTGTGAATGAATGCAAGTAGGACAAAGCAGTTGACTTCTAGCTCATAGAGCTGGCACAAAATTTCGATATTTCGCAACTTTGCGAAGGAGAATTTCTTACTTTCTCGAGGCTATCAATTGGTAATGTGGCTCAGTATTATGCATTTTGGATATTTAGGTGACCAAATATGAAGGAATATAGAATTGTTTGGTTCATGCACAAAACAAAAGCATGAACCAAAAAGTGATAATTTTGAACTCAAAAGTGTAGGCAAAATAAAAGAAGAAGTTGATTTTGAGTTGTTAAAAAATAATACACATTCTACCATATTACCATTATATTCATGAAATAACATAGAAGAACTATAAAATCACAAGTGAAGACGATAAGACATTACTTACCAACTTCTTGTCAATCTGAATGAATAGAATTGTGATAATGTTAAATATAATAGGAACTTGTATCATGGAAACACGGCATCAGGAAAAAGAGAAAAGATTCAGATTTTGGTCTTTTTTAGACATTCCATCCATGTATAAAGTTTTTTCTTTTTGAAGCGATAATGTTAAATATGAATCCAGTGCTAACAAATTCATGAAAGGAAACAGAAACATCCACCCAATCCTAAGGAGAACTGCATATAGGAAAGAGAAACATCCACCAAATTCTAAGGAAAACTGCATATTAGCAACTATATTCTCCCAAGAGTTCAGAGAAAAAGACAAAGAAATACTCTTAAAAACGATTAATTTTGTCTAAGGACGCTCCACCAAACTGCACATGAAGTGTGAAATCTAATGATAAGAAAAAAAAACTAATTTTCACAATTGTGATTCTTAGATTTCCTGTTTAACACTGACCAAAATATGAAGCAAGTAATGAAGATTACTGTTTATAGTGATTGGTCAGAACTGCTAAGTAGTAGAATCCGTGGAGTATGACCAAGAAGGAGACTACAATCTGTTCTTTCATCTAAGACTCAACCATGTAGAAGATCACAAACTCTACATGGTTATGTGAAAGAACTGATTCCTGATTTCTTTTACATGCTCGATTTTCTAGAAAATTAGTTTAATGTCGTCTTGCGAGAAACCCAATCTCTAGAAAAGGTCTGTTATCTAAACTATCTTTGATTGGTCTCTATATACTATATAGTTTGATTGGTCTCTATATATTATAGTTGTTCCTCACCAAACAGAAAAAACTATATAGTATTGTTTGGTCTGTTAACACAATAGCAAATTCTTAACTAAAGACATGCAAGTATCGTAACTACATGGCTATGAGTACACCTACCAAATTCTATAATACAATCTATAATCTGAAAAAATTCACACAGACATTTCACCAAACATGTAGTGTGCAGAAACATTGCATCATTTAATTAATCAATCGAAACTCAAGATCAGAAGAATGAATGATTCAGACAACCAAAAAGCTAAAAACTGACCTTTCCGGCGAGGACTCAATCCCCAAACGTAGAAGCACAAAGAGATTCGGTGAAGTGATCGACTGAAAACCAAAAATCTAAAAATTCAGAAAACCAAAAATCAAATTCAAAGAATATAACAAAGCACAAACACTGACCTTGCCTGCGTCTACTACCAAATTCTGGTCCAATCTTTTTATGGAGAAATTGTCACTGCCGATTGTTTTTATGGAGAGAAATGAGAAGAGGCATGTCGGAGGGATGTGTCTGTCTAAAGGTGGAGAGGCTGAAAAGATGTATTGCTACATACGCCCGGGTGTAATGAGTCACTCAATCCAAAGGTGGAGAGGAATGCTGATGTGGAACGGACGACCGGATTTATCCGGGGGTTTGTCCCAGTCAACACGCATCCACCAATTTTATGATATAGATTACTAACAAAATTTCATAAGATATTGAGTTTGTCAAACTTAAAAACTACCACTAATAACATAATACAAAATAGTTTTTTTTTTTTGTTGAACTTAATACAAAATAGTTAAATTGATAAAATAAGATAAATGTTATAGAATCGTAAACTCTATATAATAACACACTTAATTAGGTCGGAGTAGGTTGTACGACCTAATCCCAAACCCGCCCCAAGCCCGATAATATTTTTTATCTTCATACCATTCCCGATTTGTTGAATAAACGGGTCGACAAAACCCGTCTCATTAGGGGAGTTTCGGGTGAAAACCCGGTGATCCAGATAAAATTGTCACCCCTGTCAAAATCCATAAACATTAATAATATTCATTCAAAGAAACCAAAATATGTAAAGATTTACAATCTCTTTTATGTATAATATTTATTTTTCTCGTAAATTTCTACTATATTTGTATATTCACACATATATACAGTTTCCTAGATTGGACGTGCCCTGCCCATAACATTTGAGATACTACTTCTTTGGGAATTTTATACTCACTTCAGGTTAGTGTTATTCACACAGCTGTAATACTTGGGCAAGGCACAGTTTTAGCCACACCAATACATCATAGTGTGTAAAATTTTCCATTTTCTTACACTAAACAACTTAACATTCATTTGATTGATCAATTCAAAATGTGCCGTTGTCAAAAGCTAACTAATGTTCTCGTAAAGAAAAAGAGTGTCTAGGAGGTGGAGGTACCTCAGGGGACCCCTGATAGAGGAGTCTCTTCTACGGTTATCCTTCAAACCTGTTTCATGCTCAGACCCCCATCTTTTTTGCAACTCTGCATCTCTTTGCAGAGTTCTCGCTCCACCGCCTCCACCTGTCATCAAATCTCTCACCGACGCAGAGAAATTTCATCTTCTCATTTCATTCATAGCTATTAATAGACACTCTTTGACTGAAATCATGTAGCACTCTCTGACTATTTTTTATCACCTCTAACGGTTCCCACTGAGATAGCCTCTAACGTCTCCCGAGCAATCTGCTTTCGGGTTGTGAGCTGTGGCCTGCCCTCATTTGGGAGTCATATGGCATTTCTCATACAAAAAACCCGGTGGCTACCCATCAGATCCCTATGGTTACAAGGTAAGTTCAGTAGCCCCTGTAATTGATATAGGCGCCTCCGTTCAAGCAATTTGAGGGTTAGCAATGAGGGGACGCCCCTATAAACTTCGGTACAAACCCGACATGCTTCTTGCGTCCAAAAGGCTAACTCTCCCCTTAAGAGGTAAACTTTTAAGTTTGATTGAAATTTGAAACTATGAGTCCCTTAGCAAATTAATCTTTCGAAACAAATTGCTAAAAGGAAGTTTCTCTCTTCCTCGAAGAACCTATAAACAATGAAATTGTTCGTGCGTATATGGTTTGAGTTCTTACATAAGAAAATATTTGCTATCGTTTACATAATTTTATTACGGATAACTAACAATTTGTATATAATCAAATAAGAGGTATATCCACGAAATCTTAATGAAGTCATTATGATTTTTAAACTACAGTACTACACGAGTCACGTTTCCTACGTTAAAGGGTCAACGTAGATTTGAGAAAGAAAGTAAAATCAACATCCGACGTTAAAGGGTCAACGTTCTATCTCTTACAAGTCCGAAAAGTCTGACGGTTGATTTAGATTTCTCTTACAACTCTGCATGAATGTTTGGTTGCTTTAGCACAATGGAAGTGAAGACAACCAATGAGTCAAACTTAGATGCAAAAAAGAGAATTAACCCATAAAGTAATTATGTTCCATTTTTAGTTGGATCTCAAATAAGTTAAA
>BEHA01050380.1:149145-159413 GCA_002897215.1 Eschscholzia californica subsp. californica | reverse complement strand
TTATGTTGTTGTGTCGTATTTAGGATCCTATGTAGTGATGCTATTAAACAACTTTGTGCTAGTACTTTATACAGTTATGCTATGTGGGACGACTTTGTCATAGTCATTTTCAGAGGTATATTCTAGGTTTCAGTGTTTCGTGTTAGCTGTTGAGGTTTTGAATAAGAAGCGATATGAATATAAAACTAATATGAATAAAAAATATTTTTCAGATGGCGATGCATTTTCTACTACTTTACGTGCAATATTTGGTTGTTTTGGTCCACACACTTCAAATCACATAGACCTGTATTACATGTATAGAGAGTAAAATTGACTTGACGAATGCCAAGTGATCAAGTAAAATTGGTATTTGGTATCAATTGGTTTTTGAGCAAATGCATTCTTTCTTTTTACGTCAAGAGAAGTAGAGAAAGGTTTGGGTTGAGATACTTAGCTTTTTCCGATATTTCTCTACAATACCAAAGTAAAAAAGAATTAACTTCATTTAAACGAATGAGGTAAATATGCAGATGGCAGAAGTGCAGTTACTCAAATTAGTCATGACGATATGCTTCAAGACCATATTTTCATGAAAAGTTACCTACCAAGGGACTTGTGAGAGATAGCTCCTAAATGTGCACTTACTGCAGCAGGAAGAAGCTTTTGGCCTCCTCCAATTTACAATTCAAATAAGAATAAATCCCACAATGAAGATGCTGGGAAAGAGAATAAGAAAATCTTTGACATTCATGTATAGGCATAATAGGTTCTAGAAGTTCACAGTTTTAACTTTTTCCTACTTTCCACTGTCACGTTTTCCTACTTTTCCACGAAGTTGTGGCGCTCTTGGCCCTATTTTTTTGAGAAATTCTATTCATCCCTCCATTTTGGTCCCTCCCCCAGCCCTCCACTCATCTGGCGACATATCACTGAAGTATATTTTCTCACAATTCTCTCTCCAATTGCTCCACACTCAAGTGATATGTCGCCACATTAGCGAAGGGCTGGGGGAGGGACCAAAATGGAAGAATGGATAGAATTTTTGTGTTTTTTTTTTGGTGAAACAGGGGCCTGATAATAAAAGAGAGCCTTCGTATGATTCAAACCGATACCAACGACCTCCAATTTTAATCACTTTAGACTGTTCTCGTTTGCAGGTAACAACCCATTTATGAAAGCTGGTGGAACTCCATATCGAATATCACTCACTACTTGCGTGATGGGCCATGCTTTGGCTTAAGTACTGTTTCGAACAATACGAAAAGTGTTGGCATTCTCAGTCGTTTATCAATAATATTTTAAACCAGGGAAAGAAACGAATTGAAGAAAAACAGAATTTGTACCTCCAATTTCCCCTTTTCACATCAGCTTTTTGGACATACATAGACGGTATTTATTTATCATGTTTCTTTTGGCAATTTAACTCAAGATTCTGAAAAGTTGACTAGCTTTTGCTTGTACTTCATTTCTAACAGCGTAAGGATCATAAGATGCTATATTTTGGTATCAAATTACTCTAAAATACATGAACTAGAACATGATTATATGTTGTCAAATACTTAGAAAATAAGAAAACTTGTACTTTCTCTAATGACTGATTTGACATGTCAAATGAGTCTTTTAAACACGAGAACTAGGCAAATTAAGTATTTGCTAATTCCTATGAGTACTTATCGCCATCGGTCTACTCGTTAGTCGACATTTACACCCTGGAAGCTTAATTTTTTTTTTCTTTTGTATTGTCAACGTGCCTCGAAGCCATGACTTAGAAGGTAAAAGATTAAACCTCCCACCACTCCAACCAAGGGTTGTTGGCATGGAAAGCTTAACTCGTTTTCTTTAACCGAAGAAACCGAAAAGTAGGCTCAATTTCACCTCCATAACGAGGGAAATAATTTTGATTTCCATTCGAAGTCAAAAGTTGTCATCTATGGTTTTTTTGAGTCAAGTTTGAGAGGAAAAGAGTTTACAATGATTCAACAAACAATTTTACCTTTCAAATTAAGTTTTCTCTTTTCCATTTGAATTCACCAAAAGTTCCAGTAGCAAGGCAAGGGTAAATTTCTAGAAATTATGTAAGAAAAGCCTAAAATTTGGGCCCAAATGCGAAAAAAAAAATCACTCTCGAATAATAATGTAAAAAAAACATAATTTTGAAACTGTTGGCAACACTTTTGAAACTGTTGACAACACTTTTGAAATTGTGACAACATATATAATTATGTTCTTAATTATGTGTGAACAAAAACAAATTTGTTCATACATTTACAAAATTGTTGAGAGCAAATACAAAATTGTTGAGAGCAAACTGTGTTTTGTTCAGAAATTTTAAAAATGTTTTGTAATTTCAACTTTTGGAATCCTTTTTTGCATTATTATTCCGGATTGAGCTTCATTTGATATTTTGACCCGAAATTTGGGCCTTATAATTTTCCGCCCAAATTTCTAAGTACAACAAAGGGCGGGAGGGTAGGAACTCAAATCACTTGGCGGGGTTTAAAGACTTGATGTCTTGGACTCTTGGTTAAGTTTGGGTGTTCAATCTTGGACGATTGAACGGTCAAATTTAAGTTAAAATTTCAAAAGTACAACAGTAAGCTTACATGTCAGCTACTGATCAGAAAATCAGTAAGTACTCAAAGCACTTCCCATATTTTAATGTATCCTCTCAGATCCCTTAATGTTTTTTTTCGATGAATAGCATCCCTTGTTGTTGTCTGAGATTATAATGTTTTAACACGTTTTTACACCGTTTTGTTCCACTTAAAATAAACTAAAAACTAGTTTATTGAAAAGTTACGCGTTTGATTAAAAAAAAGTGGAAAAAGCTGCAACTTATTTTAAGCAAGAGAAACCCATTTTCTCTAAAAAGCAATTTTGTCCTCTAACCACCAACACCCCCTCAATTCTACCACCACTATCACTACCACAATTCCACCACTCTTAAGCACCACCACAACACGTTCACTACCATTAAGTAACACCACCTGAAGGAGATGTCGTTCGACCAAAGTAGCAATACTAGCAATTTGTCGGATAGGACAATTGATGAAGAAGATCATCAAAGTACGGACGATTTAGGGATCGTAAGGTTTAGCTAGAAACAACTACGATAGTCGAATCACTGGGCGATTCGCGGCTAACTTCGTCCGGAGCCTACATCGAGTTACACCAAAGAGTGTCGATTTAACCGAAAGATATGACTAGAGGGATGAGATGAGACATACAAATACGGATGAGATGAGACATACAAATACGGATTAGAATTAGATCCATAAATATGTCCAAAAGGCCATAAGGCAAAGATAGCAAATATTCGAAGAAAAGGGGTAACGGGCCGGACAAAAGGCCGTCCAAAGATGGGTCGGCCTAGGCATGGCCGACATGCTATAGGGGTCGTCCAGGCCCAACCTAATAAGGGGCAGATCTTGCCGACCACCTTAATTAGGGTTTCCAAATGATTCATTCATCTGGGAGTCCTATTTGAATGGGATTCAGATAATTATTTTTGTGGCAATTAAAGAATCCTTGTCCAAATGAGATTTTGACTCCTAGGATTCTATATAAGGGCCTCATTAGAACAGAAATAGGTGTGGGAAATTTTCAAAGAGATTTCTGTCTTTACAACATTAAGTAAAGAGAGAATAGTTCCCAACTATGTATCTAGTCTAAAGAAGAAGGTGTTCTTCGTCAACTGTCGAGAAGTTCTAGCTAACTTGAAGGCGGGAGATCAAGTTGATTGCTCGGGTGTCTCAAGTAGAGGAGATACAAAGTGGATCTTTTGGTCTTCGAGAAAGCAACCATATTAGTCCGTCGGAATTAGCGATTAAGGTAAATCTCTAAACCGCTTAATTCATATTTAGCTTACGCATGAGATCCTGGGGATACTAGTGTTAGACATTAGATGTCTGAGATTCCGCTTAGAACACTAGGAGACACCATAACCCAACAATGGCATCAGAGTTTCTTGCGCGTAGCTAAGTTTCGCTAAATTTATGATTGATTCAGACTTGTTTAGATACATAGATAAGTCTGAAATAGGTTTCAGACATCAATTTGTTTAGTTTGAATTAGATTTAAAAGTTGTTCAAATTGATTTCAAAATTGGAGGTTGAAAAGAGTTTCAAAAGAATTCGATTTTGAAAAAGGTTTCAAAAGAGATGGAGTTTTTCATGTTTACAAGTTTTTGAAAAACTCAAATTTGGTTTTGAAACAAGTTTAAAACAGTTGGTGGAACAACAACAAAAAGAAGAAAACTTCAGAGATCAGGACGCGTCCCAGACGCACGCGTCCCAGACGCACGCGTCTTATGAAACCCGAGTTCGTCTCGAACTTCTCGAGACGCGTCTAGGACGTGTCTGGGCTGTCATAGAGCGTCTCAAACTTGGAGCCTGAGACGTCCTAGGAGCTCGGCCCTGGCCAGCCAGCGTCCTAGCCTCTAAGGTCGGAACGTGTCTGGCCCATACCATGGACGACTTGGCTCGGGCCAAAGCATGTTAGCCCATGGCCGAGAAGTGGTTGGCCTATGCCGAGGATCATCCTTGGCGCTAAGAAAAGTTATTGGGCCTAGACCGAGAGGGATTTGGGTCTTGAGCAAAGCCTGTCCCGAGCCATTCCGAGATTGATCTCGAACAACATACTGAGATTTTTAGGCATTGACCCGAGTTGGAGTTTTTCAGTCTAAAAATCAGCCCACAATCAATGAGCTAGGCATTGTAGAACAAAGATCCTAAGTTAATGAGACGCTCCAATATTGACATACCGACATGATTAAAGAAAAAATATATAATAGGGTTTCCTAAGAAAAAAAGAACTATTTTTATTAAAAATATTTTCCAATGTAATACTATTTATTTAATTCCTAAGTTTTACAATGACAATTGCTTATATTATTCATTTTATTAACTTATTAAAAAAATATCAAAAAACTTTCCACTTAAGAATGTTAAATAATTAAGATATGTGATATGTGTTATATGATATATATATATATATATATATATATATATATATATATATATATATATATATATATATATTAAATATATAAATTTTAGTATTATTATTTATTAAGTCAGTACGAGCAGTGTTTGGCCCATGCCGAGGATCATCCTTGGCATTGGCCAAGACAAGCTCTTGGGCCTAGACCGAGAGGGATTTGGGTCTTGAGCGAAGCCAGTCCCGAACCATTTCGAGATTAATCTCGAACAACAAGTTGAGATTTGTAGGCATTGACTCGAGTTGGAATTTTTCAGTCTAAAAACGAGCCCACAATCAATGAGCTAGGCATTGTAGAACAAAGATCCCAAGTTAATGAGACGCTGCAATATTGACATATCAGCATGATTTAAAAAAATATATAATAGGGTTTCCTAAGAAAAAAAGAACTATTTTTATTAAAAATATTTTCCAATGTAATACTATTTATTTAATTCATAAGTTTTACAATGACAATTGCTTATATTTTATTAACTTATTAAAAAAATATCAAAAAATTAACTTTCCACTTAAGACTGTTAGATAATTAAGATATGTGATATGTGTTATATGATATATATATATATATATATATATATATATATATATATATATATATATATTAAATATATAAGTTTTAGTATTATTATTTATTAAGTCAGTACGATTTCTTTTTATATTTAGTTTAATATATTCGTTGAATTTTTGTAGGTTCAAAACATTAAATACACAATTTATAATATTTAATTATAAATATTAATTATAAATTTTATTTTATTAAAAGGAAAATCTGACTTTATCCTGTTATATAAAATTAGATAATGTTGTTACATCGGGGAACCTATAATAACATCGAGACCACTCCTATAGATGTATTTAATTGATATTCAAAATGTACTACACTTGATCGAGTAAAATTGAAACGAGGCCGTGTGATATGTGGTAGATTTTTTCTATATAATTTATATACAAAAAAGTCAGACTATATAAATAAACTATAACAATAAATTATAAATTAATAAAAAAAAAACATTACTCACCACCCCATCTATTATAATAAAACAGCTCAGTAGTTATTTAGGGTATAAGTCTGACCGTCCATTTTATTTTAGAGATTTGGTTGGGAACACATCCGACGGATGATATAAAACTCTCTCCCTGTAATTTGAATCAAAACAAAAGGGTAATAATGTCAATAGATAAATACAATTTGAATATAACTATTTCCTTTATTTTTTCTCGGTTAGTTTTCATTTGTTTATTTTATAATTTCGATCTCTCTGTCTCTCTTCTTCTAAACACTGAAGATACAAATTTTTCTATTGGTAAGTTTATCTGTTTATTTTATAATTTTTATGTCATTTTTAAATTGAATTGGATTCAAACCATCCCTCTCAATCTCTCGGTGTATTTCTTAGTTTTCATTTTAATTATTTCTCCATATTGTTCGTCGATTTTAAGTTCTCATTTTAATTAGTATCTCATTTCGTAGTGACTTCACATATTAATTTTCTTTTTCCTTTCCACTTATTTTTTAATGTGCAGGACTTTGAAGTGACATAGAGATGAAGAAGTGGGTTTCCTTTAATACTTTTGCTCACTTTAGTACTCTTACTCCACTTTTGTTATTGTTTTCGTTATGTGCTTCTTTTTTCTTCTCTTAGATTTTTCTTCCCTTAGATTTCATTCTACTTTATCGTTGCAAGTGATTTCAAAAGTAATATTGATTTGATATGTTTCAGGCTCCAGCGAGAGAAGGCATTGTGCATTAATCTTTTTCACTCTTGATCTTATTCCAAATGTAACTGGGTTGATATATAATTGTCACAATGTAACTCTTTAGTTCTTTCTTGCTAATTCTTTCTCCTATTTGTAATTATTCTTCATCAATTTATTATTTCTCCATCTTTCTATATCTTTAATGTAAATGGTTTAGTATAACGATCAAAGTTAAGGTCTTTGTAATTGTTGTTCAGTTCAAATAATAATTTTGCGACGCATAAACGTCTCGGTATACGCACCGTCTCAATATTCGTGCACCACTCAGAAGGAATTGACTTCGACGTTCTATCTCAAAGGCGTTAGCCAAAAGAGATGTACCGCGTCCGTAGGACGCGGTGGACACATAGTAATGGTACAATCAGCAAGTGCTTCATCAGCCATAGAAGCAGAAGCAAAGGCGGTAGACTCAGTTATCAAGATAGCAAAAGATGTTCATCAATACAAATCCACTATTGACGGTGATGCTTTGAATATGGTCTTGGCGTGCTCGGGCTCTGAAATGGATATACCGTGGAGGATCAAACCAATGGTATTCGACATTAAAGATACCTTACCGTTCTTGACATATTGTCGCTTTTCTTTTTGTCCTCGTAATGCGAATAAGGTCGCACATTTATTAGCGCATGAAAATTTTGGGAACACTTATGATATGCCAATTGAATTAGTCGTACTTCCGGAATGTATTGTAAGTTAGTTGGAGATCTCCATTAGAGACCTAAAAAATTTAAAGAAACTCAATTCACTCACATAGGAAAGATAGTTAATGTGTGGTGCCATGAGAATCCAAGCTAGGTGCCTTTAGATTTTTGTAACGGAACTAACATGATCAAGCTTATAAATAGCTCAAGTGATCTGTAATTGGATGATGATTTTAAATAAAGAAATGACTTTTTCTCTCTAGAAGTCATAATTTCTAACAGAGAAAACAATGGATTGAGACTGGAGTTGATTCTCTAGCAGCTAGTGTGCACAAGAACCTTATTGAACTTTAATCAGCCCCAAATAGTAAGAACTCGATTGGATTTTCTCAGCATTCTCTCCCTCCCTCCCTAACCACAACAATCAAAACCAAAATCCAGCTAGATCAAAACCAAAATCCAGCTAGATCAAAACCAAAATCCAGCTAGGGTTAATTGGGATTTGATTACTCTGGCACCTCTTGCTTCTTCGATTCAGTACCAAGCTCATACTTCAACCAAATGCGTTTGCCGAGAAGTGCCATGGCAAGGTTCTTCTTCGATTCAGTGTCAAGGTCATACTTCAACCAAATGCGTTTGCCGAGAAGTGCTATGGCAGGACCTATTGATTGATCTCCATTGAGAGAGAGAGAGAGTTACCGTCCCAATTGCGTGAGAGAGAGATGGAGATCCAACGGAGAAAAAAGGGGTAGGTTTGAGCAAGTGCTTCAAACATTTAGGCCATGTTTCCTCACATAAGAATACAATGCTGAGTAGCAAGTCTATTTTTGAATCCATCAAACAATGTTGCCGACTTGCCATCATCATAAATCACATTACAAAATTATTATTTTTAAATGTTTACGCCAAAATTCAATTTGACACAATTATACATACATGAAGCATGATGATGAATCTTTCTTCTCCTGTCACTGAACTTCGAACAATACCCTCTAGTTTATTGATAATGTTAGGTAGTTTTGTGATAATAGTCAGATAGTATTCCCATGTATAACTTCGAAGAATACCCTAGAGTAGTTTGGCACACAAGGTAACAAGAATTTTTCATTTCCTTTAGCAATAAAGTAACATGAATTTACTGAGAATTAAAAGTATCCTTGAGAAATTCCCCCAATAGGGCATTAATAATTCATGCTGATCTCTCTCACTATTCTCCATTCCTCGTCAAAGCAATTCATGGTATTTTTATAAACCCATTTTTACTTATCAATTACTCAGAACAAACCCTTTCAAGCAACCCTTCAGTCTCTGAACTCGGGTCAACGCCATCTGCTTTCATACGCTCACGAATCTCAGGTTCTGTTCTCCCAGCAGCAATATAAGTTCGAAGCAGAGAATCATAGTCTCCTGAACCAAGACTTTGAACCTTCTTCAAGCTCTTCAAGAACAACTCAGCATTCTCTATGTCCTTTTCTTCCTCGAAGTACTTCCTTAATGTAGAAATAATCTCTTCGGATGGCTTCCATTTGTTCTCGTTTGCTTTCGAAGCAGCATCATTGAAATACTTCAGTGCTGAATCCATTTGGTTTTTCTTCAGGTAAAAGCTCATGAATGCTTCTACTGTCCTAGGGTTAGGGCGAGCTCCTCTTTTGGCTGCAGTTTCACAAAGCAGCTGAGCCTCATCGATCATATCTCGATTAAGATAAGATACTATAAGATAGTTTGCTACCTTAATGTCATAGGCTAAGCAATTTTTTTCCCACTCCTTGAAATGTTTCTCAAGACCCTCAGTGTCACCCAATTTATGAAGAGCATGAAGCAATGAAACATAGCTCATATTTGTTGTCGTTGGATAAGCATACTTCAGAGATCCCCATACCCGATATACCCCTGACTTATTTGAAGTGAGAGCATATAATCCTATAACAATATGATAATCACTTCGACCACGAAAAGTTTTTATCATCTTGTTCTCAACTTCTTCGAGTACTGCGTTGGCCTTGTCAATAAGACCTGCCTTGGCATAAATAGAAGCGAGAGTACCATATGTCCCCCAATCACAATTAAATCCGTCTTTTTTAATCTCTTCCATGACTTTCTCCACTCCTTCGATATCGTTCATCAAAGCATAACTGTTCATCAAGAATGTGTGTGTATGAGAATCAGGCTTGATATCTTTTTTCTTCATTTCTTGTACCAATGGAAGGACTTTCTCAGGTTCACCAACTTTCATGTACAAAGACATTAGATTATTATACGCTAAAGAAGTATACGTAAAATTTAAATCTCGCATTTCCTCGAAAAGGGATAAGGCCTTCTCTTTCATCTTTTCCTTGCAATAACAATTCAAAAGGGCTCCATATGTTAGCTTGTTTCTTTCGGATTCAGGAAGCCCCTCGAAGTACTTCTCTGCTGTTTCTATCCCGTCTTTCTTCGCTAAAAGATCCAATCTTATAGCACGATCACTTGGAGACAAACTTATATCACTATTTTCCAACCATTCCATTACCTACAAACCCGAACTCAAATACATTATGAAAAAATAAAGTTTTATCACATAAATACATTTTAAGTAAATCAAAATATCCTCCAAGAGGGTTTTCTATTTTTTCCAGATTTGGGTGACATTGGAAAAACCCTAGAAAGAAAGAAAGAGAGAAGAGTACCTGAGAAGCCTGGTTGTATTTCTTGTAGCTGCGAAAAAGAGAAGCAATGCGGATAACTTCAGCTTTTGGAACGTTTTTTCCCTCTTTAACCCATTCATTAAGAATATCATATAAGTTTGCATCGCTTCCACCAAGAACGTTTAACCGACGATATAGAGATTTCTCTCCATGTTGTAGCGTCGTCTTCCTCGGGGGCTTCGTCTTCGTTACCGTCGTCTCAGCA
>BEHA01050380.1:118472-135004 GCA_002897215.1 Eschscholzia californica subsp. californica | reverse complement strand
CCTGCCTCAGTCCCTTTTTGCCTTCAAAATAACCATGAGAGCCTCCATTTACCATGATAGAAAATCTGGGGGTGGAGACACACTCATTCACCCAGCCAATAAACTTTTCCGGTAACCCGAACCTCTTCAAGATTTTAAGTAAAGCTGACCAACGAACTGTGTCATATGCTTTTCTCAAATCAATCTTTACCGTACACCGATCAAGTCCCTGAGCTCTACCATAATCCCGGACCAGTTCATGTGCTAGCATTATATTATCCTGAATCAGTCGTCCAGAAATAAATGCCGATTGGTTCTCACTTACTATGTTCAACAAAAAAAAAATATGTGACTAAGGTTGTGTTTGTTTTTTTATTTGTGTGTGAATCTGAATTAGCTGAATCTGAAACGGCTGAACTGAATTAGCTGAATCTGAATTTGTTGAAATGTTTTCCAAGTAACCATGTTTGTTTTCCAATCTGAAACATATTATATAAATTTTATTTAGACATTTTTGCCCTTACTTTTTAGGGTCTTTTGGCTGTGAAAACTCTCTCCATTTCTCCTCTCTTCACACCAAATCATTCCCCGACAAAGAAACCCCCATTTTCTTCAATAGATCAATTAGGGTTTCGATGGTTGGAGAAACTACGGTTTTGGAAGTAAGGGGTAAGGGTTCTGTGAGATTGAGATAGAAGGGTTGAAGGGTTTGGAAGTAAAGATTAGGGTTTGCAGGATGGTGTAGAACCTGTTGAGAAATTGCTCCTAGAGTTGGCGGCTGAGCCGAGCACCACGGGATGACGGTGGCGGTGGTGGTGACCGTGCAGGAAGAGGGTAGCAGGAAACTTCTCGACAAGTTCATATGCAGAGAAGATTTGAATGAAAACTTCTCTAAATATTCAGAACCAAGATCAAACTTTGAAGAATCAAGATCTATCTTCTCTAATCTAACATTGAATGGTACTAGGAAGGACCTTTAATGAAGGAATCAAGATATAACTTCAAATAACAAAAGAGAAGCAAAACTTTAATGGAGGAAAACTTTGAAGAAGAAGAAGAATAGTCGACCTAGTTTTCTGTTGCCCTTTCTGTTTTTCGATGGAAGATAGAAATGTGATGTTTTTGTGGGGGCAAAATGGTCATTTGGTGTATTTCAGATGGTGCCCTGAAGTATCAGACTGGTTTTGAAGTCTGAAAAAAATGGGTTTTATTCAGCCCATTCAGACTTCCAATCCATTCAGTCAAGTTTTCAGATTTTGTTAAAGAGGAAAAACAAACATCTGAAATCTGAATTGGATTCAAATTCAGATTTCAAATCTGAAAAAACAAAAACACAAACGGCACCTAACTCACTCTTTAGTGTTGTGGCTTATAAATATCTGGAAGTTTGTTTTGGCTCCCATGGACCAAATAAGTTTTTCAGAAAAATACCTCTGTGGGCCAAAAAAAAGTAATAATAATTCTCAAAAGATTAAGAACAAATTCTTTTTGGAAAACTATTAACTTCATTAATAGTCGAAGGCAAATGTCACATACAATTGATTTTTGGAGATTGACTACGGTTAACGATAGTCATTACATTTGACATTGATACATCAAAGATGTGATAAGTTCGACGACCGCTCATTCAAACTCTTATAAAATCGGGCATATAATCCAACTAAACTATGACCTAAACCCCAACTACATTATTTATACACTAATAATCTCAATTCAAATAATCAAATATTTCACCTTCTCTGGGATTCGAACTTGAGACCTCCAGGACTTTCGGGAGTTTATGTCAACACCTTAGAACCACTAGGGCTACCAACTGTTGACCATTCAATTGAAGTCAAAAGTGGAACAAAACAACCACACAAATTACTCTGTCCTAGAAAGCAATTGGTTGGGTTGGAGTAACACCGAGTGTGCCAGCCCATGTGCAACTTCGTTAGCTTCTCTCTACCCATAAAGGATGACCTGTCAGCCCAGTCCGAGCATCTAGAACGTAGGATTTGATACGCCACGTGATTTAATCATACTCGTCTGTCACTTCGTCTATAAGAACTTTACAATCCCCTTCAATAAGCAGACTCATCTACTTTATCTGTCCTCTTTTCCATTTCATTACCTCTCTCCTCCACCTCATTTCTAACTCTCGTCGTCTTACCATCTTCTCCGACGAAGGCCGTCGCCTAGTCACTTTTTCTGATGAACATCAATCTTTAGAAAGAAAAGTTCTTTTATTATTTTTCTCTTCTTCTTCTTATTTATGCATTTTTTATCTCTCTTATTCTCATTGCCTTTTCTTCTTTCTTTCTTCTCTCTCTTTCCAAACCTTTAGTAAAGGGGACCCCTCGCCAAAGGTCTAGTTCGCAAAATCCGGTGAACATACTAGACCTGTGGAGGTCTTGTTCGCTAGATCTGGTGAATGGACCAGACTTCTGTCGAAGGCTCCCTTCGCCGGAGGTTTGGAGTGAGAGAAGATCTTACTTTTGGGAATATATGTTGAATGAGAGTTTTCCCACACTTTTGACCCGATCAAATAACAAAAAAATCCACTTTCCATGAACGACTTTTCCACCCCTATTTTCTCATGTATCAAACAGGCCCTTATAGCAATGAGATAAACTAGTTATTTTGGGTTTCGAAATGATATGTTTGCCTCTTTGTGCAACTTTATGCCAACTGATAAAGTGATAATATTGTTCTTGATTTCTTTTTTATTTGAAACCCCATATAAAACCCTCTAAATCACGATTTTTCTTTTTGTTATTGAAGAATATGAATCATGATATCTTTGTATTATTTTCAAATGTGGATTCAACAACTATCCATTGAAAGAAAAGAAGGGTGGATATGGAGGGATCATGCAATAGACTCATGAGGATGATTTCTCAAATGTCTTTTTTCCCAAGGCATTGGAATTGTGAATGGAAGTTTGGATTTTAAGCATTTTCTATTAGCTTCACATAGAGATTGAGTTTTTTCGAGCTATACTCGGTTTCGTTATGCTACCAGGCCTTCTTGGGTACCAAGTGGTCGTCGGCCTCAAGAGCTATGGTTTTCTCTCACACTTATAAAATGGCCACCATACCTCCCATGACTAATGTGGCATTACACCGACGATATTTCACTTCAGAGAGTGGGACATGAAAAACTATCTTCCCAACCCCTTTACACCAACACCTGAAAGACTGTGGTAAACCTGGCATGAGGGTATAATTCATTCTATTGAAAGGAAATCCATTAGATCCACATTATGAGTTGCTCATTCCGTCCCTTAGCTTAATATAAAATGTAATTTTGATGGTCTGAGTTTGTTATTGATTGCTTACATCCCTTCCCTGACTTACCGCAGTTCTTCTGACAATGAGGCATCTAAGTACCCAATAAAGCACAAATAGACTAACAAGGTGAAAAAAATTATTTGCGAAGGTTTGCCCGCTTTCAGAACATTAACGTACTATCAAAATTCTGAAAGGATAGTCGTTGTATGCCGAAGGCATACACCCTAACTGTCGTACCGTTACAAGGGTGTAAAATGTCTAAAGGAAAGTGAAATTATTCTCGCCTCGACTAAAATATTCTTCTTCTTATTCTCCGATTTTATTTTGTCTAACTTGGTTAATGAAAGGACTACTGATGAGTCGGTATTCACTTGTTCTCCATTTCTCTATAAATCAGAGAAAGAAAATTTCCTACTTCAAACCGAGACTTGGCTAAATCTAGACAAGATAGAGAGAGAATATAAACTCGACTCATAACCGGAAGAACATCAGTGGGTTGCTTCATTTTCGAACCACGTAAAGTTTGTTAGAAACGCCACGAAAAAAACAAAATCAGATATGAAGTTTAGAAACATTGTTTTAGGACCCAAACACGTTTTCCGCCTTGGGTTTTTTATTGTCCAAAACACACATTAGTTATCTATCCTAGATCTTACTCCTCGATTGTCCACTGTTTCTATGACATAGTCGATACTATAATTTAGTCGTAACCTGGATTCACTGGATGACTGGCTAGTCTATATTTTTGGGTTTTTGTTTGGCAATGGAGCCATACATAGAAACAACATAATGAAAGAAGTAGCAGCCCTGTGCAGCTTTCGAAGGTTTGTGATTTATTTCGATAAAATTGTTTGTCTCATCCTTCAACATGTTAAATTGTTAACTACCATCTAACTTTTATTCGGTTCTTAAGATGAGACAAAGAAGATGGTCCACAACGAAGTGTTGTATCCTGTAAAAAAGTAAGGGATCGATCGATAGGTGGATCGAGGAGAATTATGATATATGAACTTATATTCTTTTGCCTTCTTTTTGTATTCAGATTGTGTTGAAGATTGATAAATCGAAGGAAGATAAACTTGCAAAACGAGCGAAATGAGTTGCTAAATTTTTTGAATGCTAGTTATGACTGAACTGATTGCGGTTAACGTCCACAGAATGGTATCTACGGGTAGGCCTCGCCTTTGGAATATTTGGTTATGCTACGTATTTTCTTTCTCGAGTTTGAAATGGAAATGGAACTGAATTGCGTTCTCATACGTTATGAAGTTGATCTTCTGTTCAATGTGCGTTTTACCATTGTCTGTATCTAATCGTCAATCGAATTAGACATAAGGGAAGTGCTAAATGTACAAAGAATCTTTGACAAGATTCTTGACAAAATGCCATTTGAACGGTCCCGATCAAAGTCAAACTTTGAAAAGCTTTGATCAACTTTTGTCTTTTAGTGAAAAAGAGTCATTAAGTCACAAATTTTGTCAAGGGTCTTGTACATGTAGCACTCCCGTTAGACATAAAGACTATAAAAATAAACATTATGAAATATGGAACCAACTTAGAAAGAAAAGATTAATTCCAATTTGGCCCCTAATCTGGAAGCATTTGAAATTTTGGCCTCCATGTCTGTCAACGTCCTAAAATGGACCCCAAAACCTCATTATTATTAATCCAGTTTCTAAAATGGACCCGAAAACCTCTCTATAAGGAACACTATACTGAGGTTTCATAGAGATGGAGGTGATGGCAGTGGTAGAAGGAGATAGAAAGTAAAACTCAGATACAGAGGCAATATTTCTAGTTAGTGGCGGAGTAGGGGCTAAGTTGGAAAAAAAAAAAATCAAAAACCACTGCTGAAGCCTGAAGATCTGTGACAGGGGAAGAACCATTTTTGTTTTTAAAATTGTCTGCATTCCCACGTGTTCGACGACCGTTATGAAGATGATTTTGTCGTTAAAACTAAAGTAATTAACACTCATAGTTAGGGGTAGTCTTGGAATTGACAAAACCCCCCAAAACTCGTTACCCGTGGGTGCGCGCATTGATACTTCCTTCCACTTCTTCCCCGTGCCGTGGCTCTTTATTCATTCACACAGTCTAAAGCTTACTTTCCCTCTCTCCTCTTCTTCTTCTTCTTCCTTGAGCCATTCCTTCCTTCCTTCCTTTCCAACACACAAAGTCACAAACAAGACAGAGAGAGAGAGAGAGAGGGAGAGAGAGAGAGAGAGAGAGAGAGAGAGAGAGAGAGAAAATGGGTACCAAATCTCCTGTATTCCCAATTCCACAACACCCTCAGCATTTCAGTGATTATGGATTCGACCCACAGATGGATTATTTACAGGCCAGTTTCTCTCACTTACACACTACACATTTCTCATTACTTCCCTTCATTCTTTCCCTATTTCTCTCTCTCTCTCTCTCTCTAACTTTTCCTGTGTATTTTTGTCTATAGGTATTGGAAGAAGCAAAAAAACATAAAAGAGAATCATCATCAAGATCTATTGAATCTCTACATTTCAAACTACAAAAACCCATTTCAAAAGATGATTCATCAAAGAAGAAGAAATGGTGGAAAAATGCTATTCATTATTGTAAGAAGAAATGGATCCAAACTGATGGTGGAACTACTACTACTACTACTCCCCAGCTGATTACCAATTACTACAGAGGTGGTGGTGGTGGTGGTGGTGGAGCTACAATATCTGGACCAATTTATATCACAGAAAGTAGAAGTGGGTCAACTACACCTTGCCGGATTAGTAGTAGTCGGCCGACGTCTGGACCACTTTCATGGACATTAACACCGAACAGATCAAAACGACAAGCAGGGGGGACGACTCCTTATGTTTGTCTTCAAGATCATAATATGATGGATTTAGAAGAACAAGAACATGAAAACCGTCGGATCTCCACAACCGCCATGCCTATTTACTTGGTTACTTAAAATTAAGTACCTTTCTTCTTCTTCTTCTTAGATTAAGAGTACCTTAGATCTGGGATAATTAATGGTTGGTGACTTTTTCTTGATTCTGTTTTCTCCTTGTCTGGGTTCCTTACATTTTCCCTATTTCTCTTGGTTCTGTTAGATTTAGGAGTAAATTTGGATGTGTATTTTTTTAGGGTGCATTTTGGAATTCTACAACTCAGCTTGTTGTTTGATTTTGGGGGCTATAGCTTCAAAATGGAAATGGTGAAATTTTATTTCTTGAGAAGTGAACCGTTTACTTTTTAGACATGCAGTTTTCTATCAGTAGGATATTGTATATAATGTACTCCATATATATATATAACTTATCACGAGAACACGTGTTAGGGTACATTACTCACAAACGTGAAGGGCCCGATGTAGAAGAGTGTTCGGTAAACTTTTTAAACAACTGGTCACTCTAGGTTGACTCATGTAGCACCTCTCAAGAAATCAAAACTTAATTTTGGGAGATGTTTTATTGCTATGTGATCCATCTCCGCTCTCAGGTCGACAAAAGTCGTTTTTTACGAAGGCTGTCGAAGCAGAATATTATCTCTACGGTGGACAGACAGTCAGACACAAGGAAGAGAGACTTATGAGAAGACAATGGTAGTTGTGATGATGATAGTAAAAAAAAATGAAGAAAGAGTATGCAGTTAATTTTTTTTTATACAAATTAGCTTATAAGGTTGCCTTTTCCCCATGGGTGATTCTTTGAAGGATAAACAATTCATTTTTTTTCTCAAACATATCAATGGACTTGCTCACACTGCTTTCTTGTCTTGAATTAGAATCTATGAGATCTGATAAACACATCAGATTCTACAGTATCATATTGTCTTTTTCAATTCTTTTTGTGCATATGAAAATTTAAAAATTATTCAATTAGATTCGAAATGTTTAGCACGACAAAATCTAATAAATATTAAAACCTAGATTTACTTTATTGATCTCGTTTGAGTAAAAAACTCTCAATATACTTGTTGTTGGTCGGTTGTCTTGTCTATTACTTGAATAATCCGTTATTTTATCTCTAGAACAAGTGAACAACTAGATTTGGAAGTAGAATCTTAGACTATATTAATGTTTTCCCTGTGTCTCTAAGATTTTGCTGGAGTGGTTTTCTGAAACTCTCCACTTAGAAGCTTCACAATGCTCTTCAAGAGTAGACCGTCTCCACCTAAATCTATGATTTCGGATAAAAAATAATCATTGTATATTCGTAATTGACGGGGTCATTGTTCTCATGGGAAACAATTAACATTCACTATGACCAAGATATATCATTAATATCTCACATGTAAAAGTAGGTCTAAAATGATCGATCTCTTGGGACACCCTACAAACTTCTTCCCATTTCGACTCAGCCCATGAGTACATTAATGATGGCTGATGCATTCCCAAGACATAATTTACATAAAATAGTTTCTTTCAGTCCTCATCATTTTGCTAACATTTGAAGTTAAACATTCCAAAGTTATATTGAGTAAGTTCATCTTATCTAAAAAAAAAATTACGGATTTTAGAAAAATATCTAAGAGCCAAGCATGACATCCACGGAGCATCATTTCAAGAACTTCCTAGTCCTTGACGCTTCTGAACATCGAAGTAGATATCCAAGAGATCTGTTATGCCAGCAGTTATCTTTTGACCTACTTTTACAGGACCTACGCCTTGAGGAGTGCCTAAAAAGATAATAAATTATATACAAAATTCAGTGAGGAAACAAGAACCAAACCTGAGTATAACCCAAATAGTTTCATAAATTGAAATAAGATGATCATAGATTTACAAGAGAGATATTGAAGCCAATTTACCTGTTAGTATGACATCTCCTTCAAAAAGTGTCATTTTAGAACTTATGTAGCTAATGAGAAATGGAATCTTAAAGATCATATCCTTTGTCGGCCCTTTTTGTCTGATTTCTCCATCCACCTGTGAAGAAAAAAAAAACATCTCAATACTCCATTTACACTTATTAAGTAACTACATTAAGACATTGTGGACCTGTGGTATGAACTTATCCAGAGCTAGAATAGAGATATCTAAGAATTTTATTAAATAAAATGATTAAAAAGTAGAGAATAGATAGAACCTTTAACCATAGCTCCAAGTTGTCGGGGTCTGGCACCATTGATGTAGGTAACTGCATAGGACATTATTATATCAGCTGAGAAAATATATTAAGACAAAGCAAAATATACTTGGGCACGAAATTGTTTTCTACAATGTTGGAAAAAGAAAATAGGTTCCATTACTTACAACTGAACTAATTGGAGTGAAGGTGTCTTGCCCTTTTGCCACCGTCCATGGAAGACCTGCAGACTGAGAAGCGACAATGCCACAAAAAAAACGAGGAATAAATTTTGTGCTGCAAAAATCATAAGCATCCAACAAAAACAAAACGAATACTAATATTGAAATCAAAATACCTGCACTAATCTAATGTTATAGTTGTGGCCTTTTCGTTTTACATAGAACAAATTAAGAAACACTCTTGTTGTGAATTCACTCTGGTTGCATGGTGACATGTATATTCAGTGTTAGTTGGTTTCTAAAAGACTTCCTGTTAAAATAAAGCTTAACTGTCTTAAAAATATTTCGTGATAAATAGTGTATATGAACCTGCAACTCTATACCGAGGATCACCCATTTCTACTGACATCGTTTTATCATGTATGATAAATTATATAATATGGAATTACGGATCATTGTTCTTTTCATCGTGTCAAAGGCGCTTGATTAAATTTTTTACTGAAATTTTCTACTCGTTTGGGAAAAAGAAAAGTGAAATGTAACATAATGTAATGAGGCCCAGTCATGTAATAGAATGAATAAAACGTCCAACAATCTTCAAAAAGGGGCACTTTAATATTTTAATCTTGACAAGATGGAAAGAAACAATCACTACCTTGGCAGAAGATTGTATTTCCCTCGCTGTCATATCCAAGGCAAGTGCATAACCTGAACCATGCATATAAGCAATTGATTTAAGCATCAAATTCTTCACCCAGATCATATAGTGATCCTAGAGAAATGCATTAATGACCCTAAGACTTCACAGAGGAATGGGTGAGTCATCTCTTAGATATTTCAGGATGGCATGGCAACGGAGCCAAACTTCATGGTTTGATGTCCCCCAATACCCGTGAGAATAAACCCCATGCAAAATAGACTTGTTAATCTGGAAATCTAAGAATACTACCATTATCGTGGTTGACAATTTTGTTATGATAATTTGATTACGCTTTTCAAACGGGTGTCTTCTTCGGGGGTAAGGGATGGAAATGGTTTAAGCACAAAGGTTTTGTATTCAATTAGAGTGTGGTGTTAGTATTATTCTAATATATCTTTCTAGACTTTCCATTATCCATTGTTCCTTTTATTCTTCCTAGTAAACATTTGACTGTTGGGTTCAATTCATATTAACAAAAAAATTAATAACATAAGAAAGCAATATTTCCAATTCATACTAAAACCTAGGCGCAAAGAAGCTGATAAGATTTGGTTCCATTGGAAGAAACCAATCAATCAATGTTCAAAACCCTGTATATGGTATCAAAAGACTAAAAATTTAGAGCAATTGTAAAACAATAAGTTGGTTGACAGAAAGGATAAAAACTAACAAATGCTCTTTCTGTCAAGTAGTCGATCTCCTAGCATAAAACCATTGGATACATCTCCGAAGTAAAATATATATACCAATGTCAACCTTGTGACATGGATAGTTTCACCCATTATCATTTTAGAATCCTCCATACTGTTTGAGTGCTAGCAAAAGCAAAAAATCTATACTTTATTTCCAAATCACCATTTTGAATTCGGTTCAATCATCAAGTAGGCTTGAAGCTTGAAGGCTACCCGTAGCCGTAGCATCACATTGAAATCAATAGAATTCAATAGAAGTCAAGTCACATAAACGTCTCTACATACTCACAGCTTGTCTGAACAGCCACGAAAAATTCAATTGAATCCCGTTATTCACATAACCCTTTCGATTGATTATAGTAAACCGATAGAAAATTTTCGAACAAGTTTCGATTGACTATAGTCTAGCAAAATGAAGATTAGCTGCTGTATTGTGGTTTAAAGTATGAAAATGTAAAAGAATACCTCCAACATAATCCATGGCAGCAGATTCAGAAACATCACGAGCTTTACGACCAATTACAACAGCTAGTTCGACTTCGTAATCAAGTGATCCGAGAGGATGTGGAACTTCAATTGTTCCTCCATTTTGTAAATACGAAGATGTTGGTTTCATAAACAACACCGGCTCCTACATTTCAAAGTTTAAATTACTTGACAATAGAAGCTGATCCCACTTCACAAAATCAGTTTTTCATTCAATTCCTAATTGGTTTTATTTGGAACAAAATCGTTTTTGAGGTATTAAATAGGAACTGATTCCAAAAATACAAACAAAATCATGATTTGTTACAATTTTGATTGCGTTATACTAACGATTAGACTATTAAAATTCGGTTCTTGAAGTGTCTTAGAGATCAGAGATCTGATCATAAAAATGCGGAAGGTCTAGATAGAGAAAGAGAGAGAGAGAGAACCTTAGGAACGGCGTTGCCGAGTTCTTTGGCGTGAGCCGCATAATTTCTACCGACGGCGACGATCTTAGTCCCAACAGATATAAGTTTCTGATAAGCGGAAGATGCTGTCGCCATGATCAAACCTTTCTCTCTCTCTCCTTTCCTACCAGATAGATACCGAGACTTTCTCTAGGTAGGAGGTTTCTCAATCAAATTTGACACGTATTTTTTCTCGTCACTCAAGCCGATGCTTTTGTCAACCACTTTATGCGACGCTTTTTTGGTTCTCACCGTGACTGTTGAAATGTCGTCGCGGAAACCACAAAACCATTCTGACTTGGTACGCTCGCTTGGACCAAAGTCTTTGCTATACCAAATTCTCTCTTCCCCTCAAAAGAGAAATTTCCTTCTGCCTATCGCCCTATGAGTCTATGACAATGAAAAAAAAGAGATGGAAAATAAAAATTGAGAGCTAAGAAGGAATCGAGAGAGAGAGAGAGAGAGAGAGAGAGAGAGAGAGAGAGAGAGAGAGAGAGAGAGAGAGAGATGAAGATGAGAGGACGGAGATATAGTAATCGACTCGGAGGGGTTTTGAAACTCTTCCCCTTCAATCCGTCTCTTTTTTTTCTTCTCATCTTCATCTTCTTGCTATCTCCGTCAATCTCTTTTTTTTCATCGCCCCTCATAGAGCGAAATTACTCTCTTGGCGACCCTCCCTGTTCTTCTTCTAACTTCTTTTTAATTTTTGTGTTGTTAGTGTGGGCATTGCCTTTGTAAACACAGGCATGATGCCCTTAGTCGTCATTGGGCCCAGCACCCTATAACATTCAAATGAAATATCCTAAAGGGATGGTGGTTAGGCTAATATCCTTGCTGACTTATTTCAACAACACATGCCGGACTACACAAAACTACACGAGACAAACCACCATGGTTAAGTAAAGTAGTCTTTCTTAAGGGCAATAGCTCAACTTTTCTTTCTACTCGCTCCTATTCAGTGCAGCGAAGAATCACTTATCACACTGTAATGAATACACTGTTGCTCTGGTGTAGGCGGATAACCTCTTGAACTAATTAAGTAAGAAAGTGTTGCTACGCCCAGCCACTTTCCTGGTGAATCCCAGCCAGGTGACGTGGTTGGGCATAGTATCACCGCAAATTCAGTATGCTATACAGAAAATAACTAAGCTGGCTTTATGTATCGGTATAGTTCTGATCAAAGGCGTTTATATATGTTTTCATGTATGTGCAAGTTGCATCCTGTGTACACGAATATCAATCATAAAAACAGAAAATCAGAAATGCTTCAATGAACCACACTGGTAGCAATTTTTCTCTTGGTTTTTTGATAAATTAGTAGCATATGTAGAGTCAAAATCACGCTAACTCTTTCGTCCCCTGAATTTGTAATTAAACTATTTGACGAAAAAGATGCAACATCATGCTCATAAGATTATAACAACTTATATAAGTTACAAGTACTCGACATAGCCACACAACTTAAAGTGCTACAGCTGCTCCTTGTACTTCTTCAATCCAGTCGTTCCATCTGAAACAATGGAGAATCATTAATTACGGCAATTCATACAAAAGATTTTCGAGTCATTTTCTTCAACCTCATGAAGACAATTCCGAGGTTTTTACTATTTCTGGAATGATGATATGGTGGTTATTTTCCGTAAAAATACCTTCCAAAGTCCATCATTGAGATAATGCATGTTGTCCACACCAATTCCTTTGTTGATAGCCCGTCTGCGCAGTAAGAAAATTAACATGATTTGAATAGGCGCAAACTATGAATTTGAGTCCTGTTACTGCTATTTGCATCTTTTATTTGTTGAAAAACTATTTACATCAAATATATATATATATATGTGTGTGTGTGCGCGCGCGCTTGTAGACAGAAATAATGCAACTTACATATCCTTCGCTGACATTTTTGTAAAGCCGATAGCAAGGGCATGTTGTTTTCCTTCCGCCATTATAGCCTGGGAGATTTTGGTTTTAGAATGTGACAAACGAAATACGGACAACGTGATAGATAATTATAGAAATAAGTAGCAACGATGATTACTAGAGAAGAACCGAAAACTGAAGAAATGAAAGAGCACCAACACATATATCCTTATAGATCCAGAACAGAACAAGAAAAAACTTGCATACCACTGGAGATTCTTCCAACACCTCATCATCCAAAGCACCTCCAGGAGACGTAAGACCGGGACACATTATGTTTGCACCAGCAAGGACATATTTAATAGCACCTCTGTCGACTTGTAATTTTTTCATTATATCCGGATCTGTAGAGCTTATAATGGTAAATGTCAAAGAAACACTAGAACAAAAAAACACATAAAACTTTCTGTTTGTAAAATAACAGTAGGTCAGGTATTGTACATTGATGAAGAAGTCGGAGAGTGGGCATGTATGGGCCATCTCGAATATTGAAAAACAATGGAACATTGTTGACCACAACCAAATTCAGATGGTTTTGACTACAGAAAAAAGAAATATAAATTTGTCAGAGTTGTTTAAGAATCAACGGAAAAATAAATATAAACCGCAGATATAGCATCCCATATATGTAAAAATATACTTTCTATGTTCCTAATCAAGTAATGAACAGAAGAGACTCCGAGTTGAAATACTGAGATTTCAAATCTATCCCAGTTTGGTATCTTTTTTACTTTTCTACATAAACATCCTACGAGGCTAATTGGACAGTAATCAAGGTGTAGATAAAAATGTAAGTAATGTCCCACCAAACAATGAAAAACAACATCAAAGCTTATCACTTTAAGAATCCCTCATTGAAAAGGTCAACAAAGATAGCGGCTATAGGACTAAAATAAGCATACTGCTTGACTTGATACCACGCCCAATAAAATCTATTACTAAGAAATAAGAACTCGGTTCATGAAGTGATAGAAGTTCAAACCAGATATGCCAATAATTTCTTTAGCGGTTATCATAAATTCTCGGCAGCCCCAAAAACTGAAGTTCTTATGACATCTAATACAGTTCAAAAGCTCTTGGCCGAAAGTTAATAGAAAAGGAATGCAATGCGATTAAGTTGTTTCTATAGACGGTGCACGATTTACAAAGAATCCTTTGTCCTATGTACAGAAATGAGTTTCAAAGTTGACAAAGTGATGGGTGTTCGTGCTAAATGCCTAAAATAAAAATATATAACTCTAAACTTGAAGACTGATATGCCATCTTGACTAAATCAAAGATCATAAATTATAGATTGAACATATCAAGTATTTGAAGGAAAAAGTGTGCATGTTGAATCACCATTTAGCAACAATTAAAGGTGATTTCTTCGGGAGCAAATCATCCATCACTGGTTCGAGTCCGGGGTACTACAAGAAAAGGGGAAATAGTATCAGAATTCACATGAAGTACAATTAGTAACAACGGTAGCTCAGTTGGGTGTAAGACATCAAAGCTATATATATTTTCTTGATAGCCATCTTATAACCATACCTCGTCCGTAATACTTTGCCGGATTTTACGTTGGACAGAGGCCTTGACTTGATTTTGGGCTGACACATCTTCGTATGTGAACCTGAAATAGATTTAAAAGTAAAAACAGAGAGGCTTTTTGAGACAATAAGCTGCAATATAAGTATATCTAAGGTTTCAAAATTTTGAAAGGTTGGGAGCTCACATTCGCATATTTTATCTCAATCTTATAAGAGAATCCGAGATGTGCAAAAGTTACATTAAAGGTACAATTATACTTCAAAAAGTACACAAATGGTACTGAAACAATTGATACTACGAGAGAAACTAATCCTCTTCGACAAAATAGAAAATACCACAAATGATCCGAAATATTCAACACCTTAACTTTGGTGTTATAATGAACGCAGAAACGATGACAGGCGAATTTATCATGGGTAAAGGCTGAAACAAATTAGTTTATCGCCACAGATATTTAACGGACCCAAAAAGATTCTTTTGATAACAAATTACATAGGCATATTTATGATTGTTCACCCACAATATATTTAGCATAAAAGGGTTGTCTAGGTATTGTTCGTTTGGTCCTACTTTCAAACAAACGACATAACCTATTAAAAATTTGAATTTTACAAGTAAATAGTTCTTTTGATTACATAATTTAATCAAAATTGATACACAGAAACAAAACTAGGGCTTCTACAATAAAGGATAAACCTTTTGTTATGCATTTGTAAACTAATATGAACTAGTCTATCCATTCCTTACATGCATTCCTACTAACTTAAAATTGGAAAAAAAAAATCCCACTTCTCCAAACAAACTCTTAGGTCAAAAGAAAGGCCTTTGCTTTTTTATTTGTAGTAAAGTTCCTGAATCCTGATAGATTATCTTTGTTGGTTGGATCACTGAACGGAAATCAAATCAAACTATAGTTTTCTAATTTATACAAAAGATGAGGTACTGAATCCTGGAAACCCAAACCAATTAGTGTAGTGAATCTATAGTAGATACATCTAATTCCTTCGATCTAGATAAGAGTGAATAGATTTACAATACATTGAGAAGAACAAATATAAACCCTAAAACTTAGAGAGAGATGAGAACTCACTTGCGGAACATATTTGCAGAGAGAGAGAGAGAAAGGTAACTGAAGGCCGTCACTGGTTTTCTTGTTCGGAGATTGGAATCAAAAAACAAGTGAATGGAACGAATAATTTCTGGAACTAAAGTTGCAAAATTAAAACACTTATTAACAACTCTAGTGAAAGCGCCCAAAATTTTCTTTCCGGGCCATCTCAGTGCCCTATACCCTTAGGAACCTTCTATAGGCGCCGCAAGTTTAAGTTATTAGCTCCCCCCACCAATTACCACTTGGGAAGTTTTATAAGGCCTCCCCACTTTTGTTAAAAGGCCTCCCCATGAACCATTGTACTTGTTAAATTATCACTGAGGGGAGGCCTTTTAACAAAAATGAGGGGGCCCTATAAAATCTCCCTTACCACTTTTACTTGAAAAAAAAAAAGGAAAACTCCTAGATGGCACCCCCATTACTTTCTCTCTCTAAAATTTCTGTCATTAGCTCCCCCACCAAATACCACCTCAATGAGAAGATTTTAAAAATTTCATCATGTAGAATGTGTTATGAAATAGTAAAAAAAAGAAAAAAAAAATTATACCGGGTTCGGTCAGGTCAGTTTGAGCAGTTTCAAAATGTACCAACTAAAATCAAACTAAATAAATGAAGTTCTATATTTGTTGTTCTTAATTATATTTTCGTCAATCTATTTGGTTAGATAGTTTTTTGCTCGCCCCTACCAAAGAAATAAAAAACAAAAAGTATCAGATTTTGTAGAGTTTCTTTTGTTCTTGGCTGCTTGGCAAAGTGATTGAACCAAATCGAGTATGATGGGTGAGCACGATAGAAATATTGGGTGCTTCTCTAACTTCCTTACATCTTAACATGGACCCTCAGTAAACAACGAGTTCTCAGATTTGATTGAACTAGCACGAAATTATAATTTGTACAAAAGTTACTTTAGATAATTTACAAGACACCATATTCCCTGGCGTTATTTTCATATTTATGGAATACTAGATATTACCCGTGCCTCTGGCACGGACACTTCCATTGAACACTCTGCGTGTGTGTGAACAAATTTGTTGTGGTTATTAAGTAGAAAAACATGAGATAAGGCCTGCTAAAGAAAAATATAAGATAATAAAATTCATTTTTGTCAATGAGAAATGAGAGGGAGTCTAAGAGGTGTTCAAATGGGAGACTTTGAAACAATTAGTTCGTGG
>BEHA01050380.1:95230-108857 GCA_002897215.1 Eschscholzia californica subsp. californica | reverse complement strand
GGAGTACCTCGCTTTTCCACTTTTATCGCGGAGAAGGATGCTAGCTTTCGAAGACACGGAATGAAGAAAACTGTTCTCTTACAGAATGTAATTCTTATTTTCTTCATGTCTGTATCTCTCTTTTCTGTGTGTAACGTTCTAGTTGAATAAATAAGACGACGTTACCATTAAAAAAAAACATATCCATTATAGCCTTATAGGTAAGGGGTCTACAAATCTATGAATATAAGGACCCTCAATGGGTTAAATTAGGTTAGAAGGTTAGTATTTTTTTTATACAAATCAATACTCCAAAATTTTTTATTTATACTCTACCAACATTGTACCAATAAATGATAGATTTTTTAGTTCTTCGGAATTTTGGTTCTCTGACCTCCTCATTTGGAGTGAAAGGGCTACTGCTTAAACAAGACTCCAAGTGCTATTAATGTCCAACTTAAGTATTCATTTTGTTTTGTTTTTTTTTCTTTTTTTTTTTTTTTTACGACGGACGGCCATTATATGAAAGAAAAATTGCCTTTTCCCCATGGGTGATTCTTTGAAGGATAAACAATTCATTTTTTTTTCTCAAACATATCAATGGACTTGCTCACACAACTTTCTTGTCTTGAATCAGAATCTATGAGATCTGATAAACACATCAGATTCTACGGTATCATATTGTCTTTTTCAATTCTTTTTGTGCATATGAAAATTTAAAAATTATTCAATTAGATTCGAAATGTTTAGCACGACAAAATCTAATAAATATTAAAACCTAGATTTACTTTATTGATCTCGTTTGAGTAAAAAACTCTCAATATACTTGTTGTTTGTCTGTTGTCTTGCCTATTACTTGAATAATCCCTTATTTTATCTCTAGAACAAGTGAACAACTAGATTTGGAAGTAGAATCTTAGACTATATTAATGTTTTCCCTGTGTCTCTAAGATTTTGCTGGAGTGGTTTTCTGAAACTCTCCGCTTAGAAGCTTCACAATGCTCTTCAAGAGTAGACCTGTCTCCACCTAAATCTATGATTTCGGATAAAAAATAATCATTGTATATTCGTATTTGATGGGGTCATTGTTCTCATGGGAAACAATTAACATTCACTATGACGAAGATATATCATTAATATCTCACATGTAAAAGTAGGTCTAAAATGATCGTTCTCTTGGGACACCCTACAAACTTCTTCCCATTTCGACTCAGCCCATGAGTACATTAATGATGGCTGATGCATTCCCAAGACATAATTTACATATGCTAACATTTGAAGTTAAACATTCCAACGTTATATTGAGTAAGTTCATCTTATCGAATTTTTTTTTACGGATTTTAGTATCTTAGATCCACGAAGATGGAGAGAAGGTTCTTTATATCTCAAAGGGAGTAAATCCGAATTGTGAAATAATATGTTCACATTCTTTTCATTGTTTGGAGATATAAAAAAAAACCTGTCAAATGTTGGATGCGGCAAAAACCCATCACATCCAGAGACAACTCAGTAAGCACTTTTGTGCCTTATCTTTAGGATATCAGGTGTGTCTCTTTCAGTACAACAGTACATAATTGACCCAAGTACTCTTACATTTAAAGGGAGGCTAGTAGGTGAGGAAGCTGGTTGTTGGTTAAATCGTTCCCGATCTGCGGGGATCCACTTAAAGCCCTCTCGTGACGGAAGGATTCACTTGTCTGCATACAGGTTGTCCATCTATGCATACCGTTTCGTTTAACAAATATGAACTTCAGAGACAAATATGTCGAGATGAGCCATGAACAAAATCAGCGTTATGTTTAACTTGTAACAAAACTTCGTTAAAATTTATTAGGGAGTTGTATAACTTCATCAGGTCGTGATGGATCTACAAAAAAAAAACCTACAAACATGCAAACTTGATCAAGCTGGAAAGCTTTGAGGTCAAGTGAAGAGATAATTACTTATCCCCGTATAGTCATAAGGCAACAGACGGAGCATCATTTCAAGAACTTCCTAGTCCTTGACGCTTCTGAACATCGAAGTAGATATCCAAGAGATCTGTTATGCCAGCAGTTATCTTTTGACCTACTTTTACAGGACCTACGCCTTGAGGAGTGCCTAACCAGATAATAAATTATATACAGAATTCAGTGAGGAAACAAGAACCAAACCTGAGTATGACCCAAAACTTGTGTGATTAAGATTGAGAAAATAATTTCATAAATTGAAATAAAATGATAATAGATTTACAAGAGAGATACTGAAGCTAGTTTACCTGTTAGTATGACATCACCTTCAAAAAGTGTCATTTTAGAACTTATATAGCTAATGAGAAATGGAATCTTAAAGATCATATCCTTCGTTGGCCCTTTTTGTCTGATTTCTCCATCCACCTGTGAAGAAAAAAAAATACTCAATACTCCATTTACAATTGGTAATTATAAGACATTGTGGATCTGTGGTATGAACTTACCGAGAGCTAGAATAGAGACATGTAAAATTTTTATTAAATAAAATGACTAAACAATAGAGCATAGGTAGAACCTTTAACCATAACTCCAAGTTGTCGGGGTCTGGCACCATTGATGTAGGTAACTGCGGAGGACATTATAATATAAGCTAAGAATATGTATTAAGTTAGACAAAGCGAAAGATACTTGGGCACAAATTCTTTTTCTACAGTATGTGTTGATGTCCACACTTCAGAGAGAAAGGAAAAAGAAAATCGGTTCCATTACTTACAACTGAACTAATTGGAGTGAAGGTGTCTTGCCCTTTTGCCACTGTCCATGGAAGACCTGCAGACTGAGAAACATGACAATGCCATAAAAAACAAGAACAAATTATATGTAGTGAAAATCATAAACATCCAACAAAAGAGACCGATACCAGCATTGAAATTAAAATACGTGCACTAACCTAATGTTGTAGTCATGGCCTTTTCGTTTATATAAGACAGATTAAGAAACACGGTTGTTGTAAAGCTCACTTTGGTTAAGTGGTAACATGTACAATCAGTGTTTGTTGGTTTCGAGAAAACTTACTGCTAAAACAAGTGTTGTCTTAAAATTTCTTCGTGATATATCATGTATGAATGCGCAATTCTATATCCAGGATCATGTATCATAAAGTATATAATATGTATCATTGTTGTTTTCATGATGACAGATTAGAGACTTAATTAAACATTGAACTGAAAATTTCTACTTACTGGGAAAAAGAAAGTGAAATGTAACATAATGTAAAGACTAAAGAGGCTCTCACATATGTATAGACTATACAATGAACAAACGCCCAACAATCTTTAAAAAGGGCACTTTAATATTTTAATCTTGCAGAAATGGAAAGGAACAAACACTACCTTGGCAGAAGATTGTATTTCCCTCGCTGTCATATCCAAGGCAAGTGCGTAACCTGAAACATCCGTAAAAGCAGCAGATTTAAGCATCAAGTTCTTCACCCAGATCATATAGTGATCCTAGAGAATTGCATTAATGACCCTAAGACTTCACATAGGAATGGGTGAGTCATCTCCTAGATATTGCAGGATGGCATGGCAACTGAGCCAAACTTCAGGTTTGATGTTGTCCAATACCCGAGAGAATAAACCCCATGCAAAATAGACTTGTTAATTTGGAAATCTAAGAATACTGGCATTATCGGGGTAGACAATTTTGTTATGATAATTTGATTACGCTTTTCAAATGGGTGTCTTTTTCGGGGATAAGGGATGGAAATGGTTTAAGCACAAAGGATTTGTATTCAATCAGAGGGTGGTGTTAGTATTATTCTAATATATCTTTCTAGAGTTCCCATTATCCAGTGTTCCTTTTATTCTTCCTAACTCTTGGGTTTAATTCATATTAGCACAAAAAAATATGACATAAGAGTGCAGGATTTCCAATTCATACTAAAACTGAAGGCACAAAGATGCTGATAAGATTTGATTCCATTAGAAGAAACCAGTCAACCAATGTTCAAACTCCAAAAAGCTGTGTATGGCATCAAAAGACTAAAAATTTACAGCATTTGTAAAACAATAAGTTGGCTGACAGAAAGGATAAAAACTAACGATTGCTCTTGTGTGAAGTACTCTATCCCCTGGTAAAACCATTGGATGCATCTCCGAAGTAAAATATATTAGACCAACGTCAACGATTGGATATGGGTAGTGTTACCCATTGTCTTTTTAGAATCCGCCACGGCCATACTGTTTGAGTGCTAGCAAAAGTGAAAAACCTATACTTTATATCCAAATTACCATTTTGAAATTTGAACTCGATTCAATCATCAAGTAGGCTGAAGCTTAAACACACTACCTCGGATAATATTACATTGAAATCAAACACCAGAAAGAATTCAATAAATCACATAAAAGTCTATACATACTCGCAGCTTGTTCGGACATCCACGAAAAACTCAATCGAATCCCGATATTCACATAACCCTTTCGATTGACTATAGTAAACCAATACAAAATTTTCGAAGAAGTTTTCATTCAATGTGTAAAAACATTTTATCTTAGCAAAATGAAGATTAGCTGCTGTATTGTGGTTTAAAGTATGAAAATGTAAAAGAATACCTCCAACATAATCCATGGCAGCAGCTTCAGAAACATCACGAGCTTTACGACCAATTACAACAGCTAGTTCGACTTCGTAATCAAGTGATCCGAGAGGATGTGGAACTTCAATTGTTCCTCCATTTTGTAAATACGAAGATGTTGGTTTCATAAACAACACCGGCTCCTATAATTTCAAAGTTTAAATTACTTGACAATAGAAGCTGATCCCACTTCATAAAATCAGTTTTTGATTCAATTCCTAATTGGTTCTACTTGGAACAAAATCGTTTTTGAGGTATTAAATAGGAACTTGATTCCAAAAATACAAACAAAATCATGATTTGTTACAATTTTGATTGCGTTATACTAACGATTAGACTATTAAAATTCGGTTCTTGAAGTGTCTTAGAGATCAGAGATCTGATCATAAAAATGCGGAAGGTCTAGATAGAGAAAGAGAGAGAGAGAGAACCTTAGGAACGGCGTTGCCGAGTTCTTTGGCGTGAGCCGCATAATTTCTACCGACGGCGACGATCTTAGTCCCAACAGATATAAGTTTCTGATAAGCGGAAGATGCTGTCGCCATGATCAAACCTTTCTCTCTCTCTCCTTTCCTACCAGATAGATACCGAGACTTTCTCTAGGAGGGTGTTTGATTTTCGCACTTATTAAGTGATTTTCACTTAATAAGTGCGGGCCGGCAATTTTAGGCTGTTTGATTTTTCACTTAATAAGTGAATATCACTTGTAAGTGGGGTCAAAGTAAGTGCAAAAAAGTAAGCTCCAATTTGGAGCTTATTTTTTTGCACTTACTTTCTAAGTGCTAAAAAAGACATTCTTATCCTTCTCCGAATATAATAATTACCAATATAATTATAACTAAAAAGAAAATCTTAAACAATTGATAAGTAAAAAATCTTTTTATGACTTAAGCGATGACTCTTTTCCTTCTTCACTCATCCTTCACCTAAGCTTTTCTCCTAATTTTTTTCGCATCTCTTTCTTCATTAATCACGGAACCACCCAAACTCCATGACGCAACGGAAGTTTTTTCTCGTTCATAATTCTTAATTATTTGAGGTTAATATTTTCAGCACAAAGTATTTATAAATCGTAATTATCTTGTATCCAAACTCGCGAGCATAATGAATTAGCATGAAATGCTAAAATGTAACTACTTTAAGGTCAAAATAGACAATTTCTCATTTTATAACATTTAAAATTAACATAAAAACAAAAATCAAACACTTAGAAATGATGAAAAACAAACGCCATAGCACTTACAAGTGATATCACTTACTAAGTGATTATCACTTAGTAAGTGATATCACTTTTAAGTGCTAAAAAATCAAACACCCTCTAGGTAGGAGGTTTCTCAATCAAATTTGACACGTATTTTTTCTCGTCACTCTTTTTTTTTTGTTTGAAATTTTTCTCGTCACTCAAGCCGATGATTTTGTCAACCACTTTATGCCACGCTTTTTTGGTTCTCACTGTGACTGTTGAAATTTGGTCGCGGCTTGAATTAGAAAGTTTTGATTTTTTTTTTTGATGAACAGAAAGTTTTGATTTAACTCAAAAGAAAAAAACATCATCTCTTTCCCTCGAAAGAAAAGTTCCCTTCTACCTATCCTTTTATGAGTCTTTTTTTTCGTGTGTGTTGAAGAGTTCCTATGCGTCTATGACAATGAAAAAAGAGAGGTCGAAAAGAAAAATAGAGAGCTGAGGGGTTTTAAAATTCCTCCCCTTCACTCCGTCTCTTTTTTTCTTTCTCATCTTCATCTTCATCCTATCTCCATCAATCTCTTTTTCTTCATCACCCGATTCACCCCTGATAGAGTCAAATTACTCTCTTCGCGACTCTCCTTGTTCTTCTTCTAACTTCTTTTTAATTTTTGTGGTGTTAGTGTGAGCAGTGCCTGTGTCAAACAGGCATGATGCCCTTAGTCGTCGTTGGGCCCAACCCCCTATAACATTCGAATGAAATATCATGAAGATATAGTGGTCAGGCTAACGTACCGGGCTCAACTTTGCTTTCTACTCGCTCCTATTCAGTGCAGCGAAGAATCACTTAGCACACTGTAACAAATACACTGTTGCTCTGGTGTAGGCGGATAATTCTCAATAACCTCTTGAACAAATTCAGTAGGAAAGTGTTGCTAAGCCCGGCCACTTTCTCGGGTGAATCCCACCTAGGTGACGTGGTTGGTCATAGTATCACGGCTGAATTCAGTATGCTATACAGAACATAACTAAGCTGCCTTTATGTATCGGCATAGTTCTGATCAAAGACGTTTGTATATCTGTTTTCATGTTTGTGCGAGTTGTATCCTATGTACACGAATATCAATCATAAAAACAGAAAACCAGAAATGCTTCAATGAACCACGCTAGTAGCAATCTTTCTCTGTTTTTTGATAAATTAGTAGCATATGTAGAGTCAAAATCACGCTAACACTTTCGTCCCTTTAATTTGTAATTAAACTATTTGACGAAAAAGATGCAACATCATGCTCATAAGATTATAACAACTTATATAAGTTACAAGTACTCGTCATAGCCATACAACTTCAAGTGCTACAGCTGCTCCTTGTACTTCTTCAATCCAGTCGTTCCATCTGAAACAATGGAGAATCTTTAATCAGGATAATTCATACGAAAGAATTTCGAGTCATTTTATCCAACCTCGTGAAGACAATTCCGAGGTTTTTACTATTTCTGGAATGAAGATATGGTGGTTATTTTCCGTAAAAATACCTTCCAAAGTCCATCATTGAGATAATGCATGTTGTCCACACCAATTCCTTTGTTGATAGCCCGTCTACGCAGTAAGAAAATTAACATGATTTGAACAGGCGCAAACTATGAATTAGCGTCCTGTTACTGCTATTTGCATCTTTTTTTTTGTTGAAAAGCTATTTACATCAAATATATATGTGTGTGTGCGCGCACTTGTAGACAGAAATAATGCAACTTACATGTCCTTCGCTGACATTTTTGTAAAGCCGATAGCAAGAGCATGTTGTTTTCCTTCCGCCATTATAGCCTGGGAGATTTTGGTTTTAGAATGTGACAAACGAAATGCGGACAACGTGATAGATAATTATAGAAATAAGTAGCAACGATGATTACTAGAGAAGAACCGAAAACTGAAGAAATGAAAGAGCACCAACACATATGTCCTTATAGATCCAAGAACAGAAGAAGAAAAAACTTGCGTACCACTGGAGATTCTTCCAACACCTCATCATCCAAAGCACCTCCAGGAGACGTAAGACCGGGACACATTATGTTTGCACCAGCAAGGACATATTTAATAGCACCTCTGTCGACTTGTAATTTTTTCATTATATCCGGATCTGTAGAGCTTATAATGGTAAATGTCAAAGAAACACTAGAACAAAAAAACACATAAAACTTTCTGTTTGTAAAATAACAGTAGGTCAGGTATTGTACATTGATGAAGAAGTCGGAGAGTGGGCATGTATGGGCCATCTCGAATATTGAAAAACAATGGAACATTGTTGACCACAACCAAATTCAGATGGTTTTGACTACAGAAAAAAGAAATATAAATTTGTCAGAGTTGTTTAAGAATCAACGGAAAAATAAATATAAACCGCAGATATAGCATCCCATATATGTAAAAATATACTTTCTATGTTCCTAATCAAGTAATGAACAGAAGAGACTCCGAGTTGAAATACTGAGATTTCAAATCTATCCCAGTTTGGTATCTTTTTTACTTTTCTACATAAACATCCTACGAGGCTAATTGGACAGTAATCAAGGTGTAGATAAAAATGTAAGTAATGTCCCACCAAACAATGAAAAACAACATCAAAGCTTATCACTTTAAGAATCCCTCATTGAAAAGGTCAACAAAGATAGCGGCTATAGGACTAAAATAAGCATACTGCTTGACTTGATACCACGCCCAATAAAATCTATTACTAAGAAATAAGAACTCGGTTCATGAAGTGATAGAAGTTCAAACCAGATATGCCAATAATTTCTTTAGCGGTTATCATAAATTCTCGGCAGCCCCAAAAACTGAAGTTCTTATGACATCTAATACAGTTCAAAAGCTCTTGGCCGAAAGTTAATAGAAAAGGAATGCAATGCGATTAAGTTGTTTCTATAGACGGTGCACGATTTACAAAGAATCCTTTGTCCTATGTACAGAAATGAGTTTCAAAGTTGACAAAGTGATGGGTGTTCGTGCTAAATGCCTAAAATAAAAATATATAACTCTAAACTTGAAGACTGATATGCCATCTTGACTAAATCAAAGATCATAAATTATAGATTGAACATATCAAGTATTTGAAGGAAAAAGTGTGCATGTTGAATCACCATTTAGCAACAATTAAAGGTGATTTCTTCGGGAGCAAATCATCCATCACTGGTTCGAGTCCGGGGTACTACAAGAAAAGGGGAAATAGTATCAGAATTCACATGAAGTACAATTAGTAACAACGGTAGCTCAGTTGGGTGTAAGACATCAAAGCTATATATATTTTCTTGATAGCCATCTTATAACCATACCTCGTCCGTAATACTTTGCCGGATTTTACGTTGGACAGAGGCCTTGACTTGATTTTGGGCTGACACATCTTCGTATGTGAACCTGAAATAGATTTAAAAGTAAAAAACAGAGAGGCTTTTTGAGACAATAAGCTGCAATATAAGTATATCTAAGGTTTCAAAATTTTGAAAGGTTGGGAGCTCACGTTCGCATATTTTATCTCAATCTTATAAGAGAATCCGAGATGTGCAAAAGTTACATTAAAGGTACAATTATACTTCAAAAAGTACACAAATGGTACTGAAACAATTGATACTACGAGAGAAACTAATCCTCTTCGACAAAATAGAAAATACCACAAATGATCCGAAATATTCAACACCTTAACTTTGGTGTTATAATGAACGCAGAAACGATGACAGGCGAATTTATCATGGGTAAAGGCTGAAACAAATTAGTTTATCGCCACAGATATTTAACGGACCCAAAAAGATTCTTTTGATAACAAATTACATAGGCATATTTATGATTGTTCACCCACAATATATTTAGCATAAAAGGGTTGTCTAGGTATTGTTCGTTTGGTCCTACTTTCAAACAAACGACATAACCTATTAAAAATTTGAATTTTACAAGTAAATAGTTCTTTTGATTACATAATTTAATCAAAATTGATACACAGAAACATAACTAGGGCTTCTACAATAAAGGACAAACCTTTTGTTATGCATTTGTAAACTAATATGAACTAGTCTATCCATTCCTTACATGCATTACTACTAACTTAAAATTGGAAAAAAAAAATCCCACTTCTCCAAACAAACTCTTAGGTCAAAAGAAAGGCCTTTGCTTTTTTATTTGTAGTAAAGTTCCTGAATCCTGATAGATTATCTTTGTTGGTTGGATCACTGAACGGAAATCAAATCAAACTATAGTTCTCTAATTTGTACAAAAGATGAGGTACTGAATCCTAGAAAATCAAACCAATTAGTGTAATGAATCTGTTGTAGATACGTCTAATTCCTTCGATCTAGATAAGAGTGAATAGATTTACAATACATTGAGAAGAACAAATATAAACCCTAAAACTTAGAGAGAGATGAGAACTCACTTGCGGAACATATTTGCAGAGAGAGAGAGAAAGGTAACTGAAGGCCGTCACTGGTTTTCTTGTTCGGAGATTGGAATCAAAAAACAAGTGAATGGAACGAATAATTTCTGGAACTAAAGTTGCAAAATTAAAACACTTATTAACAACTCTAGTGAAAGCGCCCAAAATTTTCTTTCCGGGCCATCTCAGTGCCCTATACCCTTAGGAACCTTCTATAGGCGCCGCAAGTTTAAGTTATTAGCTCCCCCCACCAATTACCACTTTTACTTTAAAAAAAAAAGGAAAACCCCTAGATGGCACCCCCATTACTTTCTCTCTCTAAAATTTCTGTCATTAGCTCCCCCACCAAATACCACCTCAATGAGAAGATTTTAAAAATTTCATCATGTAGAATGTGTTATGAAATAGTAAAAAAAAGAAAAAAAAAATTATACCGGGTTCGGTCAGGTCAGTTTGAGCAGTTTCAAAATGTACCAACTAAAATCAAACTAAATAAATGAAGTTCTATATTTGTTGTTCTTAATTATATTTTCGTCAATCTATTTGGTTAGATAGTTTTTTGCTCGCCCCTACCAAAGAAATAAAAAATAAAAAACAAAAAGTATCAGATTTTGTAGAGTTTCTTTTGTTCTTGGCTGCTTCGCAAAGTGATTGAACCAAATCGAGTATGATGGGTGAGCACGATAGAAATATTGGGTGCTTATCTAACTTCCTTACATCTTAACATGGACCCTCAGTAAACAACGAGTTCTCAGTTTTGACTGAACTAGCCCAAATTTATGATTTGTACAAAAGTTACTTTAGATAATTTATAAAACACCATATTCCCTGGCGTTATTTTCATATTTATGGAATATGTTTCAAATCAACCTAACAACTCTTGGTTAGAGTGTGAAGAGGTTTAGTTTTCCACTTTAATGGTCAAAGGTTAAAAAAACAAGTGACTCTGTCTTCGACCATCTTAGCCCATAAATTTCACCGACAAGTTAGTCCTTCTCCATCCTCTTCCCGTCTTCCTCTCCTTTTGCTCTCTCTCCTTCCCATCTCTTTCTTTCAGATGAATATTTGTAGACAAAAGCTAATAACGTGTCGTTTGGCAACCAAAAGTATAAGTACTTTTGCTTGTATTAGAAGTTTTTTTACTTTAAAAAAGTAAAAAATTATCACAAATATGTTCGGCAAAAATGTTAGTTATAAGCAAAAAAGTCAAAAAATTAGTTTGGTAATGTAATTTTATGTTTTTATTTAATTTTTCTCAGAAAGATACTTGAAAGATACTTGATTTCAATCAAATATTATTTATGATTTTCATGATTACCCTTTTGTAAGAATTGGTGGTGATATTGGTGGTGGTGGTGATGGTGGAGCTTTTGAAGTATGGTGATGGAAGCGGTCGTGGTTGTGATGTGATAGAGGTGTGATGGTGGTGGTCGAGGTACGGTGGTAGGGATATGGTGGTGGAGCAGAAATGAACGAAGAAAAAATTTGGTAAAACTAAAAATATTAACTTTAAAAGAAAGTCAAATTTTAACTTAAGTGAAGTCAGATATTTTCACGTTAGCAAACTAACTATTTTACTTTTCTACTTAAGTAAGCAAAAAAGTAACTTATTTTAGTGTTGTCAAACGACACCTAAATTCCCCAAGGATCCGAGTAGCAAAAAGTATTTGGTAGGGTTTAAATGTAGATGATGTACTACTCGGACTTGAACTATCAGTTAAAATGGGCCTTCGACTAGTCATCATTGAGTGTGATGCGTTAGCCTTGATTGAATGTATTCACCAAGAGGATAACCTGATTCCATGGCAATACCGACCATGCGTGCCAGACATACATCAATTTGAAGATATTATCGAGTCAGTTCACTTCCTTCATTGTTATCGACATTGTAATTATGTTGCTCATTAACTTGCTAATTTGGTTCCCTCTAGAAACATGTTCGGTTTATGGGACATGAATAACATTCCAAATTGTATTAAGTATTGTATTGATGATGATTTAAATTAATATGAAATAAAGTTTCTATTTAAAAAAAAAAAAAAAAAAAAAGTAGATAATTCCTATAAAAACCTCACATTACCTAAAAGCCCCTAATGTCTGTTAACCCCAGCATCCATGATAAACGGAGTGGACGTACAGACGTGAATAAAGATTCTGATGAGGGTAAGTTTCTAAATTGGAATAGATTCACTCTTGATTCCACTGGTCCCACCAGCTAATCACCTCCAGTCTCTCTTATTAACTTACACGTGGAAGATAAGTGTCGAAATAACATTATATACGTTTTTTTTTCTATTTTGTGCGGTGGACAGGTGCCCCTCAACAGAACCGCTTTATTTAAGAATCTTTGTACGGCTTCTTTATAAAAAGCGATACAGCTGGGTTCCGTACGGTACCGGTGAGATGTCGTATCAGTTGTTATTTACCGAAACGTTTTTATCAGGAAAATAAACTCTCTCTACATCATCCACGGTTAATAATGATTCAAGAAATCGCTTTTTACGTATCTCTAGGGAAGCCAGTTTTACCATTCTATCAATAGAGTTGATTAGTCAATTTCTTCCAACATCGTATACCTCAACAACTGTTTTTCCTTTTTGGAAATTAACTTCAATTAAAAAGTTTTTTTTTGAGACAAAGTAAGTCTATTGATTTAAACCAAAGTCAAAGACATTACAATGAGAGTTTGAGCAAGAAGAAAGACAATTAAAAGTACATATATCTGTCTTCCTAGAGTTAACCGCCATATTGTGAGCCATGGCGTTAAACTTTCTATTCACAAAACAAAAACGGACATGCTCAAAATAGGAAGTCATGCTCTTAACTTCCTTTAGCACCTTAGTTGCTGTCCAGTGAGTTGAGTGATGCCTTCCATTCAAAAAGTTGATTACATTGAGAGAGTCTCCTTCCAAAATAATACACCTAAGGTTGTGCTCGGTTGCCCACTTCAAACCAAAAGGACATGCTTTACTTTCACCTTCATCTACTGTTCGTCCGAGGGTCCTTGCCGATCCTTCTGCAAGCTTGGTTCCTGCATCATCAGTGATTACAATACCAACATATATGAGTGAGGAAGTTTTATCCCACGAAGCATCAAAGTTAATTTTGGTGTATCCTTGGGGAGGGGGAGTCCATTTTGTGGTGTTAGGAGATTGGGACAGAGCAAAGGTTTTAAGCTGCATGGTTTGTGTAGTCAAGTAGCTTGTGATTTCGGATTTGAGAGTGAGCAGGTCCAATATGGTTTCTCGAAACACAAGTGCACATCAAAAGTTGAAAGCCAGCTATGATGAACATAATATGAAGTTAACAAAGACCGAAAACTATATTGTTCCCAAAGACAGATAATGTAAAAGTCGTCAAAGATCTATAAATCGTTGGGTCGTCGCTGTTTCATTGGCCTTTCTATTACAATGGACAAAATAGTTTTCGGGTTGTGCCTGTAGGAGTTCTCTAACTTCGAGCA
>BEHA01050380.1:61183-82220 GCA_002897215.1 Eschscholzia californica subsp. californica | reverse complement strand
TAACCCCCAAATCACGCTAAATTGATCCTAGATTATATACTATTTCCAAATCTGAAAGTTAAGTGAGAGAAAATTGTTTTGAATCGAAAAAAAATTTACATAATAAGATAGAGAAAATTGATTTGGTTTCTAAATCTGTAAAGAAGAGAGAGAAAATTGATTTGGAAATATCCGTGGTGATGACGTATTGGTTTTGGTTAAGATTTTAGTTTCTGATTGATTCGGATAATAGGAAAGAGAAAATTTGATTTCCAAATCTGTTTAGAGGAGAGAGAAATTATGATTTGTTGCTAATAAATCTCCATATTTTTGGCTAATAAATCTACATATTAAATTTGTAAAGAAGAGAGAGAAAATTGATTTGCAAAAGTTTGGATTTTGTTTCTAAACAGATTATAGAAGAGAGAGAAAATTTCGTGAGAATCTATCCATTTTTTCCTAAATTTATCCTAAAATCAAGGTACATTAAACCGTTTGAAAATTTTGCCCGGCCCCACATATTAAAATCCCGCGAAAAACGACTAGGACATGGAAGGAATTATGTAATATATATTAAGGGTTTTTAGTCCCAAGAGCAAAAGGACTAAAAATCCATTTTTTTGGAAGATTGGACCCTAAATCCTTTTTGATCATTATTTTGGGCTATATACCCACGGACCCAAATAAAAAGGTGGTCACGGCTTTGAGTCATAAAGAAAAATCTAAAAATTTAGTCAATAAAATTTGACACAGAGGGTTCTTCATCGTGGGTCCAAAAATTGATATCTTTTGCTCCATAATCTTCGTGACTCTACATGGACAATCAATTATCTTATACATACAAAATAAAATAATAAAAGTTAGAACTTTGAGTGGAGATTGAGGGGTTTTAGCCCCCTCATCCATCTAGGATTTGATAAATAAGATCGTAAAGTGATAGAAATTGTAATTTATTTGTAGTAGCCGTAAAAGAATAAGAATAAGACTAACAAGAAGAAGATGGTGATGAAGAATATGAAGAAGAATGACAGTTATATTTTCTATTTTTAACTATTGTATTAGTTAATGGTCCTCGGATTAATTACTATTTTAATATTTAAGGCCTTAAGTGGTCTCCTTCAATTAAGTCAAACATAGTTGACTTGCACCGGACCCGAAAATAGTTGTCCATATAAGATAGTTGGTTGTCCATATAAGATAATTGGTTGTCCATATGTTGGCCACCAATTTTTGTCTCTCTCCTTCTATCTCCCTCTCTCTTGCTGCTAGTACTACCTCTTTGCTCATTTCTCTCATTCTCTCTCTATATTTCTTGTTCTCATTCTCTCTCTCTCCCTCTCTCTCTCTCCATATATATATATATATATATATATATATATATATTTCTCTCTCTCCAACTTCCTTCTTTCTCTAAAATACTAGACCTCGAAGACTACATGGTCGGGCCCACGGGACTTACGGAGTACATCGCGTGGACGTTTGACCACAAATGTGGAAGATCTTTCAAAACACAAATTGTTAAGAAACCCCTTGCAACACGAAAAAGGTAAAGATACCCTCATCAGTTGACCTAAAAGGCGATACTCCTTCTCATAATCAATTAATTACTACTCCTTTGAGCATAAAACTTTGTAGTATATTTGAGTCACAACTTATGCAATTCAATCTGATTTTAATACATAGTGTTAGGATCTTGATGATTTAGTTGATTTTGGTAAATGGAAATTATGTTTGTTTTAGTTGAGAAAGTTGATGGTAAAGAACAAATCAACATAAAATGTAGGTGAGACTTAAGAGAAAATGGATGCTGAAATTGACCACGTGGGTTTAACATCAGAACGAAACCTAAGTAATAATCAATAATGAGGTTAAAGGGGAGTTGGAATTGGAAGGGAAAAAAAAGCTCGGGATCAAATTCCGATGATTTGTTAGTAAAATTCTACGAAAAATTAAAATTATAAGGATAGACCGACAATGGTGAGTCTCGTAACGAGAGTAATTCTGCAGTTGTGTCGAGCAAACAATTTTTCACCCTACGAAGAAGAAGATCGTAGTTGTGATGAAAGAGATGAAGAGAAAAGACGATTAAGAAGAGATAATGGGAGGGAAAGAGACAATTTGGTGGTCGGAAACGGTGGTGGTGGTAGTTGAAAGTTGTGTTGATTGAGGAGAGGTGAAGAGGAAAACGAAGATTAGGGGCCACAAACAATCAAGTGAATTTTTTGGTTATAATACTAGGTATGGCCCGTGCTTCCAGCACGACGAAATCCATTAAACATGTAATCCAGATGAATTTGCGTGACGGTAGAATATATTTTGATGGTCTATTTTCATGAATTTTAGTTTTTTTTTTTTTTTTTTTTGTTGAAAAGAACGAGCAAAAGAAAAGAAAACAAATTACAACTTCAAGTCGAGTCTCATGGTAGCTATCGAAGACCACGTTCGCTGGATCTTTTCATTCCTCCCCCACTTAGCTAGTGCGTCGGCCAGAATATTTGTCTTTCTCGGGCTGTAATGGAATTGGATGTGCTGAAATTTTCATGAATTTTAGTTGGCAACCAAAATTTAATTAACTTTGAACGTACAAAAATTTCTTTTTAGAAAGTAAAAGTATGGTCTTAACAAATTTTTCAAATTTGTCTGATTAAATTTGTCAAAATTGAAGAACTTAGGGAGCGATATGGTGAGAGGTAAATTAAAGTAAGAGAGATTAAAATGATGATTAAGCTCAAAGATAACAGTTGAATCATTACAAATTAGATAGATATAGAAATACATCTAGTTCGATTAAACAAAAAATAAAAGAAAATTTATCTGAAATACAAAAGTCTAAGGGAGAAAAGGATATAAAATTATTCATGTGAATATAACATCAGAGAATAAACAAGAAGTAACTTCAAAAAATTCTTGTTACCACTTTATAACTTATTTGTTGTTGGAGGAGTAGAGGAGATTTTAAAAACCATTAGAATTTTGTGAGAACACTTATGGGGGTTTATGGAGGAAAAGTTGTTAGTTGGATTCCATTGTGTTGAATAGGTTAAGGAATGCCATTAGTTGGGAGAGTTATAGAATGCCATTACATCTAAGCAATTATGGGGGGTTAAATACAAAGTGAAGTTTGAGTGTTAAATACAAAGTATCATCTTCCAATCTAGTTGGCAATTTTTCTTTTTGTTTTTGTCCTAGTCAGCTTGTCCTAGTCATAACCAATGTGTTTTGTAATATAGATATTTATATTCCCCCAAAATCAATATTGATTGACTAAATCTTTATGTCTCTCAAACTTTTCTTTTTATCCTAAAGCGACGACAAAAAATAAATAAGTATATAATGGAATCAAAACACAACCAGAGTTGAATGAGACTGTATGAACACAAAAAACAACAAAATTGAATGAGACTGCTTATCAACATCAGCACAATTATCTTTCAACAAAAAAAAAAAAAAAACATCAGCACAATTATAGTCTAATGGGGCAAGGGACACATTGGACCATATTTAAGTAACATAGAACGTGTCTTACGACTTTAATTTTATAAAAACTAACTTTTTTAATGATCATGTCAAACGGTAAGAGTTGGCAAAATAATAGTACTCCATTGTAACAATAAAATATTAGTCCATGTGATGGGCGATTAAAATAGAAAAGATTATCGGAGAAATGTGCTCACCATTAAATTTTGTCGATACCAAATTTATTGTGATCGGGTCCTCATTCCAAATATTTATAATTAAAACCTGATAAAGTACTCATTTTAAAATAAGTACTAAAAAATGATAAATGGGAATTCTTTAAAGAATAAAAGAAATTTAAAAGTTTTTGACTTTTGAGACATGTGATTCACAATTACAGGTGAGGGTCCACCAATGGGGGTCCATGTATGTACAGCTAACTCAATCTGAAAGCAAGTCCAAAAATGTCTTATCCCGGGTTTACGGGTCAATGGGATCCGCATTTTACCCGGTCGGATCACTTTGTAATCCACATATTTGTGGGCCTGTGGCAGCTGGGTTACCTGGAGAGCAACGTACAACCGTATATGATCTGCCTTTCCCCACTTTCGGGTTAGGAACAAAGACTACTACCCATGTAAACATGCCTATCCAAATTTATGTATCCCCAACTACCATTCTGTTTTCAACAAAAAAAAAAAAAAAAACTACCATTCTGTTTGGCAACGTGGCATGAAATTTTATAATTGGAAAAGTGTTAATTCTATTTTGCCCCAAAAATAACCAACTGGCTCTTTAGGTTGTCTAACAGGTCGCTTTACCCCAATAGTTAACACTCTATGTTACGAGAAAGTTCAGTTTTGACGATGATGAAGTTTGCCGACTAATTGAAACAAAGAGAGATAGAAATAGAGACGACTCGAAGAACCCTTATTTATCTTATTCTGAACTCTAACTTTTCTACCTTCATTTGATCAGGATATAGTAAGGAGAGCGAGCCCCCTCCCTCCATACAGATACGAATCGTCAAAGTTGAGCGCCTCATTTATGACAAGGAACAAAATCGTCATTTCTCATGTGCAAAATGATATATAAAATGATGATTTTACCCCTTGTTCTTTTAATCACATAGGGCATGTATGTGGGCGGGTCATATATCATTTTCACCCTCAATATCCATTAGGGTTTAAGAAGAGAGAGACAAAGGGACAACCCTACTTCTCAATCTCTTTCGTTTTTATCGACGAGTGACTTCCTCTTTCTTCATTTTCATCGGTCGGCGAGTGAGACTTCAATTGTTGGAAATCCTGTACGTATGTCTCCATTGAGAAACCATGAGTAAGAGAATGAAAAGAAGATGTGAGAGGTGGAGAGGGAAAGAGAATGCAACACATATGTTATCGAAAAACTTGAAACCAAAATTTGTAATTAACTTTTTCCAAATGTAACTACTGTTAGTCAGAGGATCAAACGCCATGTTGGCCAATCAAGGGACCAAAATGTTTAGTTGATCACAGGTGGGGAGAGAAAACAGAATTTACCCCATTTTACAAGTCCAGGCCATCATGTAGGACAACCAGAGATGTTATAATTATTCCATCTACAAATATCAAATACATTACCTTCTTTCTGGGAGACATTTATTTCTTGCCCTCATCAGCACACACAACTCTCTCTCTCTCTCTCTCTCTCTCTTTCTCTCAACTCTCTTTCTCTCTCTCTTTTTCCTCTTCTTTGATGGATGCCCTTAGTTTCTATGTTGGAATAATAGGTAAGAAAATTGAAAAACATTCACATCCGCTCCAAATTTAACATGTGACTTGTTTGTGTATTCCTTAAGCCTTAATTTCTGACTACTTCCATTTCACCTTTATCTTTTGCAGGAAACATAATTTCATTTCTGGTCTTTCTTTCTCCCATGTAAGTTCCTTTAAACTTCTTCTCAACTAAAAATCTATGCTTCATAACTTTACATATCTTGATCAATTGATTTTGATTATGTGATTTAATGTTCTTAATTTGTTCAGAGATACGTTTTATCGAATAGTGAGAAACAAATCGACAGAGGAATTCGAAAGCCTACCTTACATTTGCACTTTGTTGAATTCTTCTCTATGGACTTACTATGGACTTACAAGACCCGGCTCTTATCTTGTTGCTACCATTAATGGGTTCGGTGTGATCGTCGAAATTATATACATCATCTTGTTTCTAGTATATGCAAACACATCACAATCAAGGGTAAGTATTTTCCAATATATATGTTTGTCTAAATATACTAGGCATAACTCGTATCTTTACGAATGTTTCAGGTTAAGACTGCAGTATTAGCAGGGGGACTGGATGTGGGATTTTTCTTGACGGTGTTTTTAGTTACACATTTTGCAATGGAAGGCGATCTTCGTATTACTGCAATAGGAATATTGGGTGCAGGATTGAATATTGTTATGTATGCTTCACCTCTAGGAGTCATGGTAAGAGCAAAATTTTAACTTTTGATTTTGAGATTTTTTTTCGTGTTGACCATTTAAGTAAGATTTCAGAAAAGTTAGTTTAATTTATGTTTGATTTTTTTTCGGACGATAATTTTTTTTATATATATTTTATTTATTTCCAATGAAAACCCTTGGTTGTCAATAATAGTGGAATTTACAGGTTAAATAAAATTCAATCTTCTAAAGAAAATATGATTTTTGTATGAAAAAAATTGGTACATATTTGAGTAAAAAAATTTTACTCACTGGATGAAATTTAGGTGTTGGGAGAAGCATTATGTAATTTTGGTTAATTAATTCCTTAATTAAATTTGTGATCTACTTTTCTTCACATTTATAATATCCAACTATCAATTGGAATAAATCCTTAGATAAAAGACAAGATCTGACAGCCACATTACATCCACCTTTTTATTTTATTTTTTTGTTGCAAATTAACACATGAGATTGATAGGCAAGTTTCTTCTACCAAAATTATCTATTGAACAACATTTTCACACGAGGGAATTGCATTCAGATTGGCCGTAGACCTTAACTAATTCAACTCGTAGTTACTTTCCTCACGTTAGAAGGGTTCCTGCAATGATACTTTGTGCATAACTATTTTTTGTTCTTCAACTTCGGTTGATATACAAGTACAAGAGGTAGATATAAGGTGATGAGAGAGAGCAAGTGGTTGAGTGAAGGTGAGAGATACGACCTTGGCTTTATCAGTGATAGCTCTGTTTTTTATTACCAACCTATCTCGAGTATTAGTTGTCGTCCTCCAAAGGTTATCATTATCATTAGAAACACAAAATGGGTATACTTATTGCTCATCTAGATAAATGACGAAAACCAAGTAAAATATGCTATTTCTTAACAAAAAAAAAAAAAAAGTAAAATATGCTATTCATCAAAGTCATGTCTGTTGTCTTATTTGATTTATCAAAAACAAAATATATGAAACATATCATACAAAATGTGTTTAATTTTTTGATAAAGTATTGATTATATTGTGAAGTAATATTAATTTTAGATATTTTTTGTCGTGTAAACAGAAAATGGTGGTGACAAGTAGGAGCGTGGAGTACATGCCATTCTTTCTCTCATTTTTTCTATTCTTGAATGGTGGGGTTTGGGCTTTCTATGCTTACCTTCAAAAAGACCTTTTCCTCGGAGTAAGTTTTCTCTCTACGTATATATTTTTTCTTCCTACAAAAATATAAAGAACTTGAGCGAATTGCCTATATTATCCCCTTTCTCTTTCTAAAAAGGATTTAAAGAATTTAAATTTCTTTTGTAAGAGGTCAAAAACGATTCAATCCATGATGAAGATACTAAGAATAAAAAACAAAAATTAGGTCTACAATATTGGAATATATATCCACTTGGTGGGTGTAGTTGGTAAGAGGTTTAGTAATATTTTAAAGTGCGGGCGATAAAATTAAGAGGGATCGGGTAAGATATTTCATATTTGAAGAGACGAATAAAAAGTGTTGATAAGGTAGAGAGATAATTATTTCAACAAAAAAAAAAGTAGAGAGGTCGATTTAAAAAAAAAAGAGTACGAGAGATGGAGCCAAGATGAGTAGGCGACTTATATATAATATTATTAGAAGGTAGCAATAGCACCAACCAGCAGGGCCGTGCGGTGTCCAGCAACCGTACTGGCCCCCCCACTCATAGTGGGCCCAAAAAAGTTAATTTCCCTTCCCATTTGAAAGTCAAATTCATTTCTCTCAAAAAGGGAAGTCAAAATTAAAGAGGCAAGCAATTAGGGTAACCTTCCCTGAGAAAGTAATTTGGGTAAATTCACCTGACCCCACTTTACAACCATGTCTGACGGTCCCTTTCAATTTTTCTCTCTCTACCTTACTCAACAATTAAATTTGGGTAAACTCCCGTGGCCCCACTTTACAACCATTAGGGTAAAGTAATTAGGGTAAAACCTAGCTAGGAATATTAAATTTTTTTCTCTTTCCCTACTTTCTCTTGGTATTAGGATTTTTCTTTCTAGTTTTTTTTGGGCTTTTTTTATTTATCAAATTTTATTCTCGATCTATCTTTTTATTATTATGACACATTACAATATTGTTTTTTCTTCTTTCCTTTCTTATTACAAATCATATCTTTCCATTTGAAAAAAAAACTCATCTATTTCCATGACGACTAAATTTCTATCAAATTGATTAGTCTGTTAGAGTTCTTAATAGTTAATTTTTTCTTAAAAATTGTGAGTGGAACAATTCTTTCATTAGCTTTGCTGCACTGAAAGTGGATTCTTAGACAAGATGATTACGAACCGTTAGTTGATGATTTCGCTTCTAAAAATATAAGGAGAAAAATTTCAAGTAAATTTTTTTTGTGTCGAATGCCTTTTCAAACAATACATTTTGAGTGAATAAATAAACAATCAATTATCTTTAAATGGTCAAATTATTTTGAGCGTGTTTATTATTTGTGTATATTTTTTTATATTTTGATTATATAGAAGGCCCAAACTAAATTTTGGCACTGAGCCCTCAAATTCTCAGGCACGGCCCTGCCAACCAGGCACCACATTTTTCATGTCCCTTCCGAGATAACATAATGATGTAGCCATGTAGGTCCTATATTCTCCAGTGAGTATTAAGAAAAAATCCTGACAAGTGACAGTAAAACAAAGAAGAGAGCAACTGTAATGGCCAATTTTCGTGTAAATTTGGTAAAAGAAATTGTCGAAAGAATTGAAAACTTGATCATTTCTCTCTCAAATTGAGAGTTTATAGTTTACCGATGTCTTTTCGTCATACATGATCCATTATTAATTTGGTAGACTAGCTACTTTTATCAAATTTGTTGACCATGTTATTTGGTGCCAGTATTGGGGTAGTCTCTTGGTCACCTCAAAAGCTAATTTTAGGTCATTAGGTGAATATGCTTCACAATTTATTTATTTGTTTTTTTTGAAATGTGAACATACATTAAGGGATGTGATTCTGTGTGTCGGATCTTTTACATAGAGGGTGGAAACCAACTTGGTGATCACTATAACCAAAAGTTGTTGAAAAGTTGACGCAAATCCACAGAGACCAAATGTGATTTTATATAATGAATTTTGATATTTTTCATGGAACAGATACCAAACGGAACCGGATTCATACTTGGACTAGCTCAGCTGATTCTTTATGCCATTTACAAGTTCCCCTGCTGCAGAAAATCGGAGAGAAAATCAACTAATGGTATCGACCAACATGAACCCCTTCTGTCCTCTAATCACCATCAAATTGAACAGGCCCATGCCCAAGTCTAAAGCCCATGTCTCAGCAACCGTCCAAGAGAAATAGATATTTATGTGCAGCCGAATGAGTGAACTCACAACAATGCCGAGAGCCATGATTTAAATTTTGATTCTTTTTATATAGTGTATTTCGTTTGACATATTTGACTTTCTTTTTCTACTTCGCTTTTTTGTTATTTGTGAAATGGGTAATTTTTTTCACGCTAGTGCTTGTCAAAACGAGTGGGGGAGTAATTTAATTAATTTAATTGTAATTAGATATATATATGTGCATAAGCTTTTGTGTTTATGTGGGTTATTTTCGCTGTGCTAACTAGATGATAATCTAACTTAAGGGTGTCATTAGTTTTGATGGGAGGAAATGTGCCGTTATAGTTAGAAAAGTTCAGCTTCCTAATCGAAGCCCAGTTACTGAAGAAATGCTTATTGATTAATCCAGGCAAGATAAAGCCCAAGCCCAGCAGCATTGGTTGTAAGAAAAGTTATATTAAGACAGCTAGGGATCTCCAATGAGCTAAAACCAGACAAAAATTAAAATGTTTTGCACAAAGCCCATGTGGACGTTTTTACAAATAGTTTATCGAGTGACATGCTTATCAGGTATCAAGGCAATAAAGAAAGCCCAAACAAAAGATAATAATCTGATCGTTTCTTATACCTTTATATGTAACTAGGTTTCCGTCGTGTCCGTAGGACACGGCAAATTTTTTTTGGCTAACGCCCGTAAATCACATTTAACTCTAATTTACACCATAGGTAAAGATATAGAGAGAAACCTGCATTTAAAAAAAAATTGAATTGGATTTGTTTTTTTTTTATTTCGGGTGAAGATGAATGAGAAACACAGAAAAGGAAAAAAAAAAGTGTAACAGATTGTGGGAGATCGTGAGAGAGAAAATACGTGGAGAGTAATTTTGATAGTTTGAACAAAAAGATAGTTTATGGAGATTGCAATTGATTCCGAGTTTTAAATTAATTATTGACACTAATACCCTTCTATTTTGAGTCGATTTACACAAAAGAAGATTTTATACTAGCCGTCGGATGTGATCTCTATCAAATTCCCAACAAAAATGGACGATCAGTCTTATCCCTCCCTAACCGACCGAGCTGATTTATTATAATAGATTTGGTAATTAATTCTATCAAGTAACTACCACTTTTCGTTCCATTTTGAACTTATACATTAACTTCCAGTTGAGTAGATATGTCCGAACAACAATTTGTACCTTTTCAAATCTATCCTTTGTTACAAAAATTCTATTCATCCCTCCATTTGGTCCCTCCCCCAGCTCTCCTAGTGTGGCGACATATCACTTGAGCATATACTTTCACCATTATCTTCAATTGTTCCACGCTCATGTGATATGTCGCCATATCAAGCGGGGCTGTGAGAGGGACCAAATGGAAGGATAAATAGAATTTCTCCTTTTGTTATGAGAACTGTTCTTTCTCCATCCTGTCTTTATTAGGTAATGTATATCGCTATTGGTGGTGTCTTTTGCATCTATTATATAGCCGAAAATAGAAATTGTTAACTATTAGTGGTGTTTGCATTCTTATCAAATTTTATGAGGATGAAGAGACGTAGATGTTGCAGTTTTTACTGCTGTTGTCTTTTCGTGGCCCTCTAAACTCTGAAGCACCTCACATGTCCGTAACGTTTGTCAAAGATGGAAAAAACAAATGCGCTGATGAGTTTTCTCAACTATTCTGACCTCTACCTTCTTTTTACTCGAGAGTGTAGCAGGGAACTGACTCGTCTATCAGTTTCTAGGTCTCATCTGTCGTTTTCTTGTATTACAGTATTTTTCTTGTAAAAGGGGAATTATCTTTTCCTGATTATAATCTGGGCAACATCTATGATTTGTTCCAGTTACATATTTTTATCATCGATTTGATTTGTGCCCTATTCTTTTAACACATTCATTGAACGGTATCAACCAAAACCGTTTTAAGACATTTTGATATCAGGCACAGGACAAGATGACAAGGCAGCTGCCTCATCACTCCCCTAGGCGAGGACCTCAAGAAAATGGTTGCCGCCCTATTAACTCGAGAAACTGCGTACAACATGTATGTTATACATGCCATCTCATTGTAATGTATCACCAAATTAACTTATATACTTGTAATATCAAGCTGCATCAAAGTCTTAAGTAACATCTCACTATTCAGGTTAACCGTGAAAGTAAGGTACTCACGGTTGAGTTGAATTCAACTTACATACTTATATCAAGCTACACTGAAATCTCAAGTCACATTCTCTCTATGTTTTATCATATTAGATCTACACTAATAGAATGCTAATCTTTCATAGAGATGCTAAAAGAAAATTAAATGCAGGAGCTAATATGCTTATATTCATCGTTTTGACAGGGTTGTTAACGGTTTGCAAAAGCTTGGATCCAAGCCGATTTGAGATTTGCTCGAACTCTCATTGCGTATGAAACCTATCACGTACTATTTGTAAAGATTTTAAATGCATTTAGAGATCTTCAGTTTTGCATTGTTACTTAATTAACAACTATCAATCTCTGAAGAAACTTACAGAGATTCTCAAGTAGTTTATTAGTTAATTTAATTTGGTTTGGTTTGAGTTCTTGTTTAACCGATGATGAATGAGTTATCTTGTTTGGGTCAAATTTTTCTGATTTTCAAATAGGGAAAACCATTAAAAAGTCGTAAAATATAGCAACTGTTTTTCAACGTGTTTCCAAGATTTTTTTCTTTTTAAAATGACTATTTGTAGCAGCTCAACCACCAAATAGTCTATATTATTTGTCGTACAAGAACCATTTGCAACGGCTTTTATCCATAAAGCTGATACAAAAAGTCTATGTAACGGCTATGGGTCGTTACAAATGTATAAGCTACGGGGTTTTTGTAGTGATACATAATTATGTTTTTAACAACATATGTAATGCATTGACCAAATATAATTTTACGTTATTGGGGTTGTCAAATAAAAAGGATATTATGCGTAATATTTTAATTTTTGCAAAAGACAAATTAAAAGGTGCATTACAGCATTAGTCTATTGTTTCTGTCAAAAATAAAACAAAAAATGCAGAAAATAAAACAAAAAATACGGAACCATTTCGTTTCACACAAGACAAATTGAAAAATATTTTAGTCAAAATGTTAGTGTATGTGTTTGTCAAATGCAAAAGAAGAAATGCAAAATATTTTTGAACAAAAACGAATTTATTTATAAATTTATAAAATTGTCGGGAACAATCTAAGATTTGTTCAAAAAGTTTTAAAAATATTCTCACGTTGATTTGCGAGAGAAATTATAGATTAATAAATTAAGGTGGCGGTTAGAATATAAGTCTCCTTCTTCCGTAAAAAAAAAAAAAAATAAAAATAAAATATAAGTCTCCTCTTTCAATACTTCCTGTCATTAAAGTCCTCTTATTACTTTTTCTTTGAGAAAAAATCCTCTTATTACTTATGGTGGGGACCTGTTGATTAATTAAAAGACGTGTTGACAAGTTGATATCTGAAAACAATGTGTTTATTAATACATACGGGGAAGGGATTATGTTGGTATTTTCACTAGATAGCTGAGGTAATCACACCTTCTGAGATGGCAGATGAATATAAAAGTAAGGCAATCTGCCCTTTGGGTATATACAAAGAGGTTTCTCTCATATCTAGATGCGCCTTCTTGGGTTCTCTTATTTATCCTCCATTTGGTTCCCTCCGCCTGATGTGACGACGTTTGACTTGAGCATATTCTCTCTCCATTTGTTCCACGCTTAAATGATATGTCTTCACATCAAACGGAGGGTTGTAAGATGCACTAAACGGAGGGATGAATAAAATTTCTCGAATGCAAAAGGAACATCTAAGAGCAGAAAAGAAAAATCGATATAAATAGAATATCTGACATGTATATGTTTTTACAGATAGACTTGTATAGAGAAAGTCTGAAGCGCGCATTATTTTATAATTTCATAACTAAATTATGATTTAACATGAGAAACCCACTTGAAAAATGATAAGAAACGTGAAAAACTGTGAAGATTCTAAGCGCAGAAATTTTGTACAGATTGTCGTGATTCGTACTTTCATGATTCTGATCCATGAAACAGGAAATCACATCAAATCACAGATGAATTCTGACCATAATCCGCTTAGTTTTCTTGTTCTATATCATTACTTAATAAATATCTCGCATATTAAAAATACTATATAATGTCAACTCTCTTCTAGTATAAATATAACTCATTCCCAATCTCCCAAAATACCATCAATTACAAGACTTGTTTCTAAGTATGTTGTTTAATTAGTGAGTGGTTACCTAGTTCTCTTTTTCTTTCTCTCTCTCTCTGTCTCTTACTAAACCATTAGAATCTTTTCTACTTTTTCCTTTCCTTCTCTAAACCCATTGTTCTGTCTCTCTAGATGACTAGATCTGTGTCTGTTTGTGAGAGAAACAATAACATGGCTGGTGGTCAAGCAGTGGGTTCCCCAGGGAGCTCCATGCACGGAGTAACTGGTAAAGAACAATCCTTTGCTTTCTCTGTTGCATCTCCAATGGCCCCAAGTGATAACACAGCTAACTTTGACTTACCAGTAGATTCTGAACACAATTCTAAAGTCTTTAAACTCTTCTCTTTGGCAAACCCACACATGAGAACTTTTCATCTTTCTTGGTTCTCTTTCTTCACCTGTTTTGTTTCCACATTTGCTTCTGCCCCACTTGTCCCGTTTAATCGCGATAATCTTAACCTAAAGAAAGGCGATGCTGGTATCGCAATCCCACACATGAGAACTTTTCATCTTTCTTGGATCTCTTTATTCATCTGTTTTGTTTCCACATTTGTTGCTGCCCCACTTGTTCCGATTATTCGCGATAGTATTAACCTACAGAAAGGCGATGCTGGTATCGCTTCCGTTTCTGGGAGTATCTTCTCTAGGCTTGCCACGGGAGCTGTTTGTGACTTGTTAGGGCCAAGATATGGGTGTACTTTTCTTATGACCCTTTCTGCACCAACTGTGTTTTGTATGTCGTTAGTTTCGACTCCTGGAGGTTACGTGGCTTTTAGGTTTATGATTGGTTTCTCTCTCGTTACGTTCCTTTCCTGTCGGCACTGGATGAGTACTGTGTTCAATAGAAAGACTATAGGGCTAGTGATTTTTTTAGTGATTTGGTCAAATTACGATATATACCCAGTGTCCGACCAAATGTTGTCCAGCTAGAAAAAAGGACATGGGCGGACATTTTTCTGAGAAAAATCGAGATGCCTATCAAATTTGTCTTGTTGTCCGCACGGACAAACTTGAGTTGCGCCCGTTCCGTCCCGACCAGATGAATAGTCTTCTGTGGACGGGTAATCGAGACAAATCCCACCCCTAGTTTGGCCTATTAAACAATGGGTGACAACCTCAAACTTTCAAAGTGACCTATCTCTACTGTTAAAAGTGGATTTTTCTCCATTTGAGACTTTTTTTTTTTTTTGTTGAGCTTTCTCCATTTGAGACTTAACTCCCCAATAATATACCTCCGAGCTCTGACCACCCTAACTACTTACTCTTGTTGCTACATATCAACTTATATACAGTTATCATAAATTCTCAAATTGAGAACTTAACTTCTTCTTTTGTTTTATAATACCAAATCAAACCTCTTGTGTTTAATTAGAAATATCCCTAAAAGCATGTCAATGGGTAAGAATAGAGAAAATTACAAATGGAGTCGATTATGTTAGTACTTTTCTTTTTCTTTGTAATACGACATGGATAAACATTGCCTCCGACTTATTCAATTAAAACTTATTAGATCGGAGTTATATATAAAAGTTTGCCCCGCGCCATACGACAAATCCCTCTTGATTGGCGTTGTAATTGGTATTCGGTAACAATCTCCAATTCTTGCCTGCCAATTAAGAACTCATATAAGTTCAGTAATCTTGATATTAGATTCCAAAATTCATAAAGAAGGGAGAGAGTTGCAGAGAAGAGAGAAGAGGGAGAGAGCAATATAACTGTATCTAGATCTAGCGGAGATACATTAACAAGATCCCTTTAGGCTAAGACCTTTGAGATAGAATGTGGTGTGACAATTTATTTATCGCGATCGACTACATCAAAGCGGTGCACGTATATCAGGTCAATACATATACCAAGATGTCCATTCATCACAAAATTCATTTCTTTATATTCCTAATATGAAACAACTTCACCATTTCTCCAAAGAAAAGAAAAATTAGTAAAATATTGCGCAAAAAACTATTGAATAAACAAATTGAAATCTAAAAACAAATGAAAAACTTTAATCTTCAAGCAGGTAGGTTACATAGTTTCACATTAGCATGAAAAACTCTAGTTAAGGGAATTAAATGAGTTGTAATTTGTAAATATACATGCACCTAAATGAACAAAATAATACACCCGAGATAAAATTACACAAAAATAAAAAAAAAATGTAAAAATACAAAATGCCAAAGAATTACATGTAACTTCCACAAAAAAAAATTACATGTATCTTTTCAATAACATTACTCTCTTTAAAGAGCTGCATAAAAATAAAGAAATATCAAATTATTTTTGCGTCTCCACAAAAATGTTTATCTTCTCCGCTAAGACCTTTTTTTATCTCCTTTTAAAAAAAAATAACTTTAAATCCTGCACAAAAACAGAAGATTGGTATCAAGTAAATTAAAGAAAAGAGAGAAATTAAATCAAAGATAACAAAATAATTGAAAAGTTTAAGACTATCAAATTGTTTGAAGCAACATCTAACAATTCTAATAATAAATAATCAGAAACAAATCCGGTTGTTGGATCACATCGAGCGATCTGAATTTAAAAAGAAAATATATATATTAGCTTTAATTTTTTTTAAAGACGATTACTACTCACACATTAATAATTAAAATGCATTAATAAACAAACTTTTTTATTAATGATCCAACGACCAAAAGTGTTCCACAAGTGTTCAATAAGATCTGCCTTCAACCGGGTATGAATTTCTTGACTTCTAACTTGCCCAAGACGATCAAGCAATTCGTCCGGTAAAGTTTCTCCACGATATGTCGGACCCATTTTACATCCCTCAACATTAGTTGGAGCATTTGGTCCTTCGTCTTCAATAATCTTGTTATGCATTATGATACACGCCTTCATGATATCACTCACTGTATTTACATCCCACCAACGTGACGGTCCCCCGAATAATTCCCCAACGAGCTTGCAGTACACAAAAAGCTCGTTCAACATCTTTTCGAACCGACTCTTGTCTTTTGACAAAGTATGCTTCTTTCAGGCCATATGGATTAGAAATAATTTTGACTAAGGTACCCCATTGAGGGTATATCCCATCAGCAAGATTATAACTCGTATCATATTGTGTGTTATTCACTACATAATTAACCGGGGACTCTCATCCATTATCAGTTTATCAAAAATCGATGAACGTTCAAGAACATTAATGTCATTGCAGGCTACATGCATCCCAAAAAATGAATGTTATATATGGAGATCTGACGATGCAACTTCTTCTGGGATTTTTCCAAAAAAAAAAACTTCTTCTGGGATGATAGTTGGGGCTTTGACATGCCAGTGTAGGTTCTGTGCCATGTGACAAGGCATTTATTCTATTCCCAATGCATACAATCAATACTCCTTCGCATTCCAGGAAATCCTTGTGATTCGCCACGTGTTAGGAGTCTAGATATATCCGACTCATTCGGATCCCTCAAGTATCTAGGGTCGAAGGCATGGATAACTCCAATTACAAATTCTCTTAAAGAGTCAATGAAAGTAGACTTACCAATCCGACAATATTCATCTTGTGAATCGGTTGGACCTACATATGCAAGCATCCTCATTACTTATGTAATTTTTTGATGAGGTGACAATCCCTTTTGACCCATTGCGTCAATTCTTTTGGTGAATTTGGAGTTGTATTCCCCAACCGCATTAAGAATACGCATAAATAAACCACGATTCATCTGGTAGTGTGGGCGAAACATTGCATCATCATACGTTCGAGTTTCATTGAAATAGTCTCTCATAATAGTTTCATGACCGAGTTGTCTATTATGATCTATCGTTTGGTGACCCGAAACAGAACCAACATGACGAGAAGGTTTTCGTGTAACTTTCATTTCTATTTTTTCTAACATTTTACGATCATCATCTTCCCCTTTTCGAGCCAATTCATCTTCTTCAAACATCAAGTTCAATAAGTAAAATCCGTATCCCATGGTAGAGAAAGATGAAATGTTTAGAAAAAGAGTATGGAAGTTATAGAAGAAGAAGTTTGGTGAGTTTGTAGAGAAAGATAGTTGTATTTACAGATAATGAGAAATTTAATATGGTTGTTGAATTGGTAGAAAAGGGGAAAATTCAAAATTCAAATTTTAGGCATCAAGAGAGGTTTGGGTTGGAGTTGTTCTTGTACCTAAGTCCTTATCTAGTGACTCTAAGTAGTCGGGTCTATTTTGCAACAAAAAAAGGTGGTCGGGTCTATTAGGCTGCTACATGCTAGCTTGGGCTTTTATTTACTTTGTTGCTTACAGGTAGTCCATTTAATTTAGTGGGCGGAGAAGCTAGCATTTGGCCTTCAAGAGCTCTAGATTGGATATCTAACTATTCGACTACTAGTCAACTCTTGGTTGCCCAAGTGGTTGATAGTGTTGACATAAACCAAAAAAAAAAAACCAACGGGCTACATTCCAAGGGCGGAGCCAGAATCCAAACCTTGGCCCGGTTAACCTGTAAAAGAAAAAACTGGAAAAAAAAGAAAAAAAATTAAGGTAAAAGAAAAACAAAAGAGTTAATTCCTATTTGGCCCCCTACTTTGTGACCAGCTTCCTTTATGGCCCCCTATTTTCTGTAAATTCAAATATGACCCCCTTTTTTTATGTAAATGTCCTAACTACCCTTCCTTTAAATATTTTTTCAAAATAAAATAAAAAAAACAAACATAATTCCACCTCACTTCCCTCTCCACTATTTATCTCTCTCCACCTCACCTCTCTTCCCAACTCATCTCTTTCTCTCTCCAACTCACCTCTTTCTCTCTCCACCTCACCTCTCTCTCTCTCCACCTAACTCTGTCTTCTCCGATAAAGGTCGCCGGCCGAAAAATTTTCCGGCCGGCGACCTTAATTTTTTTTTTCTCTCATCTCTCTCTCTCTAGGTTGGAGCCGCCACATGAGAAGCTCCATTTAAGAAACTTGTCTGCAGAGAATGATGATTACTATTATGCTATGTTTCATCTTCATCTTCTTCCTCTTCAGCATCCCACAGAAACTTAGCATATGAAGCAAGAAATAAACTGCAATTCCAATTACAAAAATTTAGCTAATTTAATAATTTTGTAACATCAAAATAGAACCCATATCTTAAATCATCCAGATTAACTAAAATCAATTACTCCTACAAAGAAAGGAAAGATTTTTAAGTCTGGGAATTATTTATTTGTTGATTTTGAAAGAAACCCGGTGTTTCAATTCAATCCTATCAAAATCAATTCAAAATTTGAGATTGGAAATTACCAGTCATCAGGAGCAGCTTGAACAGCTTGATCAAAGTAAGTATGGGCAAAAGAAGCATCTTTATGTGTTTGCCAAATTAGATCTGCATAGAGTGATAAAACATTTCCATCATTAGGGTTTTCTAGAATTGCTCTTCCATAATATTCTTCAGCTCTAACTACATCACCAATCTGTTTCCATAAAAAACAACAATTAGGTTAATCACAACATACATTTTAATAGAGAGAGAAAAATAGAGATTTTTAGAGAGAGAATTTCATACATCTTTCAAGTACTTGGCATAATTTGCAAGAAGAAGAGAATTTCCAGGATTAGATTCAATCATATTCTTGTAATAAGATTCAACTCCTTTATTTCCGCCATTATTATAATCTGAAGAACCAAAATCTTCATCATTATCTCCATCATGAGATCTTCCTCTTCCTCCTCCTCTCCGACCACTACCACAAATCTTACCACCATCACTTCCATTTGCACCACCACCAAAAACTGGAACTAACCCAGAACCAGTAAAACCCTAATCTACTAAATCATCTAACCCAGAACTACTAAACAATCGATTAAGAGAAGATTTAATTTCTAAATCTTGTTCTTCCTTTTCTTCTATATCTACAGAAGGAAACCTAAAACTACCCATATCTAATGAGTTCCTCCTCTTGGGTGGAACAGAAGATTTTCTCGAATCAGTTTCTGATAAAGCCCTATTCATCTTTTTCACTGAATCTTTACTTGGTGAAATCAATTTTCTTGAAGATGTTTCAGAAATTGATTTTGATCTTGGAATATTAGGAATTTGAGGGATCAATTCTGGTTATGGAGAAGATTCCTTTGTATGAATATGAGGAACCCATGAATCGAAAATAGGAGCTGAAGAACTTCTCAGAAGCATTTTTAAGTTACCTCTGTGTTTAAATGTTCAAAACCCTAAAAACCCAAAGAGGGTTTTTTTCTAGAGAGAGAAAGTAGTGAGACTTGAAGTGGGTACAGAGTAAGAAGAAGTAGTTGGTTTATAAAGAGAGAGAGAGATGAGAGAAAAAAAAAATTCAAGGTTGCCGGCCGGAAAAATTTGCCGGCCAGCGACCTTCATCGGAGAAGACAGAGTAAGGTGGAGAGAGAGGTGAGGTAGAGAGAGAAAGAGGTGAGTTGGAGAGTGATGAGTCATGAAGATGCCTCATTTGAATCTCTAAATTTGGGCTTGTTAGTCTATTTCGAGCAGTTACTCTCATGAATTACTTGTTTCTCTTTTCCAGGTGTCTTTTACGGAGTTCGGTGCGAAAAAATGCTAAAATCAGGAGAAAGACACAATTGAGGGGCATTTTGGTCATTTGGAGATTATGGTAGTCGGGTGAGTCGGCTAATATTGATGCTCGGATAAAATTAGACTTCAACACGATCCCGTAGGCGAAAACAGAAGTGAAATCGAAGCCCGGATGACGAAACTAGAATCGGTCAAAGTTTTAGTCAAAATCAGTTGACTGAAAGTCAACATGGAGCGTAAGGGACACGTGGCGTGCAATCTGTTGGCATTCCGGTTCTAATTTGAATATTATTCCGTGTATACGCGGCGCAAGATACTCGGGTACTCCAAATGCTACTTATGCAAGATCTAACGGCTAGGTTAACTTTCGTAAATATGGCTTAATCTGAAGAGGAGCGTCACACAACATTTACCAACCCGAGAAGCACAGAATCATGTCGCCCTAGCCATTCACGATCAAACCAAATCCGGATTTCCCTTTTGTCTATCTTCTCTATTCAAATTAATGGAAGGTTTCAAATTCACAACCAAAAGAAAGATTTGCAAGAGATTGATAGAGAAAGAAATCTTCAATTAAAGAGGAAGGAAAACATGAGCTCGGCAAAGATGCAAAGGTTGAGAAGAATGTTAGAAAGAATGGTGTTGTATATATATTTTCTAGAGAGAGAGAGCTCTCGGTTTCTCCATCGTTTCCATTTTCAGAGAGAACTCGGCTGGTTTAGAAGATTAGAGAGAGAAAGATATTTTGGGTATCTCTAACAAAAGAAAGATAGAGATTCGGTTTGACAGAGATAGACAGTGGGATATGATTTTTATTCATCTCTTTATAAAAACAGAGGAAGGGGGGAATGAGGACATATCTCGGTTTGGAGATCATTCTCTCTAGCTCAATCAACACAGAAATATCAGAGAGATAGAGAGAGATAAAGGGGGGCTCACGGCAGAAAAGGAAAAACAGAGGAGACCCATTCTCATCATCTTCATCATCTCGGGTTTTTGGAATTGACTTCTTAGTGAGAGAGAGGGAATTCACAGAAAGCAATTGAGGTTAATGAATTGAGTGTGAGTTATT
>BEHA01050380.1:34664-51828 GCA_002897215.1 Eschscholzia californica subsp. californica | reverse complement strand
TCTTTGTGGCTGTGACCAATTTCTCCTTCTTCCCATCTGCTTCTTCTTTCTTATCTACCACAATATTATAAATTATGAAAATGGAAAACCCATAAGTACTTTATCTGGAACTATCTGGAACTAATTGCAAGAGTATTAAGTTTGTAGAAATACAACTCAACGACCAACGACAATTTGGAATGACTAGAGAGGCCATAGATCTGGTCATGGGACTTCAATTTCTCCATTAGTATTCTCACATGTCGCATTCTTTGAGCCAAACATGTCTCTTTTTACTAGGTGAAGCGGACCACATGTTTTCAAATGGGCCTATCACGTATGTTCTAACTTCTAACTCCTAATACGTATCAAGTTCGTGGACATCCAACTCAAGTCTAATTGGAAATAAGTGGAGAGGCCTCAGATCTTGTCAAAACTAAAGAGACATCGCGATACCGTTCTCGAGATGAGAAATGAGTACCCCCAAAATGCACTTTCTAATTGCTTTTTCTTTTCAAAATGCAATTAATATGAATGATTGAAAACCAAAATGCCTAACATATCAAAGTGTTTTCCGAAATCCTCATTTGATTTACAATAATCAAATTCTATTCTAGATATTCAAATAATTGAGTTCTCCTACTATGAATTAATTACCCCAAAATCAAAATAAACAAGTACCCTAGAGCTAAAATTTCTTGAAGATCATAAGTTTGATTACCATAAAAACTAAACTAAACATTGCAACAAAAATAAGTAGTACCTTGAACATTGACATCAGGGTCTAAATCAGTAGAAAGTCTCTCTAAGAGTTCTTTCTTCGACCCACTAGTCGAAATACCACGAAGAGTAGCTTGTTCTCTCAATTGACGAATACCCATTTCACGAAGCGTCTCAATTGCTTTAACCTTTTGAGGAACATCTGAAGAATCATCATCATCATTTTCAGATTCCCTTTGTCTCTTTTTAGTAGTAACTGAATCATCTACTATTGTTGAATCTGTTGATTGTTTATCTTTATCCTTATTTTCTTTATCAAGTGCCGATTCAAGTCTTTTAACCTAATAAATGAATGAACTTTTAAAAATCAAAATGATGAACAGAGTAAGAATAGTTTTGAGAGAGAGAGATAGGGGTTTTAGTTGGGGGTTTACCAGATGAGGTTTGGTGCCGGAGGAATCAAGACCACGTTGTGTAAGTTGGGCCCTGAGTTCTTCTACTCTGAGTTTGTTTGTTGCCATTTTTGTGTATTTTCTTTAGATCGAGAGAGAGAGGTTTTAAAAGGGGGGTGAGGGAAGTTTTTAGAGAGAGAAAATAGCTTCTTGGAGAAGGGAAACGTATTTGTGCTTAGCACGATTTTTGGCGGGGTTTTGACTTCTGCCTTTAGTGGGGACTCTCATTTGGACATGGTCAACTACTTTATTTTGGATTTCTTTTCTTCCTAGGGTGCCTCTATAGGCGCCTCCCAAAACTGCTATAGGAGTCTCCCAAAACTACTATAGGAGCCTCCCAAAAGTATTGGACTACAGTCAATTCCCGACAGCAGTAGGCGCCCCCTGCTCGGACTGACCAGTCCGAGACCCATTGCATTTCTTTAGAGTGGGCAGCCCGAGAGGAGTCGAACTGTCCAGGCGGTCGTGGCGGGCAGCGCGCGCCTCACGGCGTGCCTCGTGCAACTGCGCGCTCCCGGCGTCGGCCAACGGGCTCCCCATTCGGCCCGTCTTGAAACACGGACCAAGGAGTCTGACATGTGTGCGAGTCCACGGGCGATGAAACCCGTAAGGCGCAAGGAAGCTGACTGGCCGGATCCCCTCCGAGGGTTGCACGACCGACCGACCTAGATCTTCGGAGACCTTGCTTTAGTTTCGGGACTGAGATTGTGGGAGCCCTCTAATCAATCTATGGTTTCATGCATCCTCCCTTGTGTTTGCATGGTTAGGGTCCTTTTGATGGAGACCATCTTCCTATTGGGCCTCACGGCCATGGTGATAGTGGGCCTCACGGTCAAGAAGCTACATTAGCGTAGTTTCTATAATTAAGTATTTAGGGTTTCCATAATTATGAGTCTTAGCAATCAAGGAAAATATTATTAGTAGTTATCTTATTTCCTTATTTGAGTCTATCTAGGAAAGTACAATCTCTATATAAGAGAAGTCTAGTCTGTCTTTGTTAACCAGATCAGAGAATATTATCAACCAAGTTTATTATTAATCAAGTTATTAATCAAGTTTATTGTTATTTTATCAGTTTTATTTCGTTAGTTTAGTTTATTAACAATGGTGGATTCCATTACTTTTACGCTTCCGCAACAATCTACATCAGCTGGTATTCAGAGCTTTAAGAATCTGGGAACAGATAAATTTTTTTTAAATACTTCTCATCTTGAATGTTGGAATAATCTTCCGCGTTTAGGTTGGGATCCTTTAAGAGATGCACAACAACTCTATGTTGATCGAAAAGATCAAAACAAAATTAATGTCGATTCCAAAATTCCTATGTTTGATTATCAATATCATATAGATTTTTGGATTCAACAGATGGAAGATTGGTTTATAAACCAAGAGGTTCGTGATGAAGATAAGGTTTTTATTCTTGAACAACACTTGTCTACAAGAGTGTATGAAAAATACAACGAGATGCAATGGAGACTCGTTCATGAAGGAAAATCGTTCGTAGATGATTGGAATAAAGTGAAAAGTATTTTTCGATATGCTTTTCTCCCTTTACATGAATACTTATCTTTTATAGAATCTCAAATCCAATCGAACAAATTATTATCCGAAATTCCTTCGACTACCATGGTCAATATTATTGAAGGAGAGGTTTTTGATAAAAAAAAATCCTAGTTTTTCAATAATGGAGGAAGAAAATTTCGATGAGACAGATCAAGAAGAAGAAATTCAACTGACTAACACAAGTTCGAATAAGTTGTTTGATCCATATATGATTCCGGGAGACGAATTAGTTGTGTCGAATCATAAAATAATTTCTCCTATATTGATTTCTTCACGGCTTTCAACTTCAAAGAATCATACAAACCAATCTTCATGGCCATCTATTGTTTTTCCAAGAACAAGACAGGTTGTATATGTGACCTCTTTCGTCAAACTAAAAGACGACGGACGATGTCGCAATTTACTAGACGTATCTACGTTGGTATTGCTTTTGCGAGTATCTTGGCAATATATGTTTCACATTATAATTGGTGATATTGTCAATATTTTTCTTCTTCGGATTTTCGGCAATTTTCGTGAAAAGTGGGAACTAAGGATTGCCTTCAAACTCGTCGTCGAAGTTACCTTCAACATGCTGATATATATCTTCATTACTTGGACGATCCGCTTTATGACAACACCAACTTGAGGGCAAGTTGTTCCGCAGCGGGGGAGTATGATGGAGACCATCTTCCTATTAGGCCTCACGGCCATGGTGATAGTGGGCCTCACGGTCAAGAAGCTACATTAGCGTAGTTTCTATAATTAAGTATTTAGGGTTTCCATAATTATGAGTCTTAGCAATCAAGGAAAGTATTATTAGTAGTTATCCTATTTCCTTATTTGAGTCTATCTAGGAAAGTACAATCTCTATATAAGAGAAGTCTAGTCTGTCTTTGTTAACCAGATCAGAGAATATTATCAACCAAGTTTATTATTAATCAAGTTATTAATCAAGTTTATTGTTTATCGTTATTTTATCAGTTTTATTTCGTTAGTTTAGTTTATTAACAATGGTGGATTCCATTACTTTTACGCTTCCGCAACAATCTACATCACCTTTGTTTCATGGTCAGGGTTTTCATTTCATGAATTCAAAAGATCAAAAAGTCAAAAATTACCATTTGATAATGGTTAGGGTTCTTCCATTAATGATTAGGGTTCTTTGTTTCATGGTTAGAATTCTTTGTTTCATGATTAGGGTTCTTTGTTTCATGGATTCAAAAGATCAAAAAAACAAAAATACCATTTGATATTTGTTAGGGTTCTTCATTTCATGGATCAAAAAATTGCAGAAAGATAAAGCTTTATTTGTCGATGAACTAATATTCTAATAACATCATCAATTTTAGTTGAGAATGCACTTAGGAACTACATGTTTGATAATATTAGAACGGATGAAGGAATTGAATTCAAGATATGGGGAGGAAGAAATTAAACTTATAACTCTAGCAGATATTAAGGTGGTTCATGACTTACGAAAACATAGTAATGTAATTGGGAAATCACCATTGAAATTTCTGGTTTTAGAAACAGTATAGAGAGAAAGAAGAACAAACGACAAAGAGAAGAAGAGGGGGTGCTTGGGAGGCGCCTCCTAGGTTGTAGGGGTGCGGCTACAGATGGGAGGCTCCTACAACAGTTTTGAGCTTACCCAAAATGCATAAATACTTACTGAATTTGAACTCACACTTGTATACCAAACTTCATACCCTCTCCCAAGTTATGTTGGTTTTTTTTTTTTGAGACAAAGTAACATCTATTGATTAAGATCCAAGTTATAGATATTACAATGGGAAAAGGAGCATGAAGGAAGACAAGTAAAAGAACAAGCATTAGTCTTCCTAGAGCTAATAGCTAAGTTGTGAGCTAAGCCATTAAACTTTCTATTAACATACAAAAATTTAACTTGTTCAAAAGATGAAGCTATGCTCTTTGCTTCTCTGAGAACGTGAGTTGCAGTCCAGTGTATCGAACTTCTTCTTCCATTCAAAAAGTTGGAGACATTCATTGAATCTCCTTCCAAGATGACTTTGTTGATGTTATGAAGCTTAGCCCATTCGATTCCAAAAAGACAAGCCTTACTCTCTCCTTCATCTACTGATCTGCTGAGGAGTTTGGTGGATCCTTTGGCAAGATGTGTTCCTACATGGTCAGTAATAACAGTACCAATAAAAGTTAGTGGAGAGGTTTTATGCCAAGAGGCATCATAGTTGATTTTAAGGTATCCCCCAAGTTATGTTGGTCAATATCACATTAAGGGGCATAAGATTGGGATTTATGGGACCTTTAAAAATCAAATGGAGTAATATTTATCGTCAACGAGCGTGGGCTGGGTTGAATTATCAAAAGTTGGGCCTTTTAAGCGAGTTTTACAGGGTTGGAGGCTAATGGTTTGCTCCTGCCTGTAGCCAAATTAGAAGTTCCTATAAGATTGTCCTTCTTATTGGTTTTCGGCCTTGATGTTATTCAAGCGGTAGATAGAGGCACCTCTGGCTGAGCCTTTAAACAACTCCACCTTCATTCAGAAAAGCTCATTGTTGATAGACATGTGGGGTTGCTAGATAGGCCTTCTCCGATTCTCCCATGTGAGACTATTCTCGCATCATGTTCACAAGGGCGGATCTATTTTAGGGTTAGGGTAGGTTGTAGCCGTCATATTTGAAATCCACTTACCAAAAGTTAATATACCGTCATAAATTTATAACCGCTATAACAATGGCACTTGATCAATGCGGTGTCACAAATGTTTTTTTTTTATTCTTAAAGTTTAAACAACTCCAATGGTCCTAAAATACTCAAATTACAAATTGAAATGAAAAGAAACTACATACAATCTAGCTGAGCTACCTCATAAGATTTAGATCAACCAATCATAATTTTTGAGTGAATGATTAAGATTAGATAGGTAAACATAATTACTCCCATGACTAAAATTTTGGAAACATACCCAAGCAACCTAGAGGAGTCCACTAAGTTATGTCACCACCATTTCAACCATAAAAGTAAGATATCATCAACTCTCTAACCCTTTTTTCTGTTTCCACATCATTTGTTTTTACTGTCATAGTTTTCTTGTTGCTCTTCAATTGTTCTTCCACATATCAAAGGCTTTGGTTGCTTCACTACACAAACACACCAACCCTTCTTTTTCTTGTATCCAAGTCAAATGCACCCATCAAGTGCTTGAGAATTTTCACACTCAAAAATGATTGTGTGATTTCAGCTTTATTGGTCTCATTAATTTCCTTATTTTTTGTACATGTATTTCATTTCTTCATTTTCTTAGTACAAGTATGAAATTATGTTTAGCATAATCAATAATAAAAACAATCTTTCTCTAGAGATGGGTTGGCTAGATAGCTTATTGTAGTTGGTACATTATGACATAAAAATTGTACTAGTTATAATGACCTAAAAGTACTTGTAGTTATTTTGCCCTTCTTAGAGGTAACTAGAATTAACTAGTCTCCCCTAACATGAACTAATATGCTTTTGATGTAGTAAAAATGAATTAAAATTCAATTATTTGTCTCCAATACTGAAAAGAAAATGACATGTGACTATGTTATCTGAAATGTTGAAAGAAACGACCTGTGACCATGTTATCCATGTCGAACATTTGCTGAGACCAATCACTAGGTAGTAGCCCAATTCTCATCGGCTAAGTACAACCATGATTTCATATTATATTGATGCAAAAATTCTTATTATTGTTATTATTATCATTATTATTATATCACCAACCACCCACCCCCATTTACATCTCATATTTGCTAGATCTTTATTGTGATGATGAATATGGATGACCTCATTACAGAATCTATGTTCTTTTTCAAACAGGACAAAGGCATACTGATGGTACCCTCAAATCTATACATAAAAAAAAAGATTTCAAGTACATATGCAGAGGGAACAATATATACATATATCTCTTTTGAACCACTCATACTTGTTAGTTTCCTCAAGCTTGCCCTAATATAGTTTCCAATTCAACTACCTTTTTCTTCTGAATGAGTTTTATCTTGAAAGGGCATGCATTCAGAGTGATAGTGAGATATCTTCAACTTAACACTTACCCTAACCTAAGAAAATGAAACAACATAATAGTTTCTCCTTTCCAGAAGTTAGAACTGTGACAATTTGAATAAAAATAAATTATTTTATCTTTCAATGAGTAGTTAGATTCACCACCAAATTTGATTTTCACCCATGGATGTATGTTAAACGACAAACACACTTATAAATAGGTTAATGTGGTAGTAAGTCAAAATGAAAATAGTCGGACATATTGATTTCACTGTCCCAACGTTGAAAAATTAAAAGACTTTACCCCAAAGGAATTGCCAACCAACCCCTAAAGCTTACCCGACTAGCTCTTAAGGTAAGGTCGGGAATCTAGTCTAGGGTAAATAACATCATTGCCTTTTTAAATCGCAATAATTCAAATTCTTTATCTGTAATGGAGAAAAACACACACTCAAGGTGAATTTCACAACTGTTGTGTTTACAATAATGTAAAAGGAAATCAAGAAAAATCTCTACTCAATGTATTGGTGACACAATTTATACTTTGTTTTGAAATCGTCCAAAAATTTGATAGAAGTGTTAACAAATATATGTGGTAAAGAAGGTAGGCCTAATTGGGCAAACTTACAAATCCTCCAATATTTCTTAAAAATTTAAAGGAAGTAGTTACACACTATCAATTGCTTAACACCAATGGAAAGAAGAAATGAACTAGTGGTGTAGTGGTTTGGAAAAATAGTGTATAGAGATGATGATAGTGTGAAGAGAAGAGAATTTTGAAAATGAAATTTAGAAGCTTGGTAATAATTAGAAGTGGTGGGGGTGTAAAGTTAAATTAAGGTAAGAATCGTATCTACCTTGGAAGATACAAAGCTGCCTTTACTAACAAAACCCACATACACTTTGGAGCTCTTACACGCAACCCCAACGTGCACACCCTCTCTCTCTCTCTCTCACTCTCTCTCTCTTCTTCATTCTCTCTCTCTCTCTCTTATTACAACTTTAGAGAGAGAGAGAGAATGAGATCTAGAGAGAATGAGAGAGTGAAGGGTTGTGATGTTAAGGCCAAGGCCGACAAGGTCACAAATCCATTCTCTTCAAAAAATTGGAGAAACATAATACATACATATATTATATTATATACTATTATGTATAAATATAACATCACCAACAAGACTTGAATAACAATAATAATAATAATAACACTTGATTGCAAACTCTCTATTTTCTTTAAAGAAAGTCCACTCCAAGACTCCATCTCTGTAACTTTGCTTTTACTCTCTCTTTCTCTCACATTACTTTCTCTCACTAACTCATGCATCATTATCACCATCATCATCATCTTCCCACACCACACCACACCTTGTATATATAAATGGAGAGAAGGTGGCTCATTCCAATAGATATACTTCTTTCATCTCTGCTTATGAGGTAGTTAGTTAGCTCTTCTTGATCAAGAAATTGGTGTGTAGCCCTTGTTGGAGAAGCAGGGCACGTGCAAATACTCTTTACTGCTTCATTTTTGCACGTGCTCCCCTTCTCCAACATGGGTTCCTCATCTTCTCCAACATGGGTTTCTCATCTTCTCCTTCATTCCCAAATCTCTTCTCATTCCCATTATGCACACAATTGTGTGCAGGTATAAGTATTCCCTCTCAATCTCAATGTATCTAGTGTGAATAGTATTGTGATTTCTATAATTGTAATGCTTCTTCTCACAGTTTCACTAGATCTACCCCCCCATTACTAGATTTGGAGCCTGAGGACTAAGTACTCACAAAATCTGTCTACCCTTCTTTTATGGGTAAGCCTATATCTAGCTAGCTAGCTAGCTAGCTATATTGTTTTGTTTGCTGACATTTATATGGGCCCAACTATAGATAAATTTATACTACTATATATTAGTGAGCCCTCTAATGGCCTAAACCAATCTTTTGGTACTATAAAATTAAATACATATAGTACTTTTTTAAGCAACTATAGATAAATTAAATACGTATACTTCTCGTGAGGTTTTTCTTCTTGTATTCAGCCCCGTCTCTAAGCTCTGCACAATTACGAATTGATTCACTCGATTTCTAATTTGTATCCTTCGTTTTGGCAAGTTCAATGAGATTTATTGCCAAATAGTGCACATTGTAGACGATTCATTTAAAGAATAAAAATGGGGTTTTGACGAATTTCATGGCAAGATAAAGTATGAGAGGCTGTGAGTTTAAATCTCAAAAACATTCAGACAAACTTTATTATGTAATTCAAAAATAACACGAGACGTTCGTGCATGAGCCAGAAGGTTATTCGGTCGAAGACATGAAGTGTAGACCCTAACAAATAATTGTATAAGTTTACTATTTTGTAGGTAGAATTTTTACTCAAGTAGTTGGAGGATAATAGGTCACTTGATTATGTTTTTATAAGTTGATACAAAGCTTAAAAATAAAAACCCTAGCTAGTACATGCATATATGATGATGATGATGAGATAGAGAACCAATTAAGTGAGATCTACTGGCAGCTTTAGATCCATGCTTATACAATTATAGTTCTGCTTCTTTATGTACTTCCACTTAATTGTACATATGGTTTAGGGTATTAAGGCTACCCTTCCACACAAGTATGGCACTTACTGCAATCTCTCTCTCTCTCTCATCTTTTGTGCATGGGTAAAGAGTACTATTAAGCTTTGCGTAAAAGGAAGATAATGAAAGTAAAGAAGTAATGCCTTGACTTAAGCAGTCAAAAGCTCAAAAGATAAAAGAGGAGCAGAAGTAGTACCCTAATTAGCTAGTGTAGATTTACATAGATATATGTGTATATGTAGTATTTTTCCCCTTTAAAAGTGGGGGATTTTTCAGGGGATAAGGGTTAGGGTTACAGAGGTTTTTTGCTAGGGTTTTTGGGGAATTGAAATAAATGGTTGGTGAGGGAACAAAGGAAGGCAAAGAAGACACTCAATCTATCACATCTTTCCCCATCCCTGCACCTTTAATGGTTTTGGGTGATGTTTTTTCCCCCCTCTGACTGTGCTGGGTGGGGTGTTTATTGGGACTTGGTAGTAAGATTGTGTAGGTAGGAATGTTAAATGGAAGGCAGTTGGATCAAAGGAGAAGAGGAAGGCAGTTGGATCAAAGGAGAAGAGAGAGAGAGAGAGAGAGAGACAGCAATTCATTCTGTTCCAGCAACCCAATTACCCACACAAAAACACAAAACAGAAACAAAACCCCACTCCTAAAACAGAAGTCCAGAACACTACTAAATTGGTGGGGGGATTTCACATAGGGTTAGGGCAAAGTGAAAGAAAACATCAAAGTTGCTTTGGCTTAGAAACTTCAATAACTGAATAAAGTAAAAGAAGGAAATGGTTTTAATACAACTAACACAATCAATCTATTCATTTATGTCAGTATTTGCTTGGCTTAAACCTATTAACTTATTCAGAAAATTCCACCAAATGAGTGAGTTACTTAATAAGGTGACATTACGTGAACCATAGATTCAAAACATCGGAATCGGAGTGGTATTTTATATTCTTCACGAGATTGTGCATAAGCTCAAATAATGTCTCACATTTGACCTAACAAGTAACTGGAGTGTCCAATAAAAGTAGCAGAGCATCGGACACGAGTATCCGAGTTAATGCAGGTTCAAGTTAGCATCATAACAACATATTTTTAGATGAAGTAGAATAATGTCAGATGCTTATATAAGGTATAACGGGATGGATTTATAAACTAATACTGTAAAATCTGCTCACAATTCTACAACGAACATGAACTAGAGGAGCCTAAAATCCAATGTTTTGATCTCTCTGATTGGATATTAGTTCATGTGAAGAGACAATATCATAACCAATAGAATACGATATGGCTCGCTAATCCCATATACATAATCAGACATAGGAGCATGAAGATTCGAGAGATAGTTCATGATGAACAGATCGGGAGAAACAGTTGACAACGTAAACAGGTGTTTCAACCATAACTTAAATTGATGGTGTATTCATGTCCAAATGCAAGAATAGATTGAAAATTATCATGTTGTTTCGAAGAACGAAAAAGAAACTACACTCATTCGGCGAGTGAAAGAAGAAAATTGAGTCAGATAATACAAACACATCAGTTTTTCCTCAAAAAGCAGATCAGGTATTCAGTCTTTATTCTCGAAGTTCATAAGGTATTAGCTTTCCAACTGAGCTCTAGTGATGTTTGATTTCCTCCCCCTCATCACCTTCTTTAGCCTTTCGTGCAGCTGCACGTATTTGACGCTGCTCCTCTTTGTATACTCTGTTTCTTCGTTGAAACTGGAACCACCACATCAAATTAAATTAAAAATTGTACAATCCTGTCCTATAACATTAAAAAATATTAATGAAATATAACGGCAGCTATTTAAATCTGAGAAGTGCTGGTTAACCAGAGACACTAATGAGGCCACCAACAAGCTAACAAGTTGGAATTGTTCATCTCATTTTTGAGGAGAATAATTTTTGTTTACAACAAGAGAAAGATTCTATGTTAACGAAGACATAAGACATCATGAATTGATCCCGGGAACAATCAACTAATGAAGAAATTACAATGTTTCAAACACTGCTTCGCAATTTAGCACAAATCCCCCTATAATATCATAACATCAATGATCTTCCTTTTGAAAGCCTTATTCATGGATTTCCAAATAAGCCAAATTCTTGCACGTGTGATTCAAATTCCAAAGGACTTCTTTCCTAATAAAAACTTTACCTCAAGAGCAAGCACATGAGATCATTCAAATCCTTTGGTATGGTCTATACCACCTCATTTGCATTTTGAGGAGTCAAGTCCTTTGGCTACAAAAAAAGCTAACCATCCAGACGGACGATAGAGATGGAAAGTTGTATAGTAGACAGTTAAGAGTTCAATTCTTTTGTTTAGTTTTCTCTAGTCCGTGGCTCTTCTCATGTATGAGGTTGCCTCTTGTTGGCAACTACAAAATGAAATTGTTGTCTTCCGAGAGACGATGTTTCAATGAAGAGTGAAGACATAATAATCTAGACATATTGAGGTACAAATCCAATTCCACCCACCATAGACTACTAAGAAGTTGCGATCACTGAACTGAGATTTGTGCAAGCAAATGACTTGAAGCTCAATCAAAATTCTCAGGGTAATATAGTGAGCTTAACATCAAACAATTCACACTAATAAGTTCTTAAGCTTCATATTTACAAAATTCATGGATTTCCAACTACCCCAAATTATTGCATGTGAAATTCAAATTGCAAAAGTTTCTCACTTCTTTCCTAATAAAATCTTTACCACGTGAGCAAGCAAATGAGATCATTCAAATCTTTCGTATGGTCTATACCACCTCTTATGCATTTTGAGGAGACAAGTCCTTTGGCTACAAAAAAGTTAACCATCCTGATGGAAAATAGAAATGGAAAGTTGTATGTTCCGACAATTAGAGTTCAATTCTTGTGTTTACTTTTCTTTGGGCGGTGGCTCTCCTCATGTATGAGCAGGGACGGAACCAGAAATTTTTCTAGGGAGGGGCCGAATCATTCTAGCCATAAACTTTTGAGAAATTTATACACAAATAAGTCATAGAAATTACACGTTCGACAAAAAAAATCATAGAAATTAAACACAAATATCAATTCCAATCCGTTCAAAACTACCACTAAAACAAATAATCAATTCTATTCAAAAATAGCACTGAAAATATCAATTAAGTCATAAAAGATAAACAAAAAATAAGAAAAATAACATGATACTACTACACCTGCTAATTTTTTTTCTTTAATGTATTAAAACGGAGTCATTGCTCATTCAAATCTCTGATAAATTTATGTTTTTTCGAATTACCATTCAAGAGACAATTGCTTTTGAGTAATGGGAGATTAAAGTTTGGATGATTTAAATTGGTTTCTCTTTACAATTGGAATCAATATAAATTAACAGCTTAAAAGCAATTGAAATTTTTTTTTTTGTTGAAACATAAAAGCAATTGAAACTTGAAATAACATAAACTTAGAATAAAAACTTTGAAGTATAGAAATTTAGAATTTTGAGTCGTGGAAGTACGGATGTAAGATGAGATCATTGGGTGGTAGGAATCTAAATTGGTTGGTGTGGATCTACATTGGACTCAAATTTTAGGTTAAGTTGGGATTGGAATCATTGAGTTAAGGTTTAAGAGGAGAGGGGCCAATAGAGTAAAAGAAGATTGCACATAGATGTTTTAGGTGGCAGTTAGTTTGCAAAATTTGTGGGTCAGGGGGGGCATGGCCCCTCCTGGCCCACACATAGATACGTCCCTGTGTATGAGTTGCCTATTTTTAGCAACTACAAAATGAAATTCTTGTCTTCCGAGAGGCAACGTTTCGATGAAGACGTAATAATGTACACATATTGAGGTACACTTCCAAAGTTCCAATTCCACCTACCCTAGCCTACTAAGAAGTGCCGTTCACTAAACTGAGGTTTGTGCAAGCAAATAACTAGAAGCTCAATCAAAATTCTCTAGGTAATATAGTGATCTTAATATCAAACAATTTACACCGGTAAGTTCTTAAGCTTCATACTTACAAAATTCCAAGCTTGGAGCACTGGCAAGGTCCCAAACAAAAAACAAGAACAATGACTAGCAATCGGTTTTTTCGAAGAAAACCTAGCAACTTCAACACACACAAACACAATAACAAGAGAAAAATATCACCCTTAATCAGTTTTTCAAAATCTCATTGAAATTCCTCAATCTAATAGCTAGTTTCTGGACAATACGTGCAAGCATAAATTTGGACAATGACACCCATTTAAAATCCCCAAATTCAACAATCCCTCTTACCCAAACTGCTAAATACATGTCTAATGTTAAGTCAATTAAATTGGGGAAGAAAAAAAAATTGGATCACAACCCACACATTCATTTAAGCTACCGATACTGAAATCTCATAAAAACATACAAGTAGGTAAACAGTAATCTAGGGTTTTGAATCGTTGAAAGAAGACATTCAGATCCATAAATCTATAACAAAATTATTTGTTGGGTATGAGTTTGATGTGAAGGGGAGATGAGAATAAATAGGTTACCTCTTTGGCGTGATGAAGGCACTCGAGATAATCTTCTCTGAGAAGAGAACAGTCTTTAGGTTCTCTACAAGTAGACATACATTCACTGAAATCCGTCCAGAAATCGTAACAACGACCTTTGTTCCCTGTGATTCCCCACCCTGAAGCCATCTTTCTCTCACTACAATTACAGGATTTGGGTGTTTCTTTTGACTGCTTGTTCCTTCCAGCGCCCAAGAGAGAGAGATGATCAAAAGGGAAAGAGTAGGCAAATAGGGTGGGTGTTTGGTTGTTGGGGTGGCTCAGTTAGTGGGTTCATTTGGATTTTTTTCAAGCAAGTTTAATGGCTACATCAAACATGATATTCTATAAACTTGGTATTGGAATTTTTAAAGGCGCTCCCTCAAAGTACTATAAGCAGCTCATTCCCTCAAGGTACTTCATTCCCTCACAATTTCAATTCCCTTTGAAAGAGGTGTCTTTAAATCTTGGTTTCACACTCTCACTGTCTCACATAATCCTGATTTCTTCCTTTGATCCAAATACGATTACGTTCTTAGACCCAGGTGCATGACATTATCGAGTATTGTTCATAGAGGGTACATGGCCTTATCATTCACCGAGGGATCTCACCAAGTGCAAGATCTCACCAAGTACAGGACCTAATAAAGTACAGGACCTCATCAACTTTTTCAAGTATATGACCTTGAGGAAGAAAGCATATACTTTCTCTCTCCTACAACCACTTTGTCAAGGGTTCGAATACTCTAAGGATTTGCTTAACTTTATATAAGGTCAGACCCTTAAAGCTTTCCACATCACCCACGTGATTGTCTACAAGGTCAGACCCTTAAAGCTTTCCACATCATCCACGTGATTATCTATAAGGTCAGACACTTAAAATTTTCCACTTTATTTACGGTACATACCCCGACCAAGGTAAACCTTGTCAGGGCTGTCTTATTCTAGGACAGACCTCGTAGGTTGTCATATTTTCTCTCCAAGCAAGTCTTTCTACCCGCAGAGATCGAGCTCCGACCACTCTACGAGTCGTGCCAAACTGCGACCATCCCACCAATGGTAACATTCCAAGGACAACATTCACGTGTCCGTTACTTCTCTTGCAAGCTTACTGACTTGACCGTCGGAGTCCCTTTGGCCGACACCATTCCGGTGTCCCCCAAAGACCTCACAATCACGTGTGTTTTGTCTCTTGTTACAGGTTCAACCCAAAGACGTCGTCGGTGCCCGTAAAATATTACCAGGTGAAGGTCCGATTTTTTGTCAACGACCAGGTCCTCTTGACTTCTTGATCCGCGATTTCGACTCCTCACAGTTATCACTTTCGTGGAATAGAAAGTGCCTTGAATATAATATAAGTTTGGGCAGAATAATTGCCCAACTAATATTGTTACTACTTCATGGAACAGAAAATGTGTTGATTATCTTATAGGTTTGGAGACCGCCATGATTTTCAGCACCGATGGCTCAAGAGCAAGATTGTGTATGGAGGTCGTCATCAACAGAGAAATTAAAAGTAAATTTGGATGCAACCTTCAACAATGGAAGAGAAGTCAGGGCAGAAGTCTGCCGAAACAATGAGGGAGGTTTTGTTATGGCTATGGTGCAGGAACGGGTAGCAACATCAATGAGTGAGGCTGGAACTGGAGCTGCCTTACTGGCTGAAGAGTTGGCTTTAAGGCTCCCGGACCATGACTGTGTCATTGAAGGGGATGCCTTTAATGTGATAAGTGTTTGCTACAAGCAACTGAATGCATCTCCTTGGGGAATTAGAGCATTCATGATGATATTACAAGGAGAATTGAGAAAGTTAAGTGCAGGAGTAGTTACATTTTGTTCTCGAGAAGCTAATAAGGTAAGACATTTTTCGTAAAACATTATTTTTTGTTGTATTTAGAACAATTAGAACAAGTTGTGGATGTAATTGAAATTCCCAGTTTTATTGTAAGTCAATTGGCCACAAAATTAGCCAATAACAAAGTAGTTAATAAATCAAGGCATTCGCTTCCTTTCATTAAAAAAAAAAAAAAAAAAGGTTTGAGAAGAAAAAGTGTGCCCACCCATGCACCAATATTTTGACAAAGTTTTTTTTTTTGTTGTTGAAATGAGACATAGTTTATGGGATTAGACAAATCACATACTACCTTCTATCTTTCTCTAATTGTCCATCTACATGATATATTATTACATAGAACAACATTATGCCCATTGTGGTCATTCAGCTCTAGAGTCTCTTTAGCCTTCTCTTCTTTCTTCACACGTGAAGATATAATTAAGTTATCAAAAATTGGATTATTGAACAAATCTCTGTATTTAGGGTTTGTGCGGAACTGCGGATCAAAATCTTGTCATGGAACTGTGAGTCATTGTAAGTGGCCAAGTAGGGTACAGGTTTCTTCTTGATAAGAGAGGGTTAGAGGAAGTGTCTCTTTCATGCCACCTTCCCTTTTTGGTTCTTTGTAACATTTTTCTTTCTTTGCTAATATCTCTATTCATGGGCATTGTGAATATGTGGTAGCATAGAATGACAAAAAAAATTTGAATCTACTTAGTAGTTCAACTAGTCGGGTCATAAATTTATCATATACAAGTTAACCGTTTTACGATTCCTATTTCCAAAATTAACAAAAAATAAAATACAATATGTATCTACATACTATTTATAAATAAAACTAGGGTGTCTTTTATTTTCATCTTCTTAAACTTGGGTGAATCAAATCTCACATTAGCATTAGGTTATGGGTGGGAATTGGGCGGGTATGGGCGTCCATGGGCACTTAAACCATCAGGTCGGGCGGGTTGGGCACCAAATTTTAATAGCTATAAGGGTAAGCGGGTTAATCGGACGGGCTATTTTGAAATCCACCTTGCCTATTACCCGCCCAAGCCCATTAAGAAGCTCAGGTAATTCAGGTATGGACAGGCGGGTAGCGGGTAAGCTCATGACTTGAAAAAGTTCACTTTTTGTCTCCTTTTATAAAGTCTCCAAACACTTTCCCTAATTTTAAAGAGACAATTTGGGATTAAAACTAGACATTATTTGTGTTGTTCTTTTTAGGAATTTGATCTCACATTTATAACTAATGAAGATTTCTCATGAGATACAATATAAACTTATCCCTATCCTTGCTCCTTCAAAGGCAAACACTACTTCAGTAACCTACTAGGAATTCTCTTGGGGTCATTGCAAAACAATGCATTGGGTTCGTATGGTTGCCCTTAAACATATTGTTTACCATTTTAACTAGGCTTAGCAACATGGGTGGTTGGGCTTCATCAACCCAAAAAATTGATGTAATTTGGTTGGTTATCGGGTAGAAGTTTTAACCCGTGGCCGTCCACTAAAACTTGGCGGGTTGTGCCCGAGACGGGC
>BEHA01050379.1:779812-827383 GCA_002897215.1 Eschscholzia californica subsp. californica | reverse complement strand
TTCTCTCTCCAATCACGTTTCTAAACAAAGAAACCGTGATCTTCATTATAAATCTGTAACCGAAACTAAAATAATGGTTTTCTTTCTTTCTCTACATCTTAATCTTCTGGAAAACCTCCATTAAATCAGAAACATTGTTTCATATTCATTAGAGCTGCTGAAATCATCTTCTTCATAAAAAAAAGTCAAGTTGCTGATATCATCTTCTTCATCGTTATTCAGGTAAAACACATTATTAAAGTCAATTTTCTTCTGTTTTATAAGTTTTTATATTCTGTTTTAGTTTATTATAACAGACTCTATCTCTCTAAAGTTGATCATATATGATTTTGAGTAAAAGTTTCAAAGATTTGTTTATTAATTCATTATTTTTCGAATGTTTGATGTCTATTTACTTTTCTAAATCCTTCAAATCGAGTATGTTATTATTGCAATCAATCATCATATCATATATCTTTAGATTGTTGTTTAAGCTTAATGATATTCACATTTGTTCTTTAGATCTCATTTTCAATCCGTATAGATTTTTGAAACCGGCGTTTTTCCGTACGGTTCCTTATAACAGAATCTACATTACATGTACTTTCTGGTAAATTCCCATAATTTATAATAAATTACTCAAACATCTTCCGTACGATATTTTTATAACAGAAAACATAATATATGTATTTTGTAACAAATTATCCATACTTTATCAGGAATATCAAAAACATTATATTAATGTTCATAAATTATGGGTAATTTATTGAAAATTACGCGTACTTTAAACCCAAAACAGTACTCATTTCATTAGTAGATCAACTTCGCTTCACTACCAAATCTCATGTACTTTGAAATAAGTGCACATAAATTATGTATTATTTATTTACCATTACGCGTACTTTTCACCCAAAACAGTAGTCTTGTTAAGCTTACCAAACCACTCAAACCCTTCAAATATTGTTAAAATTTGACAAATATTATACATAATTTACAGAACTGTACATGTAATTTATAATACAATATATGTTTTTTGTTTAACGTATGTGTATTTATGTGTGTAGATTTGATATAACAGATGAAATTTCAAACAGAATCATCAAATCAAAGTAAGTCAACGAAAATAAAATCGGATGGCTGGGATAAAATATTTACTGAAGTTGGTCAGTTGTTTCCTGGTGGTGCAAAAGCATTTGGATTAGCTCTTCGACATATAGTGTAACTGTTGTGTCCTGCTCAAGACTACAAATGGAGAGTACATGGATGGGCACCATTTTTGAACAAGAGAAGATTCTGTATTTTTTTTGTAACAGAATGTAAACGATGTGTAATGTAAAAGAAATTATTTGTAATTTATTAATCATGACCCACATACGTTTGATAAATTACGTTGTATACAAGAATAATGATGGTTTTCTCGTCATAAATAACACATAATTTACGTATTTGTTTCATAATTTCTATTCGATGTGTATTTATGTATGGGTAAAAACTAAAACAACGCTGTTGTAATGTTCACAAAAAAATTTACTATTTCTAAATCTGAAAGTTAAGTGAGAGAAAGTGATATATACGTTTTGTATATTAATCCCCAAATCACGCTTAATTGATTCAAGAAAATATTCTATTTCCAAATCTGAAAGTTAAGTGAGAGAGAATTAATTTGAATCGGAAAAAAATTACATAGTAAGAGAAAAAAATTGATTTGGTTTCCAAATCTGTAAAGAGAGAGAAAACTGATTTGGTTAAGATTTTTGTTTTGAATCGATTTGGAAATAGATTTACTTTCCAAAACGGATCGAGGAGAGAGAAAAATCAATTTCGGATTTATACGTTACTGCTTTAAATCCCCCAAATCACGCCCACATTAGATGTAGTTTCCAAATTCACCCCGAAAAATTAAATCCCCGCGATTTTGTTAGTAGGGACATGGACGGTAGTTATTTCATAAAGAATGGGTCATTATGTCCATAATGTTAAAGGACTAAATATCCATATTTTGGGAAGATTGGATTATAAACTTTTTTTGAACATTATTTTGGTCTATATACCCACGGACCCTTTAATAAAACAATATACTGTGTTTTGTACAAGTTTTATGTATGAGTTGGTTGCCTAAATTATTCAACACTCAAAAATAATTTAAATTACAATTAGCTATATTTGTAGAATTAGTGAACTATGCATATTGTCTAACGTAGACCGCTAAAACATATGACATGAACCATTGAAAAAATAGTAAGTGTATTGTCGTAGTCATTTGTTTTGAAGAAAATAAGTGAAAGGTTTTTGTGGAGAAAGATTAAATGAGGGAAAGCTGAGGTATAGACACTTATTTTGTCCCACTCAACAACCATTTGTTTTGTCCCAAACATTTGTTATGTCTAGGGCTCTAGGCATTTCTCGTGCCTCAGGCACATACGTTCTCATTGAGTATTTTAAGAGTTAAAAGTGGTGGACTTACTGTTATCAAAATTAATTAAATGTGCATAACACAATGGGCTTACTATTATTACTTGATAGGGAAAATGACTCTTTGGGTTCAAAATATTATTATAATAACTGAAAAAGCCAACATCTTTCTCTATTAACTAAAAGTTGCTAGACTATTATGGGTAATGATTCTTAAAGTTCAAAATAATATAAGTAATTATTAATAAGGTCATTTGCTAATTTTTTTCTTCCTAAAATAACCTTACCTATTAAGACTTTATCTCTTGAGAGAAACCAGAAATGTTAGGGGTTTTTTTCCACTTTTTCTCTATTCTTCTTCTTTTCGATTTTCTTTTTTAATCTTCTTCTTCGACTTTACTTATCTTCTTCATCTGATCTTCCACTTCTTATTCTTCTCCACTAAATCAATAAACCGATCACAGATCAAATGAAATGTGGAATAAGAAGATCATAGTGGATTTGATTTAAGTTTCTTACAAATCTAGAATGTCTTCATCTTCCTCTTTGTGATGGCGACGGTTCTTCAAGCTATATGGTTAAAGTTGCGTGGGAGCTGGACTAAATCTTGCTAACAACTCACTTTCAGGGGAGATTCCTGACCTAAATCTCATAAATTTGCAACATTTAAACCTAACTAATAATAATCTCAGTGGAAATGTTCCTAAATCTCTTCAGAAATTCCCAAGTTTTTTGTTTTCGGGTAATAACATTTCTACTATCAATTCTACTGTTTCTAGTTTACCTGATGGACCACCTGTTACTATACCAATTTCTCCCAAATCAAGAACTTCAAGGAAGTTAAGTGAAGCTGCATATTGGGGATTGTAATAGGTAGTTGAGTTCTAGGGTTTTTTTTTTATTTACTCGTCTTATGTGTGCTTGTTATTCCAAAAGAGATTGGGAAAATGGATTTTGTTTTTCCGGAAGTTGCAGAAGGGAATGTCTAAGGGGAAACCGGTGGCGTCGAGTATTCAAGATGCGAACAACAAGCTTGTGTTCTTTGAGGGTTGTAATTATGTAGTTGATTTGAAAGATTGGTTAACATCTTCTGCTGAAGTTCTTGGGAAGGGAACATTTGGTACAACTTATAAGACAGTTCTTGAGGATTCAACCACTGTGGTTGTAAAGAGATTGAAGGAAGTGAGTGTTGGGAAACAAGAATTCGAACAACAATTGGGAATTGTAGGGAGGATTCGACATGAAAATGTGGAAATGTGGTTCCTTTAAGAGCGTATTATTATTCGAAGGATGAGAGGCTAATGGTGTATGATTTTTACAGTCAGGGGAGTGTATCTACTCTCTTACATGGTATGTTTTAACTCTCTTTAATCTCGTATGAATGGCTGTTAGTTTCATACTTCAGTTATTACCTGAATTGTTGTTATTGAGTTATGTATTTCATTTGCTCTCGATACATAATATTCTAGTTTTCTGCTACCATCAATATTATGTTAAAGCATGCTTACTGGCATCTTGGAATTACTGAACTCGGTACAGCAACGGCAAGTAATCGGGAAACCCGGTTTAAATTATGGTTATAACTACAGGTGATATTTCATTATCACCTCAACAACAGAACAGGGTTTGGTGTAACTTCTAAACCTGTTAAACTAAGGATAACTGGAATTGCTAACTTAAACCCCTGTCTTTGTGACTACATGAACATCCTCGAACCCTTGATAGGGATTTGGAAGTAATGAACAAAAACATCTTAGCTTCGTGGGTTGATGAATTTGTTTTTCTTCGTTTTGAGAATTGGTAACAGAAGTTAAGAAGACAATGAACCTCTTGATGCCGAAGAAGATGATAGTTTTGCCTTGTATATAGGCTATATGGTCTTTAAGTATGAACCAGTTAAATTGGGTTGTCTTGTTGTTTGCAGACCGAACACGAGGCCCAAAGGCTGCAGAATGCTGAATTATTTATGACGCTCTCACGAATGCTGCAAAAAGTATCACAAAAAGGAGAACAAAAGTGCAAACCTGCTAGAATTCTCTCGTTTCTTCGATCTATTTTCATTATGTACAATTGTATTTCCTTTGTGAGCTTTAAACTGCAAAATGTTCACTATTTGATTATGAATTTGGTTTCTCTTGTTTCTTGTACATGTCGTCCTGGTTCATATTCAACACCAAGTTTCCAGCAGTTGGGTCCTCAATATGTTTATTTTATACGACTTCCAAAATTCTTCTATAGATTGTTGCAAACACTTGTTTGCAAAACATATTGTTGCAGACATTTGTTTGCAAAACATATTGTTGCAAACGCATGTTTGCAGACATTTGTTTGCAAAACAGATTACATTATGCAAACACATGTTTGCATAAATTTATTTGCAAAACAGATTACATTATGCAAACACATGTTTGGAGATTACATTATGCAAACACATGTTTGCAGTTTACATTATGCAAACACATGTTTGCAAAACAGATTGTTGCAAACACGTTTGCAGAAAAACGTAAAGGAAAAAAACGACGTTTTTTTCTGGGGTTTTTTTTTGAAAAAATGTATTGAAAGTGGATCTTGTTAGAAAGCTAATGAAAAAGCATTTCTAAATATATAATTTTTATAGAAATCCGACATCTCAAACAAAAGTTATATCGATTTAAAGTTTAAAGAAAAATAAAAGAATTTAGTTACACAAAAAGACAAAAAGGGGTATTTTAGTATTTGCACACTTTTTGACCTAAATAATAATTTTCAAATGTTTTGTGTTTTTCTACTCATTTTCAATATTATTTTGACCTTTCTAGAAATTACCTCTACTTGATAATCTTTTTTCTCAAACCGACGCCACCGAATATTTTTGAAAACTCTAAAACATAAATATTAGCATACAATCAAACTAAAATTAATGCCAAAGTTATATAGTGTTGGAATCCATAATAATTAAAAGAAATCATTGAAATTGAAATTTGAAACTTCGGTACAAAATGTGTGTCAAATCATTCAAAGAATAGTAAACTTTTCCGTCCCCATCGAAATAAAAAATTCAGAACAATATGCTAACCATCATTACCCCCACTAAGCATCACATCGAGTTTATTTGAATCCACTTTAACTCACATTAGTTAAATGAGAATTGCCTTTCTCTCATGAGGGGCTAAATATCGAGTCTCCTAAGAGATTCGAAATCCATGAACTTACCACTCCAAGCTCAATACTCCCTCTTGAAGAGGTAAGTTAACATTCTCAACAATTTCGAATGTCCTCATGATCCTTTGTAGTTACCGATTTTTCCATTAAGATGACAATAATTATGTTGTTGTGGAATTGCCATCATGAAGCTTCCCTTTTGATGGGTTTTCAATCCTTGCCTAAGGACGTAACTTATATTTCAAGATTACTTTATACTACATCTTTTCATCAACACCACACGATATGTTAAAAAGTTGATTTATGTCGAGAGATGATATTCCTCCATAACAAATTGAATTCAACAGATTAGAACATTAGCGACATATCCGCCTGAGCTTGTTCAGGAAGATTGTTCAATTAAGCGGACCATTTCTTAGTGTGACAAAATCAAGATTCTTTCACTATAGATGATCAAGATAATTTATATATAGTCTACGCAAAGAGTACTTACGAAGCAAAATTGCGGTAGGAAAATTGAATGAAGAGAAAATGTAGCTAATTTTCAAACCTCAGTATTGAGAATAAAAAAGAGAACGGCGGTGAAGACAATATTCAGTTGAAAACAAAAGATTATCACCTGACGAACATAAGCACTGCGATTCTGAAATTCATCAAAAAGAACATGAAAAAATGGCAACTTAGATATTAGTTGTTCTAGTAAGAGCCGATCCTCAAACTGAAAATAAAGAGCGACGTCAGCATTTTCAATTCTGGGATTATACAGCAAAAGGAACACAAGAATATTGATTCTCATTGCCTCTTTTAAGAGTACGGCACAACACGGTTTGGATGGAAAGTTAACCGCAAATACCTTCTTTAAAAACTGATGTAACGAAAATGAGGTTTTTCATCTTCATTGATTAACAAGTGAACAATAACAACTCAAGACAGGTTTTACTAACAAACGGCGGAGTCTCGACATTTGAAACATTTGATTAAAATTCACCTAAACATCTGAATTCATCATACCAAGACAACACTATAGTTAAACACTGCTCTGCTTCATTGTAAACATGGCCATAAAATGAACTCGCAAAAATAAGAACATTGAAAAATAAGAACACAGAAACACGGTGAAAAAGAAAAACAAGATACCTTTACAATCATGTAATATTTACCATTTTCTCAAGTACGATTAATAGATGAGTTATCTAGAAACAAAAACATCGGGATGAAGCCTAGTGTAAAAAAATCTCATTGCCCTGATTGTTAAGCATTTACACAATCAAAGAAAGAGTACATTCTGTAACGAAATATGGCATCTAACCAAAACTTATTAGACAAAGAATTGATATTAGAATAAATGAAAAAAAAACTTTTGTCCAACACTAAATCAAACAACTGTTAGCCAAATTACTATGAAGAACTAATTGCTAAAATTAAATCAAATTACTATGAAGATTTAATATTGCAATATTGAAATAAAATTTCTGACACTAAATTAAACAACACTAAATTAAACTTTTGTCCAACACTAAATCAAACAACTGTTATCCAAATTACTATGAAGAACTAATTGCTAAAATTAAATCAAATTACTATGAAGATTTAATATTGCAATATTGCAATATTTGAATCTCATGCATGCAATGTAATTGTTGGTATCTTAATTAACGAGCAAGTCTTTATTCTTCGGGTGCAATTTCCTCAAATATATCATTACTGAAACTAATCATAATTCCAATCGCCTTACTTAAAATCCCAATATCAGGATGAACTTGTTTCAACCCATCAAGATATAGATCTTGAAGGTTCCTCTTTTATGGTAACGACAAGCTTTATTCTGTATTTATAGGATTATTTGTGAGGAGAAGATAAAAAGCTAAAGTGCTATTTTGGCTTGTGGGAATTAATAACAGAGAAAATGAAGAGATTGAAATTGTGGTCTTGGTCTGCGCTAGAGATAAAGGTGGGGAAGTGGAGGGACATATTGTTAAAGAGGAAGGGAAAATGCATGTAGGAGACGAATAGTTTTGAAGGTTCCTTGGTTTTTAAGGAGGTTATATTCAAGTACTCTATTTAACATGGTCATTTATTTTGTCCCAGTCAGCGAACACTTATTTTGTCCTAGTCAGCAAAATAAGTTATGTTTTGTTATATAGACTAGGCATAACCTCCGCCCACGCCCGATGGGCGGGGGAATATTGTCCTTTACGCAGTTGAATAGTAGATATGATATCCAGTTATTTAAATTTTTTTTTCTTTTTCACATTTACTGTTTTCTTATTAGAGTTTCAACTTTTCTGATCAGATTGCGTGAAGTATTCGGGACACTGTCTTTTTACGAAATAGAAATAGTTGGACAAAGAAATCGAGATTGGTACCATAGGATACAATTTTTACTTTTCAAACGCATCGTATGTAACTACGAGTACGGATACACCGCACTATATCATATATGAGTTGGAAACAATTAGTGTTGTATTCCACAAATCCAATTCGAATAGCATTGCAGGAATATATATGGTTTGTAATGAAATTAAAATCTCAAACGTGAACTCTAACATTTCGTATGGTTACGAATTCCCCAAATTTGTTTTCCTCGGATAAGTCAGAAACTACAAAACATACAAAAATAAATGATGTGAATCAAATGCAAACATTAGCTTTACATTCATCAAATGCGAATCAACCATTTATTTCAGAAAATTAGAGCATACATTACTTGTTGAAAATTTGACTCAATGATAAGCATGGATTATGGTTTATTAGAAATAACTCCATGAAAAATAAAGGATAATTTGGAAATCTACAAGTCAAACCAATAAGTTAGACTGTTCCATGTCATCAAGATCAGATGACCTAAAGATATGTGACTATGAATCCCTTATGCTAAAGCGTCATGGAACTCGATCAAAGAGATGTAAATGGAACGATCACAATTATGTGGCTGGACCATTGTTAATGTATATATTAAGGAAGAAATTCGTTTGCTTTTCGAAGTGATGAAAATGAAGTGTCTAATCTTTACATTGTTATTCGTAGATCAAATCTTTCAATTATCACACCGTTTTCCAAAGTAATTGTTCAAATAACTATCCAAAACCACTTTGAACGAAAATGCAAGGCATATCAAGGGCAACCTAAAACCAAAATACTCATTTGATTAAAAAAGAACAACATAAGTTACAAATAAGAAACTTATAAATTTCTAAATAGTTAGAAGTGGAGATATATCTCTTGAGGTAGAATCTGCCAATCCTCAATATAATTATTTCTTCGCTCTCATTAGCTCCCTGCACAAGAATACTCAGCTTGACTAAACAAAATTAAAATTTACTTAATCGCCAAAAATGAACTAACCATGAGTAACCCAATCAAAATTATCATGGTCTTTTTCCTGGGCTGCTGAAACTACCTGCAAATTTCGTGAAGATCCTCACAAAATATACAACAAAAATGAGGAATGTGTGAATCAAATGAGATCCGGAGAAAACATACAACAATAAAAACATTGAACATTTCAGTCAAATATCAACAAAAGTTGAAGTGAGTAGCGCTTACAATTAACATGTCATCATCCTCTTCATCTTCTTCGTATGCAACCCCACTACGAGACGTCGTAACATTTCTAGCGAGACTCTCATGTTCCTCTGCTGCAAAAGAGGTTCTCAACCTAAATCAAATCATAGAAACACATCCAAACAAGTACATGTGTCATACAACGATCATAAGCCATGATGTTTACATTTTATATAAATATCATACAAAATATATGGAGACGTGAAAAATAATTTAAAAGTCAGTTTCATGTAAAGATATAGTCATCAATTATCTATCATATTTGGGTGTTCTAACGAAGAAAGGTGAAGATCTTGTCTGGAAATATTATAAACCCAAGCTGTATTAGTAGTTGACTCCAAAATCACTCAGAACTACCAAGTAAAGCAATGTCCTAATTGATTAACCAAACACTAAAATTCTTTATTAAGATCATGTAGAAACTGACTTTAAAATCAAATAAAAAGTAGATTTTTTTGTCAATCCATTGAAACCCATAAGAACAACGGAGGGCTTCCAACAGGTCTTCCGTGAATAATGGATTCACCATCTGTTTTTTGGCGAACCTGTTTACGTAAACGAGTATCAAGTGCACAAAGCCACGACAAAGGCGAAATACCAACCATAGCTAAAACGGAAAAAGAAAACACCAAAAACACAAAACAAAAATAAAGCACAAATGAAATTCAAACATATTGATTAATCTTTAGAGAGAAGACAAAACAAATAATACCTTAATTGAAATTAAGAAATGGTATAGGCCCTTGAACATCTTACCCGAACAATTTGAAGTCCGAACAACGATTTTGGTGGAAGAGTTGCCACTGTTCCAAACCAAATTAAGAAAATGTTCATCTTTCTAAGCATAAATCTCAGATACCGTAAGTATTTATATACAATATCACCTTTTCAAAATAACTGACTTACCTTCTAGTGTTGCTTATAGAGCACTCTCGCTAAGTTCCAAAAACTCTTTGAAACCTGCATACAAGTTCAAGAAATAAACCAATGTGATATACATCTCCGCTATTTTGACTAAATGAACAACTCCATTTATAATTAGAAGTAATTAAATGAGTTCAGGTTGTTGCCAGAAACTTGAATCCTCCACATTCAGTATTCGGAAACATTAAATATTATATAATGTGATCAATGAAATATATTCTATTCGTGCCAGAAACATGAACACCTACATCCATTATTCGGAAATATTAAGTATTATATAGAGTGATCAATGAAACCAATTGGAATCGTGAAATTCTTATCGTCGTTTTATGGTAAATCTACTAAATCCATAAGAAATATATAGACTCGCCACCATCTAAAAAAAATCCTATGAGTAAGAATTACAGACTTAAACAAATAAGTATCCGTAGTCAAAAACTACAAGACAAATACACCATTAACATATACTGGACAAGTCCGTATCACTTCTTCCACAAATCCATCAACTAAAATTTCAAATACACAACAATCATATGAAAGAAGTGTATCAAAACTATCATCTGAAAGAAGAAAAATAGCTGAGAGTTAATAAAGCAACTGGCCTGAAAGGAAGATCAGACTGAGAAGGCACGATCGAGGGTTTATGATGATGTAGATGAAAAAAAGAAGTCACGATTCAGTAATGAACTTTATGATTTGAGGAATTCTGTGTGCATGAGAAATCCAAATACATCTCGGACAAAAATGCAGGAATATCTAAGATTTGTAATGAAATGCAAATCTCAAAGTGAACTCCAACCTTCGTATGCATGAGAAATTCAATACATTTGTTTTTCTCCTTATAAGTCGAAACTTCAAAATTGAAAAAGTAAATGATAAGAATAAAATACAAACCTTAACTTTACATTCACCTATAGACATAATAAAATTTTGTTATAAGGTAAGATTGCCCACAATACTCTCCTTAGATATCTTTCTTAAAATAAATAATTACTTGCAAGGATAATAGTAAATGCTTGCCTTAAGGTACATAAGGGTGGAGAAAGACAAAAAATTTAACACACTATACTTTGATTGAGGGGAAGACCATATGTAGCATCTTGTGAAGCACCAATTGTTACCCCAACGAATGTACCCAATTTGGAAAGAGAACACGTTACAGGCACAACATTTATTCTATCTGAAACTATTGGAGGTTAGAATCATGAAGAATCACACTATCATGTTGTAGCAACTCAATGGTTTCTGAATTTTGCTGAATTTTATCTAGATAAATGTCATAACCAAGCTTATTTTCTATATTTACTATCTGAATATCATCTTCATCAAATGCAGAAAAAGTATAACCATCTCCATGTGGAAGCTGGCCTCTAGTTTCCTGCAAACATATCATGACAACAGGTCCTTACTTGGACTGCACAAACTGAAGTCTAAAACAAAATAATAAATCGTGAAGCAATGAAGGTTTTAGAATTTCAAAATGTAATTGGCCTAATATGCTTAGTCGGCTTCTTATCCAAATCTCAATGTCTCTTCTTCACACGGTAGCCTTCGGAAATGTCTTGAGATTCGCAGAACTAATATTAATATTTAAAATTGTTGTAGCAGCAAATGAACACATGGGGGACAATTTGAAACTTAAACATCACAGTATTAACTTAAAGATATGCATCAATCTCTAGTTTACGGCAGCAGTCACTTCAATAGGTAAAAAGTGAGAGTTTGTACAAACATCTAGCCCGTACTTGCCAAGTTTGACATACTCATATTAGGACCATAAAATATTCTTCTAGTCTAGTTGGGCTTTGATTTACGTAATATATATATATATATATATATATTACACACACGGGTGTTTCTGTGTGTGTTGTCGTATTTTCGATTCGGTTAGGTCTTATTTCGCTCACCATGTTCGATAACTCGTATAGGTTCCAAATATTAATACGTGTATGAGTTATTCAATTTACATGTTACACAGATCAAGTGTGGTTGAGTTTTGAATCAGTTATGGCTCAGAAGAAACTAATGTCAATAATAAACTAAGAAGTGAATGCGAGTATACCTTGGGTTGGTGCATAGGGCTTCCAAAACAACCTATCCTGAAGGATAAAGAAGAATGGGTAGCATCAATCTTAACTACTTTCAAATTTGATGTGGTTTATAAAATCTAAAGCAATAATGCAAGTTAACACCTCAATGAACAAACTAACAAAAAAAGGTTTGTGAACGAGCTCACCATCTTAGGGGCATCAATCTGAATAAGTAAGATTCTAGCACTTCTTCACCGCTTTCTTGAATAATAAAGTGCAGAACCTTTGTGCAAGAAGATGTTGGTCCCTCTTCTTAGCTTCATAAACAAGTAATTTTTAGTTTAACATGTCTGTAACATTAATGTCGTCGAAGTCAAATGGAAGGGTTTCAGCAATCCCTTCAATTTTACAGAGTGGAATCAATGAAGAATCAATAACATGGTTCACAAGGAGAACTTTTCCCATGGGGATGCGCCCAATCACATTTCTATCATTTACACAAATTTTATTGTTATCTAGATGACTGAGATAAAGGGTTAATTAGCTTTTATACATGTAATATCGTGAATATTCAGAGATAAAATGCGTATGAAACTAATATTGTACAATTACTTAGTATACTTACACATAAATAAAAGTTACTTTGGGACTTTAGGAAAACTAACACAACTTGAGGTGCACTCATCTATATCACCACTTTTCAATATTTCAGGTTCAGAATTTACTAATATTTTTTTTGTTGAGAAAAATATTTACCAATATGCATGTTTTAAATGGATCTACAAAGACAACAAAGATATTGATACAACAAACTAAATAGTAAAAAGCTTACAATGATGATGGAACACAACACTTGCTTGCTGCAAATCCTTTAATAAAGTATTCACCACCATTGCTAACATAACAACCGACTAAGCAAGAATTTCTAGAGGAGTACCATAAAATTGCAGCTTCACGTAATTAATGTAACGAATCAGTTTGATTTGCAGTTCCTTCATGATACATTTGTGGACACATTAGATGTGAATGTGCTATCTACTATAAATTGGTAAAACTAAAGGAGGATGCAAGTACAACTCAATAAAGCGTCAGCAGTAACGGCTAAAGGAGGACTGAACTATGCCTGTCAACATCGTCTGCGAATATTAGTTAGTCGGGAATAGTTAGAGACACATATCATGAAAAATTATGGCAATTGAGTAAAACTTAAAAATGGAACTTATGGCAATTAACTTAAGGAATTCTGCCAAACAGGTTTAGTGGCGTTAACTTAAAAAATAAAACTTTTGGAAATTGAGTAAAACTCATTGAAGATTTTTGTCAAACAGGTCTTGTGCTGCTCATGTAAGTAATGAAATAATTATAGAGCTATTCAGCCAAACAGATTTTGTTGCTAATGGCTGAGTCTCCGGTTTTCTTTACCTATGTGTAAAAAAGTTTGATCAAAAGAAATCGACACGATTTCGTGGATTGAAAGTCATTGAATCAGACCAACACAAAGCCTAAAAGGGTTGAGCTGTAATTTGATCAGAAGCAATCTATAGTAGATTGTTGTGTTAATAACCCACAAGACATCAACATAACTCCACAAAAGACATAAACTAAATATTGTAAGGAAGCAAAATTTGACAAAGTTAAACTACAATTGGATGATGAATTTCATCAAAGAGGATGTGTGAGAGATAAGAACATACCTGAATAAGTACAATAAAAATAGCAGAGAAGAAGAGTTGGTACCCAGAAAATGTGCAACAATAAAAATACCTACATGAATTTACAAAGAACAATAACAATTACAGAAACGGATCAGAGAAGAATTACAAAGAAAAAAACAATTGGAGAGAAGAAACATAACTTAATTAGACAGACCAGAGAGAAGAGTGGGTACCTAGAATGAGTGGAGAAGACAATTAAAACTGAGATATCATGATATTTCTTTACAAACCCTGACCTGTTGTTTAAAAAAATCACTTGCCTATTTATCTTCTTCTCCATTCTTTTTAAATGAACGATTCCTGTCCCCATAATCTCCTCTTACTTTCTAGAGTAGTGTAGGAAGTTGAATGAATTTCAAAAGTGGAGGAACTTCCATTTAGGTTTTGAGACGAGACAGAGAGAAAGTGCCACGGTTCAGGAGAGAAAGAAAGGAAAAGAAGATTCATGAGGGAAAAATAAGAAAAGGAATCGTTCAGTGCATCTGTTATGAGAGAGGGGTAATGAAACGTTCTATTCCACCAACGTTGGAAGGGGTAAGGGTGGGAATCGGGCGGGCGCGAACGGGCTCGGGCTACAAAGTGCCAGGCTCGGGCGGATCGGGCTCGAATTATTCGAGCCCGAGGTAGGGAGTCGGGCGGATCGGGCCGGACAAAATAAGTCATCTAAGTGCCCGTAGCCCGTCCGAGCCCGTCTACCCGAGCGGGCTCTAACGGGCTCGGGCCGGACGGGCTCGGATAATTAGACTTAAAATATATTTCTTAAAAAAAAATAATTTGTTTTTATTTATAAAAACAAATTATTATTAATTATAGATTAAAATCATGTTAATCAATTCCCTTGGTTTGAGGAAAGTGAGAGATATTTGAAATGGATGGGAAGATGGATATAAATAACCTTTCTTCAAGTGGTTTTTCTTTAGTTCCAAAACATTATCCATCACAAAACAAAAATTGGAGATCACTTTCTTTGCCTCCATTCATCTATTTAGCCCCACACCTTTCATCTTCTCTCATCTTCTCATCTATTTATTCCCACACCTCTCCACTAGATTCTTCCAACAAATATTTGTCATTCCACAATCCTCACCTTAATGCAAAATTTTAAAGCAAATGGAACCATATACAAGTTTAGTAGATGAACCATGAATTGTAAATTTAAAGCAAATGGAACCATAAACAAGTATAGAACAGCAAAAACCAAGCTAAATAATCTTATTCACCACTTACATTTATTCACCCCACTTACATGGAATGAAAACTTTAAAATGACATCAAAACTATGAAATCATACTAGTATAAACTATAAGGTGCTTAATTCAAACTGAAATGTGGGTTTAAGTATAAGCATTTATAATGTGGAACAGTAGATTAGAAAAGAAATGTCGACAATTCAATAGCACAGCAATGAATTTTTTTGAGTTTTCACTATCAAATTATCGATTTTGTCCATTTCTAAACTTGGGATGAATTCATGTCTTTTATGCTTTACTTTACAAAAAGAGATAAAACTTTAACACAACTACATCTATTGCTAATTCCGAAGAAGTTGGGATCGGTCAATCCACCCAAGTAACTCATGGATCGGATTGGAGTCGCAGTCCAGCTGATTTCATGGCAAACAGACTATGTTATTATGTTCAAAACTTTGAAAGGTTGAGGATAAATTTGAGCTATTAGAGTAGAACTCTTGACGTATGTTATGTGGTACGTTGTATAGCTTGATAAAATTCGACCGAATTACTCGACTCGGATCAGTGGGGATCAAGCATCGACCACCCAATACTATCACCAACTGATCCCATACCCAACTCCATAAAACTAAATATAACAAAACAAGACATGTATATCAATAACTAAATTCAGCAAACAAATTGAGGTACCTCTCAAACAGAAGGAACAGAAGCAAGCTTTGAGAATGTCGTTCATAAAATAAAAAAGAAATGCGTTCATAAAATGCGTTCATGATCAAGTTGAGTGAGCCTTATTTCAACAAAAAAAAAGTTGAGTGAGCCTTATATATCACTATCGTACCAAAGAATAATTAAAAAGAAAAAAAATCCTATCTTCAACATCAAACAAGAGTTTTTTTTTTTATGAAATGTGTATATGGTTGCCCAAACAAGAGTTGATTTCATAAAAAAAAACATCAAACAAGAGTTGATTTAGAGAAATGTATATATGGTTGCCCAAGAGTTGATTTAGAAAAAAACATATTTAATCAAGGAAGGATACAAGAAGGCCAACATCACAAAAACAAACTTTAAACAAACTTCAACTTTTAGTCCCACACCTTTGAGTTAGAAATAAAAGAAGCAAGGAGATAGGTTATAACCTCCTCATTTGCTTTGGAAGACATGTTTCTTTAAAGTCAAAAACTTTAAATAAGCTTCACCTATTAGTCCCACATTGTTGGGATAAGGATAAAAGAAGCAAGAGGGGAAGTTATATCTACCTCTCCCTTTGCCTCCCAAAACAAGGCTTGGTGAAAGCTAAAATTTTAAGTAACTCGAGCTCTTTAGTCTCACACCTTTGGATCATATAAACTTGTGTTGGTGATATGGTATGAAAAGGGTGTTTGGGTAGTAGCCTTCGGGTAGCTAACGGGCGGGTTGTAGCGGGCGGATCTTCACGGACGGGTTTCGGGCGGGTATTTCGGGCCGGGACTCGGATATGAGCTCCTGTCCGAGTCCCGGCCCATATAGCCCGACCCATCGGGCCGGGTATACCCGGCTCGGGTAGCAATCGGTTTTCGGGTGTAAACGGTCCGGGCGGATTGGGCCGGGCATCGGGTTCCCGGACCGTTTTCCCACCCCTAGGAAGGGGTAATGAAAAATTCGTTGGATTTGACTCAAGTAGGAAGACCCGAGGGCTAGATTTGTAGAATGTAAGATAGATATCTACGTGGACGTCTAGTCACCTTATTTTTGTCCTAGTCATATTTATGTAATTATTGTGTCCCAGTCACAAGGATCTGTTTTGTATAATAGATGATTATATTTCTCTCTTTCCTCTTTTCTCTCTTCAAACAACCCAATATAATCTCGGTTATTACTCTTCTAAAAATTATAATTTATTATTTTTAATATATTTTTGTTACTTGAATATCTATAAATGACAAAAATATTTGATGATTCCATATAACATAAATATAGAAATTTTCGTGCCCTACCGGCACGGGTTATACCCTAATATAAACAAAAATAAAGAATAAAAATCGAAAATAGTTAGAACCCATCATTAGTATCAATTTATTTTAATGAATTGTTCGAAACATGATTTGCTTAATATAAAAAATATAGAAAAAAATTACACATTTGATGTATCTATACTATTTGATGTAAATTATAATGTATGAAGTAACTTATAATATGTGATGTAATGTAAAATCATGATTTATGGTGTAACAAATCTAAAAAAACAATTTTGTAGAAGTTGGGCATGTTATCTATGTCAATTAGATGTACATAGTTCTGGTTATACAATAATCCACTGACAACTAGTTCACTTAAAAAAAAAAAGAATAGTTGAATGATCGATGCTCCTTCAGTAAGAGAAATGTGAAAGAAAAACTTTAATAGTGTTTTTGGAGAAAAAAAATGGAAAATAGGGTGGAAGACTCGAACAACGTCTAGTAGGACAATAAACAAACACTAAACCACTCCACTATAGTTTCTATGATATCTATATAACAAATGACATAGGTTTTCATGCCATGTCATAACTTTCATTTATAAATCTCTACCGTCCAATTTTTTTTTGTAACTCATGACTTTTTTTTTTAAACGAGTTTTTAGAAGATAAAGATGTAAAAGTCAAAATAACTATCCACTTCCTATAAAATTTCACACTATTTCTTTCTCTCTCTTTTAAAAAATGGTTATATTTCTCTCTTTCCTCTTTTCTCTCTTCAAACAACCCAATATAATCTCGGTTATTACTCTTCTAGAAAATATAATTTATTATCTTTAATATATTTTTGTTACTGGAATATCTGTAAAGGTCCAAAATATTAAATGATTCCGTATAACTGATGAGTCATGAAAATGCCTCATTTCAATCTCTTAATTGGAGCTAGTTAGTCCATATCGAGCCGTTATTCTGATGAACTGCTTGATTTTCTTTCTCAGGTATCTTTTACGGAGTTTAGTGTGAAAAACAGACGAAAGCGGGAGAAATTGATGTTAGGGGCATTTTGGTCATTTGGTGACAAGGGTAGCATGGTAAGTTTGGATAATGTTGATGCTCGGATGAGAAGAGGGGTCCATGACGAGTCCGTGGGCGAAAACGGGAGTCAAATCGGAGTCCGGACGAGCAAATTAGCCAAAGTCAAAGTTGGAGTCAAATTTGGTTGACCAAATCACTTAAATACACGTGGCGTGCAATCTGACGTAATATGGAATTTTCGGTACACAGTTGGGCTGTGCGGGACGCTTGTTCGGGATGGCAGAAGTTTACGTCCCAATACACCCCGCGAGCAAGTTATTACGGTGCGTCCGAGCTTGTCCGTTGTCCAGATCCGTGTTTTATAGATCCGACGGTCTCTGAAGCTTCCCACCGTGGAGCAATCGGACGTAGCCAGCTGGATCCATCGACCTCATTGACCGACGGCAAGGTTTGAAACAAATTCCATTCCTTACGTATTCATCTCCTGGGCACCAAATCTCCAATTCTAGAGAGGGAAACCGAGAGAGAAGGATGTGAAGATCTTGAAAATCAAAACCGAAAGGATTTAGAGAGAGACCCGAGAGAGAGGGATTGAGGAGGAAAGTTGACTGAGTAATACCAACAGAGAGAGAAACCGAAGTTGGGATAAGATGGAATAAAAGATTTGAATTGATCTTTTGGGGGGTCTATATAAGAAAGAAGATTACAGAGAGAGGGACATCACGGTTTTAAAGAAGAAAACAGAGAAGGTTTTTCGGAGAGCAAAAAGAACAGTAGAGAGAGAGAACCGAGAGCTTATCTTGATTTCTGATTTTTGTTTCTCTTCTTGTAATCTTAGTTTCTTAGTGAGAGAGAGAGAGATATTACAGAGGAAGAGAGAAAGTTAGAGAGAGAGAGACAGAGAGATATTGTAGAGAGAGAGAGACTCGGTTGTGATAAAAGTTTATCTTTATTTTGTTTTTGATTTCTCTTTCTTTTTGTTTCCTGTTTAGTGAGAGAGCAAGAGATAACATAGAGAGAGAGAGAGATTAAAGTAAGAGATAAAGAGAGAAACATGAGGTTAGAGAGAGAAAGAAAGTTGAAGAAGATGAGAAAATAAATTTCCCAGAGGGAATCCATTTCCGGGAAGACGAGAAAATCGTTTTCCCAGAGGGTGCTTTTGGCGGAATTCTTGGAAAAACAGAAGGAAATCACTTCCTTAAGGCTCTGTTTGGCTGCAAAATCAGTAAGAAACTCAATTTTTCTACTTTTCTCCCGCATTCTATATAGTTAAACTTCCATCATTTATCATGAGTAGCTAAATCTTATCTATCTAGGATTTTAGATGAAGTCCATAATGAGAATGTTATCGTTTTGATTTATATGCAAGTCAATTTTTAGATTAAATCTTCATATCTTTTAAAGTTCTTATTACTTGTAATGACAATATCTTCCGGATTCTAGAACGTTCATGTGATAGAACCCGAGTAAAACAAAGAACTTAGTTGACTAAGGCAAATACATCGTCTTTAAGATTGTCACGCGGACGGATTCGAAAACCCTAGGTTCCCCTTTTCTGAATATCAACTTATTTGTTTTCTTTTGAGTTATATTTGCTATTTTTTATTTGAATCATATTACCAATCAAACCACTTTTGAAAATCACAATAGTTTTAAGATTAAATTGAGTTTGACTTAGTCTTTGAGGAACGAACCGGTCTTACCGAGAAATTACAACTTGACACCCGTGCACTTGCGGGTATAGTCCTATTTAGGGTAACCTTTTAGGCCCATCAATAACATAAATAAAGAAATGTTTGTGGCCTATGGGCACGGGTTATACCCTAATATAAACCAAAATAAAGAACAAAAACCGAAGACAGTTAGAACCCATCATTAGTATCAATTTGTTTTGATGAATTGTTCGAAACATGATTTGCTTAATATAAAAAAATAGAAAAAAAAACATTACACATCTCATGTATCCATACTATTTAATGTAAATTATAATGTATGAAGTAACTTATAATATGTGATGTAATGTAAAATCATGATTTATGATGTAACAATCTAAAAAAACCAATTTTGTAGAAGTTGGGCATGTTATCTATGTCAATTAGACGTACATAGGTCTGGGTATAGAATAATCCACTCACAACTAGTTCATTTAAAAAAAAAATTGAATGATCGATGCTCCTTCCATAAGAGAAATGTGAAAGAAAACTTTAATAGTGTTGTTGGAGGAAAAAATGAAAAATAGGGTGGAAGACTCGTAACAACGTCTAATAGGACAATAAACAAGCACTAAACCACTCCACTATAGCTTCTATGACATCCTAAGGTAAACCTTCCCCTATAGGTACATATTTACTACTAGCCCATCTGGGCCCTTTGAAACTTGGATTCCAAAAGGACAATTTTAGTGGCTTTAGGCTAGAATCGGTTTTAATTCTAGATAAAGAAAGTAAAGGTGAAAAGAGAAAAGTGAAATTGAAGGGGATGGGGGTATTTTTGGAATGATTTTTTTACAAAATGATCCTATAATTAGTCAAATTATTTTAAATGACTGAAAAATTTTTGAGAAATCGACCACGATCTGCGTTAGTCCTTACAAGACATTAATACATCATGAAGATGTGATAAGCACGATAACCGCCTAGGTTAAACCAAGAAATGAAAGAGGCCTAAACTCCCAACAACATGAAAGAGGCCTAAAATTCAACAACAAGAAAGAGGCCTAAAGCCCGATAAATTTATTTACATTATTTAGACGTTTAATAAACCAAATTCAATAACCATGGATTCCGCTTGATCTTATGATAACGAAGCTGAGACCTCTAGAGTTTTGGAATTTATATCAATACTATAGACTACTTGGGAAATCAAGTGTTGACAAATGGCTGACAATTTTAATATAGTATTATGACACATTTTCGTCTAACAAACCCCTGCGACGTCACGGGACTGAGTTTGAGGGTGAAATGCGTTCAGTGGCGTCTAGTAATATCACGCAAATCTCCTATTTATTCATCCACCAGCCCACTCCCTAAAGTCTTGAACTGGTCTAGTGAGTCACAGGGAAGTTCTAATTTCAAAGCCCAACCCATTTGGTGAAGAATTTTAAAGCATAGCAGTAATTGGGCTTTGCAGTTCTTGTGGTGTCTACAGAACCTCTCTATGGTCATTTGATCCAGTTTGATGGTCAAACTTCTCGATGGTCAAACTTGTGGGAGTTGTTGTTAGCAATTCTGAGGGCGATTATAGAACTTCCTCGCGATTGGCAGCCTAGATTCCTTGTCTCTTATCTCTAGTTCTCTACGGGTACATTAAGCACCATCAGGGCAGCCTAGCCCGGTCGATAATGCTAAATCGATAAACGAAAAAAATTAACTAGTTGCTTGAAGATTCTACTTTTGTAGGATAATTGTAATAATTTAGGAGAAAATCATATACCACAATAGCAAATTTGGATTTTGTCGTGCTTTTAAGAATTAGCTAATAGTAATAAATATATAGAGGGGCGGTTCTACGGCCAAGCGAGCAAAGTCTTGCTTCGGGTCATTGCCGAAGGGCCTCGAGGGAGGAAGATTTCAAAGAGAAAAGTAAAGCCCCCCATGTGGCTTATCTATAGACCAAATTACTGAAGACAACAAATTATCTACTTTTGCTCAATTGGTTGAAGGTTAGACCAATCAACACAAGTTCAATCACAAGGCAAAAACAAAATTCCTTGAATTGTACTTATATCTTATTGTTAGGTGTCTTTTGTTCTTCATTCTTTCGAGAAAATCATGGACAGGAGTTTGACTAAGGACCAATAAGGGTTCTCTCCGAACCCAAACTGATTCTGAGTAACTCAATCAGATCATCCGAGTCTGACAGAATAGTTATGAACACATGTTTTATATATTTAAACCCCATATTAGGTGTGAGGAAAATGTAAAGAACTTTCTCAACAAAAAAAAAAAAAAAAATGTAAAGAACTCTAACATTAAAAAAAGTTTCTTATGAAATGCATGTGGGTCACATTCTTATAACTTAGTTTCGTGCTTCCGACACTTCAGGGTTGCCTCTATATATTTGTCTGCGTGTATGTGAGTGTTGTGTTCTTACTTTTTTTTTTCCAATCATATAAGTCCATCAATTAAAGTAAGGGAGGGTTTTTAACCAAAAAGAATTGAAAGTGGGCATCCCTTTAGAAGCTAGTAGGATGCTTTTGAAGTTCTTCCACTTAACTCTACTCTCAAAAGCAATTCCATCACAACACTATTCTTTGAATTTGGGACCTCAAAACATTAAAACCTAATTATAAATAATTGAAGAACCTTATAGTAAGTCCATTTGTATTATTGTTTGTACATTTAATCCATATGGGTATATCTGACAAGAATGGCCCAAATGTTTTATATTTATTATCCAAAATATCCAAAGAAATAAGGGAGGGCATTCAAGTATTAACCAATTATGTCAACAAAAAGAAAGAGTACTAACCAATTACTACTCTCTTAATTAGAAACATTTTTTAGAGCATGCAAGAGTACAAGTGCACTTTGACTTGTCTATTAGATCTTAAACAATTAATTATTTACCCCAATTACCCTCAAAAAAAAGAAAATTGAATGTAACCCTACCAAGTGTATAAATTAGATGAGTAAATTTTAGAAGAAAATTGAGAATCTCAAATCTCCCTTACTATAGGTAGTAAAGCTCTCAAGTTTTCATTAATTGGAACACTACTATAAAATTAGTCATATCAAAAGCTTCCTAATTCAAGCACATCCATGAGAGAAGTTTTCTAATTTCAAATAAGCATCAAACCTCTAATTCAACTTTTAGATTGATCAAATTAAGAAGATGAATCTTTCAAGTTTCCCAATTCCAATATTCCCTTTTTTTGGTGTGTAATTATTTAATTAGTACATATTAGTATTCGACATTCCATTTGAACTATCTTTTTCGCCCTTCTAAGTCTTTAAGCCATTCACATTTTAAGCTCCCAATTAACATTGATATTCTCATTCCTCTTGAAAATTAAAAGAGAATTATGAATGTGACTCAAAGTAGCCCCTCAAACTCGACACCTCAATTGTGCATAACTCTTCAATCCCATAAAGACACATAGAAAATATGTCCATTTCAACACTTTTTCTTTACTAGTACAAATTCGTCAGACGTGAAATAATGGGTTATCACACTTCCATCCTATTACAAAAATAGCCATAAAAAGATTGTCGTGTAGGGATAATAACTACACGGGTAATAATAAGATTCAGTGACAAATATCTCTCAAATGAGAAGTTAATTGTCGAAAATTTAGAATTTCCCAGCAGTAAATTCTACTTAGCAGAACATCTACCGATAAATTTGACTCGAGCAAACTTTAGACGAGTTCTCTTGCTACTAAAAAAAAAGCACCCTGTCATTTTAGGTAGAACTTCTTGCTTGTCATTTTCATCTCTTTGTTTCTAGTCATACTAGATTTTCCATCTATTAAAGCCTTTACAGGAGTTTTATACCAAAAAGAATTTTGAAGTGCGCATTTCCTTTTGGACCCTTGTTGATGCTTTTGAAGCTTTTTTTTTCCCTCCACAACGCCACTTTCATGAGCAAGCCCCCTCAACTAACACAATTTTTGAAACAAAGATAAAAATTTAGACTTATTTACATACATTAAATAATCGATAATTATAGAGTGATCCTATTAAGATTAACCCCTTCATCATAAAACCCGAAATTAATATGCTAATTCTAATTTTCTAAAGTTTAAATAGTTGAGAATTTAAAACTTAAGCAAATATCAGTCAAACTTAACCAAATTGTTATTGTTAGGAGCTATATTGAAGAATTTAAAAACAATTATAAAAATTTATAAAAACGGAAAGAAAAAAATACAAAATCTCATAGTTGTGCCTCTTACTCTTGTTTTCTTCTTCTTCTTCTGCCCTACAAACTCCATCAATGTTACCTCATTTTTCTTCAGAATTAACTCCTCCTGAAACCACTACTACCTCTCTCACCCCAAAAGCTAGCTCAAGAGGTATGGCTTCTCCCACACTTATTAACGCACCCCCTGTCCCTTCCACAATCAATGTAGGATTAACCTAACACTCTAGTAATATAATCATCAAGTGGTGAAATGATGATGATTTTTTAACTTAGGATGATGCCTTCCAATCTAACAAAAAACCACCATTTAAGTCCAATAATGACTATAGGTCAAGATGTCTCTCGAGGGGCTAGTAAATAGTATTTTCTGTTTATCTTTCAACGAATTTATAGGTAAAATTTTAGATTTTTCACCCTTACGTTCACAATTTTTCATCTAGAAACAGACAACAACTTTCTTCACAGGTGAAGAAAATTTGGTAAAATGGTTTTGAACAATAAGATTTGTCGAGGAAAAGTAATGAACTATATTTTTATGTTAGGGAATTTTCTCTAACTGCTAAAGAAATTTGAAAAAGAACAACGTAACCAAATCATTTTTCCAATAATACCTCATTTTTCTTGAAATTTAGAAAAGAAACAACGTAAGACAATTTTCTGTAACTCCTAAAGAAACATATGAACCCGAAGATTTAGAATTTAGGGTATACGGCGGACTTGAGTGCTTTCGAATAGGACAAAAGAAAAGAAAACATAATTTTTTTTGGAGATGAGAAGTTTTAACTTTAAGTCTTCTAAAATTATGAGATCTAAATTTATGAAAATTTGACCAAAACTCCCCATAAATTAATTTTTTTTGATTTGATAAAAAAAAAATATCAGTCAATTTTTATTTGTCTTTAGCTTCATCATACTTTTTAAACTTGCAACGCCTTGTGACAGCTTCGCACCGCTTTGCAACAAAAAAAATTTAAATTTTAGGTTTTGAACAAAAAAAGAAAATATATCTTGTCTTTTTAACTAAAAACATTTTAAAATTAGATCTTCGGCCAAATTTTCTGTTAAATTTAACTCATATCAAATTAAAAAAAATCAACATTCTTCAACAAAAAAGTTGTTCCCTGTACAATAGACTTCACCTCTATACGAGCATCTCCAATGCAACACTCAATCTTAGAAACTCCGAGTGTCACCTAGGATTTTTTGAGTTTTTGATTAAAAATCCTCTCCAATGCAACACTCTACTTGGATCTCTAAGATGACGTGTCGAGGGTGGAATAGAGATATCAAGAGGACACTCTATTTCTAGAGCGTCCTCTTGAGATATCTCTATTTGTCCAACTCATCAATTATTTGATTTTCAACCAATAGAAATCGAGTCTTCTATATTTTCTAAAATAACTAATTATTTATTTACAAAAATAACTATGCCACATAAGTAAATAAGATAAGTTTAGAGTTTTGCATTGGAGACATACAAAACTTAAGAATCTCTATTAACGCCACCCGGAGTGAGAATCTCAATTGGAACTTGACACAAAGGATAAATAGAGATTTTTTTGAGTTTTGTATTGGAGATGCTCTAAATCCCAAATTCTTAGAGCATCTCCAATGCAAAACTCAATCTTAGAAACTCGGAGTGCCACATAGGATTTTCTGAGTTTTTCTTAAAAAATCATCTCCAATGCAAAACTCAACTAAGATCTCAAAGATGATGTGTCGAGAGTGGAATAGAGATATCTCAAGAGGACACTCTATTTTCAGAGTGTCCTCTTGAGATATCTCTAATTGTCCAACTCATCAATATTTAACTTTCAACCAATAGAAATCAAGTCTTCGTATATTTCCAAAATAACTAATTACTTTTTTACAAAAATAACCATGACACGTAAGTAAAATAAAAGAGTTTAGAGTGTTGCATTGGAGACATACAAGAATTGAGGATCTCTATTTTCGACACCTATGAGTGAGAATCTCAATTGGAACTCGACAAATAGGACGAATAGAGATTTTTTTGAGTTTTGCATTGGAGATGCTCTTATGAACATACTTGGGGTTGATTTTGTAGTTACAAAAATATTTAGGCCAAGATCATAAAAGATTAAATTAAAGATTATTTTCTTTTTCGCTCCTTAATTATCATAAATTTAAAAATGATCCTTAAATAAAAATATCAGTTGTTAAAGTTGACTGAAGATATAACTTATCACCCTTACTTTAAAAAAAGTTTCTCTGTCATTTCTCTCGTCTCAGTCGCTAGAAATAATTGCCCGCAGCCAGATCGGCTTGCCAACTACTGACGACCTTCACGAGAAAAAAAAATGTGCTTTCTATTTCTCTTCTTTTTCTTCTCCTTCTCACTTTCTCTTCTTCTCCTTATTTTGTTCCCTCTAACCACTTCCTCTCTTCATTTGTGGCAGATGTAGAGATTTTTTTCTCCTACACTTGTTGATAGCGATGAAAAGGGAGCAAGTCATTTGTGGTAGATGTAGAGATTTTTTTTCCTTCGGCATCCTCGAAGTTGTTGTTATGTTTACTATCAGTAGCAAGTTGTTGTTGCTAAAGATGCAACAAATCGTTATTGCTTCTGCATCTTTAGCAGCAGAATGTCGTTACTGCTAAAGATACAACAACATCAAATCACTGTTGTGGACAACAAAGGGTAAAACCAGGGACGTAACTAAGTGAGGGCCAGGAGTGGCCATGGCCCCCCTGACCCTCAATCTTTTTCTAGCTATTTTTTGTTGAACTCCTTTTTCTAGTTATTGTCTTAGTAAAATGTTACTATGTTTGGCCTTAGTTTATTTGTCCCCTTAACCCAACCAAATCCAACCCAAGCCACAATAACACCAATTCCTACCCACACACCAAAAGACCTAATAAATTATCTCAACCTCAAGTCTTCCATGGCCCACATTACCCACCTCTAAATAATCCAATTTCCACCACCCCAATATATTATTCTAATACTTAACGGTTAATTTTATCTTCCTTCGCAATTACATCTTATTGAAAGATTTTTATGTTTTGTCAAAAAAAAATTAGTTTTAAGTAGGTATAACCATTCAAATGGCTACAAGAGAAATCAAAATATTAATTACGATCCAAAATAATGATTTGATACATTAAAGAGAAAAAAAAACTATCATGGGTAATAGTTCTATGTTATTTTCTTTATTTGTGTTTAATCTGATAGAAAATTAAATTCTAATATGCGGAAGTTACATACCTTCAGCCATTGTTGATTAAGTTAATTGAACTGCAAGATAAAAGTCTGAAAGTCTTCTAACCCCGATCCTCTCCGTAAGTTTGTTGTTGTGTTTTGATGGAGAGACACAAGCATTAATATAGGAGGGGTTAGGGACCTTTCAGTTATGAAACTACTCCCACTTCTTTTCCATCGAAGAAGGGGGTAGTGGGTTGGTTATTGTAACCAACTTTATCTCCCAAATATTTCTAATACCCACGTAAGCAAGCATTTACTGAATTCAAATCAGTAAATTGGTCAAAGCCAGGATAGAGGGAAATTAGGAATGTGGACCACCCTTAGTCTCTACCAAGAGACGTGTCCAACATTCTCCCACTTGGTCCACATGCTATATTTCATAAGTACATGGGTGATGGACTGTATGGCCAAACAAACACTTAGATTGGGATATCACTCATTCTTAATTAAAGAACATATCACACGAATCATAGCGGTCACATTCTGATAAGTGAATGCTTCCTTCCATGTATTACAATGCATTATGCTCTCTAACTAAGCACTTGATGAGCATAACTTCCGAATGAGTAATTTGTAACAAAATTACTCAGGTCCTCCTTTAATATCACAATGGATACAAGATGGTTATTCTTTATGTGCACGAATAAAATTATTTATTCAAAATAACCAAACACCTTAAATAGTCAAAGAAAGTACATGTCAAGCATTACATAAGTTAACAAAGACCCATACGCTCCACATGATCTAAGAACACTTGTGCCGGCAACGCCTTAGTCATGGGATCTGCAATCATTAACTTAGTACTGATATGCTCAATGGCCACTACATGTTCCTTAACTGTATCTCTGACAAGAAGGTACTTTATGTCGATATGCTTACTTCTGCTTCCACTCTTATTGTTTTTAGAGAAGAAAACCGCAGCAGAATTATCACAAAGGATCTTTAATGGTCTCTCTATAGTATCGACAATTTTGAGACCCGAAACAAAGTTTCTCAACCATATTGCTTGTGTCGTTGCTTCATAGCATGCAATGAACTCTGCCTCCATAGTAGATGTTGCGAGGATGGTCTGTTTGGTACTTCTCCAAGATATAGCTCCTCCAGCAAGAAGAAAGATATATCCCGAAGTAGATTTTCTTGAATCCACGCATCCCGCAAAATCTGAATCCGAATATCCAACCAACTCCAGATGGTCAGTATATCCTTAGGTCAGTCTGTAGTCCTTAGTTCCTTGCAGATATCTTATAACTCTTTTCGCAGCCTTCCAATGTTCTTTCCCGGGATTGCTTTGGTATCTTCCTAGCAGTCCCACCACGAAAGCAAGATCAGGTCTTGTGCAGACCTGTGCATATAAAAGGCTGCCTACTGCTGATGCATATGGAATGTCTTTCATCTCCCCCTGTTCCAATGCATTTTGTGGGCATTGACTTTGAGTCAATTTCTCTCCTTTAGCGATTGGCGCTACAAGTGATGCACAGTTATGCATCCTGAATCTTTCCAAAATTCTTTCGATGTAGGCTTTCTGAGATAATCCTAAGGATCTTTTAGATCTATCTCTGTGAATCTCTATGCCTATGACATAAGAGGCTTCACCTAAATCCTTCATCTCAAAATTCTGAGAAAGAAATTCCTTAGTCTCATGTAGCAATCCCAAATCACTAGTTGCAAGTAAAATATCATCTACATATAGGACTAAAAATATGTATTTGCTCCCACTGACCTTAAGGTATATACATTGATCGACAATGTTTTCTTTAAAACCAAAAGAGGTTATAACATTGTGAAACTTTAAATACCATTGGCGGGATGCCTGTTTTAGTCCATAAATAGATTTTCTGAGCTTGCAAACTAAATGGTGATCGTTTTCGTCACGAAAACCCTCGGGTTGAACCATATATACCTCCTCTCCCAAATGTCCATTAAGGAATGCTGTCTCAACGTCCATTTGGTGTAGCTCTAGATCGAAATGAGCTACTAAAGCCATAATAATCCGCAATGAATCCTTCTTAGAAACCGGAGAGAAGGTTTCATGGTAGTCTATGTCTTCCTTCTGAGTGTAACCTTTAGCTACAAGTCTAGCTTTATATCGTTCGACGTTTCCGGAAGAGTCTCTTTTGGTTTTATAAACCCATCTACAGCCAATGGCCTTAGACCCTTTCGGTAACTCAACGAGATCCCAGACTTGATTTTTAGCCATAGATTCCATCTCTTCCTTCATGGCATCATACCAAAGTGCAGATTTTTCTCCATTTTTAGTCAAAATCAGACTCTTGGAGATATACCAGATAATCGCTAGAAATAGCTGGTTTTCTTGTTCTTGAGGATCTCCTTAGAACCACATCTTCATGCTCAATTTGTGGAACAGGTTCTTGTGGGATTTGTTCTTCATGAACCGGTTTCTCTAAAATCGGTTGTTGTGCAATTATGTCAGGTTGACTTCTTTGCACAACGACCAGATTTCTAGTATCCACAGGCAACTCAGGTTCATCTCGTGTTTCCTCAAATTCTATCAGTCGGGGAATATCACTCCCACTTGAATCAAAATCCTCAAAGAACTTAGCATTTCTAGCCTCAACTATTCTTTGGGAATGTGAAGGACAATAAAATCTAAATCCCTTAGAGTTAACTGCATAGCCAATGAAATACCCACTGGTTGTCCTTGGATCTAATTTCTTTATGTGAGGATTGTAAATTCTCACTTCTGCAGGACAACCCCATATGTGCAAATGACTTAAACTCGGTTTCCATCCGTTCCATAATTCAAATGGTGTCTTAGGAACGGCCTTAGATGGAACTCTGTTTAAGATGTACACTGCGGTTTTCAAGGCTTCACTCCATAAGGATAAAAGAAGATTAGTGTTACTAATCATGCTCCTCACATGTCCATAAGAGTTCGGTTCCTCCTTTCGGCTACACCATTTTGTTGTGGTGTGCCAGGCATTGTATATTGAGCAACAATGCCTTCTTCTTCAAGGAACTTAGCAAATGGACCAGGCATCTGACCCTTTTCTGTGTACCTTCCATAGTACTCCCCGCCTCTATCAGACCTTACAATCTTTATTTTCATGTCCTTTTATTTTTCTACTTCTGCTTTAAAACTTTTGAAAGCACCAAAAGCTTCAGCTTTATCAAACAGAAGATAAAGGTACATGAATCTTGTATGGTCGTCAATGAAGGAGATAAAATATCTCTAACCGTTGAGACATGGGGTAGGAAAAGGTCCACATATGTCAGTGTGTATGATCTCGAGGATCTGAGAACTCCTTTTGGCACCCTTAGAGGTCTTGTTTGTCTGCTTTCCCTTTATGCAGTCCACACAAGTACCAAAATCAGTAAAATCAAGAGTTTTTAAAACTCCATCTTTCACTAATCTCTTTACACGCTCAATGGAGATATGACCTAATCTCCTGTGCCATAAAGTAGAGGAGTTCTCATCGATCCTATTACGTTTAATACCAATATCTGCATGCATATTTAAATAATTATGCTCGAAAGTGGGGTCTAGATCAATTTTGTACAAACCATCAATTAAAGTTCCACCACCAATAGAAAAATTATTTTTCAAAATACGAAAACATGGTTTCTTGAATAAAAATTCATAATCAATATCCACAAGTTTTGAAACAGAAATCAAGTTTCTAGAAAAAGATGGAACATAAAAAACATTGTTTAAATCTAACACAAAGCCAGTTTTCAAAATTAATCTAAAGGTCCCCACAGCTTCGACTTGAGACCGCATCCGGTTTCCGGAATAGATGCCAACCTCATTTCCTTTCGGCTTCCTTTAGTCCAGAAAGCCCTGCATGGTATTAACAATATGAATCGTAGAACCAGAGTCAATCCACCGAGTATTAGTTGGGGCATCAACAAAAAACGATTCATGACATACACAAGATATGAGATTACCTTTCTTTTCGAGCCAGTTCTTATAATTGAGGCAATCTTTCTTTTCGTGTCCAGTCTTTCTGCAGAAGAAACATTTCACCCGTTTGCCATGATGCTTTAATGGCATAGTTTCTTTGTTCTGCACATTCTTGACACGTTTGCCCTTCTTGGTACTTCCTTTAGCATGAGAAACAAAATGGGCACTTTCAAGTTTTTCATGTTTCATCCTCTCTTCCTCTTGAACACACATGGTCAGAAGTTCATTGATTGACCAATTTTCCTTATGTGTGTTGTAGGAGATTTTGAAAGGCCCATATTCCTTAGGAAGAGAGTTAAGTACCAAGTGAACTAAAAATGACTCAGGAATCTCAACTTTAAGGGGTTTCAGCTGAGCAGCAATGTCCCTCATCCCCATAATGTGCTCACGCACTCCTTTAGAATAGTCAAAAGTTTTGTCTGAAAGTCTCTTCATTAGGGTGCTGGCTTGTGCTTTATCTGAGCGAACAAATTGTTCCTCAACCGCTTTGAGAAAGTCTTTTGCGTGAGGACAATCAGATATTGAACCCCGAATACTCTTATTCACGCGGGACTTAATGAGCATCAAACTTAGGCGATTAGATCGCTCCCACCGCTCATAGTCCAACCTTTCCTGAGGCGTACTTGATTCCGTGGGGACGGGTGGTGCATCCACACGAAGCGCCAAATCCAAGTCCATGCACCCCAAAGTGAAGAGAACACTGTCTTTCCAATCCGAGAAATTATCACCACATAAAATAGGAATACGGGAAGTATCATTCATAAAAGCAGTAGAAATAGCTGCAAAAGAAACATTCAAGCTATGAAATGTGTAACCTTATTCTAAATCAACCAATGTCAATTTAGTAGTAAATTCTAACCTTCCTGTGGGCAGAGGCTACAACCGCATAAGAATTTACTATACTTTATTAATAAGACTAGTACAAAAAAAATATCAAACCCGTAAAATTTTCATACCTGTGGGCATAGAAAATTCACATTTAATATTTTATTGTACTATCCTATTCCAATATAATTTTACAAAATAATTATCTCCCTGTGGGGCAAAATAATTATTTATCAAAAACTACATTGCAATTGGAATGTCATTTTAACTTGATGCGATAAATAAAATTAATTATCGCACATCTACATGTTTTAAGATGTTGTGGCTACTCTATAAAACATGCAATGTCCAAAATAAATGACAATGTTTCCATATTCATGAACAATCCCTCATGCAGTTTGACATACACTTATATCACGTTTTCAAATAAATAAGTGACATGTCAAATTGCCAACCGTAAATAATTAGTGTAACCTTCATGTCAAATTGCACTTATAAGCTTGTCATTATGTTCATGTCATTTGGCATACATTAATATCATGTCAATATATGAATATATGACATATCAAATGATCGAAATAATTGCATACAACTATGATGATAATAACATATACACCATTTACTTCTAGTTGTACATTATTCATAATATCTATCTCTTAATAGATGATGAGCAATAAGATCCTGAATTAGTTGTATTATTGGTTCCAAATAAACTATAAATGCCATCACAGTGAAACAACAGAGATGACATGAATTATATTTGACAAACCATGTAACAAAATTGGACAAATTATATAACAGGAACTTAATGTGTCAAGGAGAGATGCCAAATAAACATGTACCATAAATTTGTTAAGATTATTCTCTCCCAGGATATGGTTTTCAGAGAGAGAGAGAAAAACAACTATTATTTAACTAAAGTGACTTGTAGTTTGTGTTGAATCTCTCTTAACCTTTAATATATATGTCCAACGATATATATATATATAGAGAGAGAGGTATAATAATAAAATAAATTAAATGACAGTAAGTTTGTTATGAAACACATGAAGCTATCCCACGATTTTAGTAACTCAACTAATTCGTACACAGTAAAAGGGACAAGAGATTAAGCAAATCTACAATTCTCAACCGAACCATGAATCCAAATAGATGAAAATTTGCTTTTACCAAGTCAAACAAATTGAACACATAAAACCCAATCGAATTTTCTTTAAGATAAAATTTAAACAGAAATTTTTGGGTTGAAAATCTATATTAATATTTACCTAATAAGTAGGAACCAAATTTATTTCCTGATATCTCTCTTTACTTAGTCAAAGGATATTGTTATCTAATTCTCGATCAATTTAATAATAGTAAAGAGATATTAGTTCAATTAGGAATTAAGTGAGTTTTGGTTTACAAAATATAATCCAACAATATTATTTCTTTATATCTAAACTTAAATGATAAATCAAGATCTTAGGTTTAGATATCATAATAATTTTAATATTAATCAACAGGGCTAAAGGGTGGCTCTGATACCAAATGATAGAAAATTAAATTCTAATATGCGGAAGTTACATACCTTCAGCCATTGTTGATTAAGTTAATTGAATTGTAAGATAAAAGTCTGAAAGTCTTCTAACCCCGATCCTCTCCGTAAGTTTGTTGTTGTGTTTTGATGGAGAGACACAAGCATTAATATAGGAGGGGTTAGGGACCTTTCAGTTATGAAACTACTCCCACTTCTTTTCCATCGAAGAAGGGGGTAGTGGGTTGGTTATTGTAACCAACTTTATCTCCCAAATATTTCTAATACCCACGTAAGCAAGCATTTACTGAATTCAAATCAGTAAATTGGTCAAAGCCAGGATAGAGGGAAATTAGGAATGTGGGCCACCCTTAGTCTCTACCAAGAGACGTGTCCAACATAATCTTCATCACTTCATTCTTATTTTTTTTGTGGTAATTTTTCATGAACTTATTATAAAAATTTCACAAATTAGTTATGACTAGCACGTTTCGGCCCCCTCCTCACAAAAATTTTGGTTCCGTCCGTAAAACTTCTTTGTAGCAAAGGGTAAAGCTTCATCTTCGTTATTAATTGCACTAGATTTGGGAGATTTTATTCAGATGTGATGTAAATAGAGAAGAAAAAGATTTATCCCAATTCTGATGTAAACAGATAAAGATATAGACTAGAGAGAAGTTTGGTTGCTTTTTTTCCCGTGAAGGTTGGCGCTTTGTCAGTCGTTTGGCCGCCAATAACCATTTTCCGCTACGAAAATAAGATATTATACAAGAAATAGAAAATGTAGTTGTTAAAATAGACAAACGATTTAAAGAAATGGAAGTCACTCATGAAGGTCGTCGGTCGATCCAGCCACAGAAAAATTATTTTGTATAATAGACTACTCCAGAAAATAAAAAAGCTAGTTGTTATAGTTGATTCACGATTTAAAAAATTAAAAAGCCAAAAACAAATTGTTCTCGTAATAGGGGCAAATGCACTTCAATTAATTTGGGTAAACATAAACCTAAATGACATAGTCTCTCGATTTTTCTTACGTAAATTTCCACAATCAGTATAGAAAGTTGGTTCGACTAATAATTAAGCACTAATTAAGAGCATAAGTAAACTTTTTGAGAGGACATGTGAGGGCACTTAAAATTATAAATTTCTTTTCATGATTATGACTTGCATGTTTATTGAATAAACAATCAAAACCCTAAGTTCTTAGCTTTCATTTATTGGTACAAAACCATAAAAATAATTGAATCCAAGGCTTCATCTTTTAACTACATCCACTTTTTTTTTTTTTGTTGTTGAACTAACTACATCCACTTAAAATTCAAATAAACATCAAACACTTGTTGAACTTTTAAATTGAGCAAGTTAAGAAAATAAAAAAAAAGTTCATCCACTACCAATATTTTAGTGTTGTTTAAAAAATAAACCAATACTTTAGTGTTTCTTTAGAAATAACATTCCTTCTTTTGTTGGGCAATTGAGTACATTCTTAATTCCTAAAGAATCCCCTTTTCCATCCCTAAATCTCCAAACCATCCACATTCACAGTATCAATATATTAAGATTCCTCCTAAAAATCTAAGAGAACCCTATAAAATTAGAATAAAGGGAACTAACAGAATGAATTGGTCAAGACTAATTTAATAAATTTTGGAGAACGGAAGGTTAAAGATTCATTATCCCATCCCATCCCATCTCTAAATACATGTTTTAAAGGGAGAATAAAGCAAACTACAAAGATAATTAGTTCTCCGAATTTTACCTTCATTTTTAAAATGGTGCTTTAAGTAAAATAAAAGATTTTAGTAGAAAGAAAAAAAAAAGAGTTTATCTAAAATTATCTCTTATGTTAAACGAAAAATACAACATAAGATAATGTTGTTTCCCTGGTTCTCTTTTCAGAGAATAGTTCTTAACCTTTCTGTTTTTTTAACAAAACAGAGTACACCCACTTTTGTTTTTGTCTTTCTATCTCTTAAATCAGAGAAAGAGTTATCTTCTAACAATTAAGATAAAAAGAGTGATTATAAAAAAAAAAAAAAAAAAAATCAAATGTAAAATATCCGAGTCGAGGATACCTCTGTCCTTAAGACAATTTACACCCTGTATATCAGTACCAACAGTAATGGTGTATGTCTCCCAGGATAAAACGGATTACCTATCAAAGTAAAGATGGTACCTCTTAGTTATGATAGTATGACGAACTTGGTAAGTAATATGAACTTCTGAACAACGATCCTTAAACTCTAATGCTTGAAAATGAATGCTCAGAAATGCAAAAAAAAACTAATGATTTGTTTGCTGAATTCTCATGGTATTTATAAGGGTATTGACACCACTTCGTATGGGTGCCAATAGATGAGTGGATGCTTCCCAACAGTCATATTTGACTGCTGGTTTTCGGGTGCCATGTTGACCGTCAGATCTTAACGGATCTATTAAGATCTCGCGCATTGAATGCCCACCGTTAGATCATCAACGGATCTATCTTAAGAACGCCAAATATCCTGACCGTCAGATCATATTTATGATCGTAAAATCCAAGGCTCCAATCGCTCCTCGCGACGTGCAAAGTGCGTGTGGGCGCCTCCCTAAACGCCCATTCGCCCACGCCGCGCGTGCGCGTGCGTGATGCGTGGTGCAAACCACGCCAACCATCCCATCATCCCAACCAATCTATTATTAGTAACATAAGGAAAAGTCTATATAAGGAAGTAGAACTTTCCTTATTTTTCCAATACGGTACTAATAATAAAACTACACGTTGTAGTTATCCCTATATTTTCCCAAAGTAAATCAATGATAACTCATTCATATGAAATCGGATTCTGACAAACTTTATGTCTAAATTCAAGAGCTCGACGAGACGAATCTAATGGTCCATCCTGATCTTGATTTGGACAACGTTTGGTTGCCCAAACTGACAGAAAACAGATCCGGTTTCTACAGATAAAAGACAGTATACCACGACCTATAGGTTAAGTGTACACTTAATTACATGTTCCAATTAAACATTTAAAATATCGATTTCTTATTCCACATAAGGTTTGAGCCCATGTTTAGAAATTTGCACATAATTTGTGTAAGACCTTTGCCTAATTTTTGTGTTCAACATGAATCCTAAAATTAAACACGTAATTCGAGAAGGTCCCATAAAGTATATATGTATATAGTATTGTGTATAGGTTTTTGTTTTCCAAATTTGGAATATTTATGTACCTAATAAATTCTTTGTTTTAGGCCCCTTAGATTCTCCAATCCACTTCATCCAAAATCATTATAAATTTCTAGTGACAAATAAAATAGAGTAGCAAGAGCAATAGACACCATTAACTAATCCCCCTTGTCCATTATTCATCTCTCTCTCTCTCTCTCTCTCTCTCTCTCTCTCTCTCTCTCTCATCACACATACAAAACTAAAAATAACTTGTTTTTGTGTACTTACTACTACTACTACTACTACCAAATTTTGCTTTCTCACTTGGAGAAACTTGAGCAATTTAGTTGATTGACTCATGGAGAAAATCTCTGTTTCGTCTCGATTCAATGTCTTCCCAGCCGGTCTTCGTGTTCTTGTTGTTGATGATGATCTAACTTGGTTGAAAATTCTTGAAAAAATGCTTATAAAATGCCATTATGAAGGTGAACTTTATGTTTCTTTCAATTCTTATATCCTTCTATTGTTTCATTCTCAAATGAGACCCATCTTTCAACACAATCTTATGGGTTCTTGAAATTCTTTTTTCAGTCACTACTAGTTGTTTAGCAACAGAAGCTCTGAACATACTTAGAGAACGAAAAAATAAATTCGATATCGTGATAAGCGATGTAAACATGCCTGATATGGATGGTTTTACACTTCTTGAACTTGTCGGGCTCGAAATGGACCTTCCTGTTATCAGTAAGTTTTCTAATACTTTATTCTCTTATACTCTATGAAATGAAATTATGAACTTAAACAAATTTACCTAATCCTTTTAGTGATGTCCGTCGATGGAGAAACGAGTAGAGTGATGAAAGGAGTTCAACATGGAGCTTGTGATTATCTTCTTAAACCTGTTAGAATGAAAGAACTTCGAATTATATGGCAACATGTTTTCAGAAAGAAGATGAATGAAATCAAGGAAATTGAAATCAATGAAGATGCTCATAAGATAAGAAACTACTTAAATGAATTTGATTCTAGTTACTTGGCAACTGGAAGTGATCTTAGCTCAAGAAAGAAAAGAAAGGACATTGAAAATCAAGAACATGATGACTATGAGTTTATGGATTCTTCTTCGTCGAAGAAGTCCAGAGTAGTATGGTCAGTGGATCTTCACCAGAAATTCGTTCAAGCCGTGAACCAAAGCGGATCTGAAAGTGAGTTTTAGTTAACTGGAAGTTTGATCATTGATATTTGAATGAATTTCTGCAAATCAAAATGAGATTGAATGCATTAGAAGCAAAGACAATGAATGGGTGACATACTCTTAGTTTTTGCCCTTCCGTTTCGTTTCAGACTTCCAAATCTTTCAAGATATTTATGTAGTTCGCTCGTACTAAGGAACATTTTTTTCTTTTCGTTGCAGAAGTTGGTCCTAAGAAAATACTTGATTTGATGAACGTTCCATGGTTGACAAGAGAAAATGTTGCTAGCCATCTGCAGGTAGACATTCTCCCCGAATTTTCTTCTTCAACCGATAATTTTACTTATCGATTTCTCCCAATTTTTGTTATCTTCTACAGGAACTTATTCGACATTTTTCCTTTTATACATATAAATATACTAAGAAAATCCTACCAAATAACGTAAGAAACAGATTTGATATCATTGGACATCTAGGGAAGTATTTTTAAGAGACATTTGCATTGTGCAGAAATACCGTATGTGCTTGGATAGATTGAAGAAGCAAAATGAACCCAAGAATTCCTTTTGTGTGCCGAAGCAACCGGATCTCAAGAATCCTCCATCAGGCTTCGGCTATCAGAGCCCCATCTCAGTGAACGGAGATAATTCGACAACCTGCAGTTTTGCAAATAAAATCGTTATGGAAGATATGAGTCCAAAAGTGCTTGAAGATTTATGCATCGGTCCTTTCTCAGCTAGGACCGAACTTTCAGCTGGTGATATCACTCATCCTCGGAAAGCAAGCAATAGTTCTAGAATGAGTCTGACGGATTCATTTGAATCATTAGGTCAAGACATAAACTATACATCTTTTAGAGCAAATTTTCTTGAGCAGATCTCCTGGTGTAGTACAGAAATTCCAACTCTTCAGTTTTCGGAACTATTAGAAGAAGAGCAGGAACAATACTTGTACACCAATCAACCACTACCTGTACACAAATCGGCTCCTTTCATGATTTCTGCAACGTCTAATGAAGAAACAGTTTCAGGAGTTCCTCCTAAACTTAGACCGCCATTCGAGCATTTTGGAAATATATGTCCAACAGAATGCAAAGATAACTCGGTTTCATCTGATATCAGTACCCAAGCCTCTGGTGATATGTGCACTAGGTTATCGAGCATCAAAACTAGCAGCTTCCACCAAAACTTATTTGGTCCTTTGGAATCTTACCAACAAAACTTCATGAAGCGAAGTGATTCAACTTCTGCATCTTCGGAGGAAGACCAGCAGCTATGGTCACTTCAGGACTACGATTACTTCGGTCCTGTTGAGCTCAATAACAGAGGAATCTTGAATGACCCAGAAAATATAACTGAACTTTCAAGTCACCTATATGATAAAAATGTCCGATAAGGGATCAGCATCTCATTATAGCATGATCCACCATTCAGCGGAGTGAGTTCCTGCCAGAGAGAGACGGTGGAGGAAGAAGCTGATTGTCAGTAGCCGATTCCTCCTTACATAATAAAGGGAAGTCTGTCATCCTTCTCACTAGTTTGTAGAGATGTGAGAGATATATAGATATTATTGAACATGTCAGAATATGAGATTTTGATGTCTTAAAATGAAGCATACAAACAACCCTAACTCTTAGAGAACTTCTGTTAGATTCCGATATTACTTTAAGGTACTGAGTGTTCATGCTCACCCCATTTCACTTCCCACAGCATACAAACAAAAAGCGAAAAAGAACACTGATGATTGCCTTATATCTTCAATACTATTTGAAGTAGTCTTGGTTTTCTTTTCCTTCAAGTCAGATCGGACATCTGACTCCAGGTCTTAATTGGCTCAATTTGGGTTTCAGATTGTTTATGCCTTGTAATTTATAAATGAGAACAGAACAAATGAGTGGAAAGCTGCAGAGATTTATCTAATCAGCTCGTTGGAACGATATAATCAAACATTTTTCATGTTTCACTTCCATAATATCATAAATGTAAGTAATATTACTCTCTTAAGCAACACAACTTGTTGGGGGTTTGGCTATAACTCTTTCTCATAGCATGCCTACAGTCCCCACTCTAGACAAAGTGATGTAAACTCGTCCGTTGGAGCTTCAAAGGAGGTTTTGCTATCGTTGCTACATAACAACTTCAACTAGAGTTCAAAACATTTCTTAAAACAAATAAACGAACATAAACTTAAGAATGCTTGAAAATAAATATTAACATCAATTGCTCTCTCTAGAACTGAATAACATTGAAATAAACTCAACGAACTACATTTATAACTCATCGTACGCTCACCTCTAGGGTTCGGTCGGCCCCATATACCTATTAAATTCATAACAAATTCTAATTTTAGAGAAAAATCTTATCCTTGATATATTATCATTGCAACTAGGAATCTCAGCAGCAAGTTTTTTAGAGAGAGAGAGAGAGAGAGAGAGCTCTGACATGTAGAGATAAAATGCAAAACATGGTCTATTTCAGTTCTGTTTACTAATAATATAAAGATAATATAGAAGTTACAAATGAATAATTTAACAGATACAAAACGATTTTCAGTCAAAAAGCATGAACCAATCTTGTTGATGTGGTACACTGAGTCCATAATGGGTAAGCTGAATCACTACTTGTGTGATGCTTGAGCTTTGTTTTTCTTGTTACCTCTCTTTTTCAAACTAGTTTCAGCTCCTTCTGCCTCTTCTGCCTTTTGCTCTGCCTCCAGTATTGCCAACTGAACATACATAGAACATATACAACATTCACTTACAAGATCAAAATACTCAAGAAACAAGGGTAGTTTTTTAACAGTCAAATTTTTGATAGTCCGCAAAAAAAGACTACCCTCAGATAGAAATCTTCGATCTTTTTTGTTTAACTTCCTACTCGGTAGTCGGTATCAATTAAATAAAAGTTCCAAATATATTCCCTTCATACTTTCAAAAGCTTTCTTATTTCGGTAAAAGCAGGGACACCCCTCCTAGGCCTGGAGGCCTGGTAACACAGTTTCACATGGTACAAGGTTTTTCCTTGACCATCCCAGACTTCTCTGCTTAACCAATATAGGCACCAAAAGGACTCAAAAGGGCATGCCAGTAGGTACATTGTAACCCAGGTCGAAAGGCCTTCCTAAGCAAAAATGTGGGACTAAGAGCCTTGCCACATATAAACCATCATATTATTTCCATCCTTCTAAGAAGAAGAAGAAAAGACAAATTCCTTAAAACTAGTTTAGTTGGTTTCCTTTTTCCTTCGTTTGGCATAAGGGATTGGGTTTTTTTCTCCTCCAAGAAATAAGAAAAATGTAGAGTATTCACCAACTTTTAATGGCATACAAAACTAGAGTTGAAGATCACCTCATCAAGGATTGGTTTGAGTTCTTTGTACCGACTTTCAGCCAGATCAAAACCGTCTTTACGTAGCTCCTGCATATAAAACAGTAATGAGAAAACATCTTATAAGAGTGAAAAGAGAAAACTGTAATAGCAAGACAGATATATGTTTCTCCTCCAAAATTTCTACAAAAAGATGATCATTTAATGTTTCATAAAGAGGTCTTTCTAGTAATTTATAGCTTACAATTAAACAAAGGCTTACAGGCAAACTGACAGTTCACAGTAAAAACATGTTGGAAACAGGTATATAAATTACTGTGTAGGGAATTTGGTTGCCGACGACATAGAAATTTGGCGATTAGAAAAACACCTTTAGAAATCACAATCAATCACAATAAAAACCTCAGAACGGACCTTTCCAGTGTGTTGGGTATGTTCATGAGCAGCCATTTGCCAGTATACGTTCGTACGTTTATAAAAATCCCTCAGAGATTCTCCAGGCTTCACAAAAGATGTACAAGGGATATAAGTAAATGAAATGTAGGATAGCCAAGAAGAAATTATATGGAGTTCAGAGTGAGCTTTAAAGATATTGTAAAATACCACAGGAGTCCTTTGTGAATCTGAAAGACCGAGGTTTGCTCTGATCTGCTCTATCCTAGCCCGTTTCTCCTTCCGGCGAAGAGTCTTCCCCTCACCCTTCAATATAGCAACAGCATCTCCCGTTTCAAGTAACTTTTTACCACTCTTAGTCTGTAGATAAGTGACGAAGAGAAAACAATAGTGACAAGTCAACAGAAAAGACAGATTATTTCAAGTAATTAAACTCATTTCAACAAAAAATGTAGAAATACTACTTCCTGATTTGTTTACCTCGACATCATCATCTTCATCTGTCTCATCACTGTCAGTCTCGCTATTGGTTTGATCATCATCAGTATCTTCCTCATCCTCATCCTCATCCTCATCCTCCGAGACTTCTAGCCATTCAGATTCAGATGCCTGGAAGTATATAAAAATAAATAAATAAAGATAATTGCTACAAATCCAACACGTACCCATTTACTTCTGCTACTTATTCTGTTAATTCATATAGTGAAAAACTACTCTAAAAAAAAAGTCAGCTTTCTGTGTTCTCCCCTTTTAGGCTTCTGTTCGTTATTTTCTCAAAACTGTCCTTTCTCAACAATAGAAAAGAACAGAAAGAGAGGAACAACACCCCGTATGAATAGTAATCACGAGTGACAGCAAAAAGGAAAACGAAAACTCGAACTACCAAAAAGCAACAATAAAAAGTAAAACTTCCAAAAACAGAAGTCCTCAACAATTAGAAGAATTAAAGAAAAACTCCCAGAGAAATTATACCAAGTTGCAACAGTGAAGCAGAAAATCAGTCTATAACATCCGAGAGTCACTTTTGATTTATTTCAAATAATTCATATACGGAAAGATCAACTAAAACATGTCCTTCTAGAAGAAAAGAAAAAGGTGGATTCGTAAATTTGAAGAGCCGAAGAGTCGTGCGAAAGACCAGAGAAGACAGAAAATAAACTCATAAACCTTGAACACAATACTAGGTATTAGTTATTTGAATGAAAAGGAACTCGAGGTTGGAGAAGCAAAAGAGTAATAGACAACAAAACCCACATTGCAGGTTTTAGGCAAAGAAGATTTTCTTACTCCTTAGCCACTTTATCGTAAAATGTTACAAGTAAATTAAGGAAAACAATACGCATATTTAACATACGAAAGTGGAATTTAACGAACCGGTATAAGGCACTTCCACTCATCAAGTTTGCTGAGATTTAGAGTGTATAAATCATCAAGAGTTATTTCTTGATCTTTGACCTCCATCATGCCTCCATAAATATATAATGTATCTCTTCCCACTACCATGCAGGCATTAATACGTCCGCAAGGTTTCACTACCTGAATTAAAAATTTGAATGAAGTAATTTATTAAAAAGAAAACAAATTAGTGGTACACAGAATTACGTTCATGTTCCCTGTACTGGAACCAACCTCAGGTAAGATGCTGGTTTCTGGATCAGTATGTTCTTTTCCGTTACTGTTACAAACAACAACACCACTGGCACTTGCAGGATCGAAGGTGTCTTCATCATAATTTAAGCTTACATCCCTTTCATTTGCTTCTCCTTTATCGAGATCGCTCTTACTATTTTTGGTTTCAAGAGAGCAACCACCCAATTGTTGGTCCAAATTCTTCTGGGTCTATAAAGTCATTCAAAAACCATTTAAAAACAGAGTGAGTGATACAGAACCAGACCTAAATGGGAAAAGCATATTTAATAAGACCAGGGAATTAAATTTCAAAATATTCGCTCGAAATGACAGAAATATTTCCATTTCCATATGATAGAGATGAATGGCAACAGCTGTTAAAGGCATATGGGAATAGGAGACGTCCAAAAAAAGATTCCAATGCCCAAATTCTGATTTGGCATGTCTTACATGAATGGCCCACTTAACCTTGAATAATGTGGGCCTTGACTTGATCCACATGTCTTTGTGGAGATTCTACTAGTTTCTAAGTATTAACTAGGATAGTTAAATGTCTTTAATATCTTTAACTATAGTTGGTCTCAGTCGGACCGATACCGAGACCGAGACGGACCGAGAAACTCGGCCGAGAGTCCGAGACAACATGTATAGCCAATAAGTACTAAGTAATAAGTTTAATTACCTGACTCTTCATTACCTTATAATTCTCCGGACTTTAACCATAAAATTACTTCAAACATTCATAGTATACAAAATCTTATCATAGTTCACTTCAATGAAATGAGTAAATAGTAAGGTTCATACTTTATAAGTAAATAATGAAGTTCATACTTTATAAGTATTTAAAGCTTCCGTAAGGAAAAAGACTTAAAATATCTACAGAATGGTAATGCTACTCATCTTAGATTGATTGGGAACATAGTAGTATACAATTAGGATTTAAAGTTTCAAAATAAAGTCCCAAAAAACTAAAAGATGCTTGGTCTCAGTCGAGACATCCGAGATTCTCGTCCAAACCCTAACTCGGGTCTCGGCCGAGTCTCGTCTCGGGAAAGGGCCGAGACCGAGCCAAGACCCAAGGTTCTCGGCCGAGACCGAGCCGAAACCCGAGGTTCTCGGCCGAGACCGAGCCGAGACCTGAGGTTCTCGACCGAGACCAACTAAATAGGTGTTTAATGTCTTTTGTGATGTCTTTTGTGATGTCTTCTTAATGTCCAAGCAGTTTAAAAGTCTAAAAGTAAAGCTAGTATGGGATGTCAAGGGTTGGTTTTATGCCTCTATAAGGGCAGTCTGTATTCCTGCTGTTTTAGGACACACAGAGAGTTTTCCAGCAGCTATTCAAGCTATACGCATTTGTATAATGCAAATATGTCCAAAGGTGTGATGCCTAAGGGATCTTGGAGTAAAACCTAGGTTTTACTAGTGTTATATTAGTGGTTATCTATCTAACAATTAAGTTATTTTTTTCTTCATTAGTTTTCTTTCCATTTTCTTGTCCTACATCAGTTTGGTATCAGAGCGAGGTTACGTAATGGAAACTAGATGTGGAATAAGTTTTAGAAGGAGATAAACTGACAATGAACGTGACGATATCGTTTTGAGATCATAGAACAACTTGATGACATAAAAACCAGACTAGCTAAGATGGAAACTCGAATATTCCATCTTGCTAAACGTTCTGAAACTGCGATGAGCAAGGTGGAAATAATGAAGAGAAATCTCAAGAAAATAAGAATTTACTTGATAATGGAGTCCGTGACTCAGATAACCTAGAAGAGAATGAAGAAAATAGTTCCCATTTATCTGTTGTTACACTCACTACCACATCTCTAAAAGTAGAAGAGAAGAGACTGAAAACATTGTCGATCGTCTAAGTGTTCTCATCGACGAGGGTGGCCATCAAAGATATTGGATTCAGTGGAGAGGGGACACCCACTTACTGATTATACATGAATTAGAGATGACGAGTTCAAAGTACTTGACGATAACCTTTATGAGAAGTTTTATGCATTTAACTCACCGAGTTCGAGTTTTCTCAAGCCCAGGAGAATTGATAGAGATGAATGGCCGCAACTGTGCATATGGGAATGGGAGATGTCCAAAGAAAGATTCCAATGCCCAAATTCTAATTTGGAATATCTTACATGAATGGCCCACTTAAGCTTAAATAATGTGGGCCTTGATCCACATGTCTTTGTGGAGATTCTACTAGTTTTTAAGTATTAATTAGGATGTTTAAGTGTCTTTAATGTCGTTTATAATGCCTTTTTAATGTCCTAGCAGTTTAGAAGTTTAAAAGTCTAGAAGTAAAGCTAGTATAGGATGTCAAGGGTTGGTTTAATGCCTATATAAGGGTTGTATTCTTGATCTTTGAGGACACACAGATTGTCTTCTAGCAGCTATTCAAGCTATGTGTATTATTGTGTTGCAAATATACCCAAAGGTGTGATGCCTAAGGGCTCTAGGAGTGATTCCTGGCTTTTACTAGTGTGATACACTGATACTAGTGGTTATCTATCTTATAATCAAGTTTGAAATTTTCATCAGTACTCATTCCCTTTTTCTTGTCCTACATCACCATGGTTACAGAAATTTCTATCAAAACCGAAACTTAACTAAGTTTGCCAAATCAATTTTATCCTCAATGTATCCATTTACCTGCATTTCTTTCTCCATGTGGTTATTCCTTGACAATAATGTCTTGCAAATTCTAATCATGTGATGAAACAGTAGAACGAAAAGAGGGAGACTCTTTGACAGCCAGAAGGTGTTGCCAAGCAAGCATTTCGCTTTGTATGAACGCAGAAAGGGTAAGTGAAGGAGAACTAAATAGAAAATCTTGAGAAGGTTATTCACTTATCTGCAGTCATGTGTTGAAGTTGAAGACTAGAAGATTTAAGCACCAGTTAAGGAAAAAAACTAGGAAGCTAAATGGTTGAAGATGCCTTCTTCCATATGGATATAGAAGAACTAATAATGATAATTTCAGTTTCATTCTGATCTTTTAACAGGATTAGATCAAGCATATCAATAGATTTTAGCAAGAAGCAACCAATGAATACGAGTCTATGTTAGGCGAAATCAACAAAAATACCTCTTCACTAGATGTACATGAAAGTATAAAATTACACATCTATACCCGTGTCGTAGATTTAAATTTTGAGTAATACAATCTACAAGAACATTAAACATATTAATAAAAATACCTTTTGTTTTATTGATTTCTCCTTCCGCAACTCCAAAGGGTACCTAAATACAATGTGAGATTGAGATTTTGCATTAGATGTAACAAATGGGCATTGGATGATATATCATTGGGGTACCTATATCAGTTTATAGATCTCTCAGAAAATCTAACATTATTATCACCACCACTAGTAAGTTCAATTCAAAAAGCATGATACTTATAAATACAAGAATAAAGCACACCATCGATGGCTGTCCATCTGGAATCCATAAATTTCATTCAAGAACAAACTCATCATGACATCACCTGCGAAAGGAAAGAGTACACGTTACGTTAGCAAACTATAACTTCTCAAACAAGTATCTTTAATATGACGAATTCAGTTTCGTTGCAACCTCTCCTAGTATAACATCTTTTGATATCACAAGCATTTATTTCCAATTCTGAGTTTTATGAAGCTATACAGCTAGAAGAAACCAATTTGTTAACTTCCGGAATTTATAAAAACTAGATGTTTGTAAGTTAAAACAACTAACATTTCAACAAAAAGGCAGTAACTAAATCCACTATGCCAATCTCTCACAAAGAAATATACCTTCAACTTCCATATCTACGACGCCCCCAAAAAATATGGCCCTTTTCTTATGCACAGACATAGAAAATCCGGCACGAGGTCCAGGAGGCATCCCACTCTTCTTTACCTACTCAAAATGGAAAATATGGTCCGTAAGAGAAATAGCCAACAAAACAGAAACAGATAATTTTCAATATCAGAAGATATATGGACTAAGCTCGCCCTAGTATTTTCATTTTACAATTTAAAAGAAACTTTACTAAGATGCCTGTAAATCCACACAGTGGATTACATAGTTGGCTTTTGTTAACTTCCCTGATTAAAAAATTCTACAAGAAAAGGAGGTAACTTTAATTTGATTCATAGTAGGAGATTGTAGCACTCTTCAGATTAAAATCAAAAAAGAATTGTGCGAACCTTGTTCCATTCCCAAGTCCTAGGATCAAGGGACCACAAATCGGCATGAACATTTCCCTTCTCAGAGCAGCTATTCTTATCAGATGCTACTTCTTTGGAGTATCCTCCATATAAAAATATCTGTACCAACAAAGTGATCACTAAAATGTACACAAAAAATTATGTAATAGCTTGTTCCAACAAGCATTATAAACCAGGAAGTTAAATGTATGAAAATAAATAGTAGAATAACAATATACTACGTGCAGACTTACTTCATCTTGGAAAACAAAAAACTGGAAACCACTCCTAGCACTTGGCCACATGCATCCTGGCCGGGGCTTTATTTCTTGCCACTACAACTCATTCTGTTAACATTTAACTGAAAAAGAAAAACCTCCAAAATGAACCAACTAAAAGCTTCCAAACTCACCT
>BEHA01050379.1:680106-779119 GCA_002897215.1 Eschscholzia californica subsp. californica | reverse complement strand
ATTGAATGTATACTCTCAGAGATGAAGACAGGGTTCATTTGTTACCTTGTAGTGATGGAACCTTTCTTGATTTGGGGATGTAAATTCTCCGCCTAGACAGAGAAACAAAGTCCAGCAGTTACAAACTTGATACAAAGGGATTAACACAACCCATCAATATACGAACTCCATTTTATTTACCAAATATGTAAAGATGGTCTTTCCAAGCAACAGCCTGGTGAGCACTACGAGGCGGCGGACTATTAGGACTTGATATCAACTTCCACTCCTGCTTATCGACATCATAACGGTAAAGATCACCGTATACGAAAGTCTGCATCAACATTTTCAATGTCATTAAACGTACTAAAACAATCAAAATCAAAAATCCATTATCCTCAAAAGAGATAAACAATAATATCAACCTCCTATAAGCTAGAACCATCACCTTGTTTCCATTGTAAAATTCACCTCCATATATGATCAGTTCTGTCTCCTTCAGTGGGTTGATGTTCATCTAAGCAATTTTAGCATATAATTAGCAACCAATGTTAATCCGTGTGAGAATAGTCCCACATAAGAAAAGGGGTAACTAGCAACCAAGAGTATAATGTATAAGTCCTCTCCACTCATTGCCAATTGGATTTGTGTTGGATGACCACAAACTTAACAATCCGGTACTAGAATCGAACACTAGGAATAATGGGTAAGGAATGATGCACGTACCGAACAGTTTGATCGAGGAGAAGGTCTAGGAACATTTTCTTCAATGTGAATTTCCTTCTTTTTAGATTCTTCTTTTTGTATATTCATCTATCGACAAAACAAACAACAACCACCAGTTCAAATGACCCAAAATGGCATAATTGGCAACAACCCTATTTGGATCCAAATGAACTGTTTTTAGTTTGAATTGGATGTTTAATACCAAAATTTAATCAAATAATTAAGAGTTTAATTTTTGTTACAACTTTTTGAATCATAATATTACCAGGATGGCATCGATGTCATCTTCCTCTGAGATCTTTTTGTTCTCTCTGCGAGCTTTCTTCTCCTCTGCTTTGGCTGTTTTTCTCTCTGTCTTCTCCTTACCTTTCCCGGGCTTCTTCGTTTTCTTCCCCATTTTCGTCTAGAGACGGGGAGAGAGAGAGAGAGAGAGAGAGAGAGAGAGGGTTTAGGGTTTTGTAATTTGATCTATTTGGGATTTTTGCACTCTCGCGGGAAGAATAAAAGTAGAACCACTGGGGTTTTAATTAGGGTTCTACCGTTTTATTTGTTGTCCGGCCTCAAGTGTTTAGCTAACCCACGAAGTATACAACACACGCGATCCTCACCGTTGGGTCTATATTCATAGAATCAACGGTTAAATTCGTTTTCTTCCCCATTAGAATGCAAGATGGAGGTGTATTTGCATCTCATCTTTTACAAATAGAATGAGTGGGAGAAAATTGTCCCGATGTGTGAGCAATTTCATTTGTTGTTCTATATATGGTGTAATTCTACTAGAGCGGGGAATTATACCTGATATGATCGCACGCAAAGAGTGGAAGTCCCCGCCCACCACGACGGAATCTAGTGAGCGGGCTCGTGTAGGAAGGCCTACCCGGCATCCCGCCCACGACCGCACCCAACGGAACAGGCCCGGTGGGTGCCTATATATACGAGCCCGTCATAAACAACGGGTGGTGCCTATATACCCACCTGTCACTACCCACCGGAAATATAAATGTGAATCGTTATATCAGTTTTATAATCTTCGTCGGATTTAGGGATGGCCTCTTTAGGTTTCTTTATTTTCTCTATAAGTAGGGATTAGTAGTTTCCACTTTCCAGCCAAACCCTTCACTGCTTCTTCCTCTTGACCTTTCCAGACTTCTCTCCCTTTCTTTACTGTGTTCCTCTCAGTCTCCTATCCAAGATCAGAAAGGTTGGGAACTATCTTGACTCATGAGCACATCTAAATGTTTGAACTTTGAAGATCTTATGTTTTTGTTTTCTTTCATACTAATGTAACATTGTAGATATAAGCAAATGATGATAATATATCAGGTGTTTTAATATTTTCTAATGGACTATTAACCAACATGATGGCTACCTTGAAAGAAAGGTTAGCAACATGTATGGGGTTGTGCTAGTCCAATGATGAAATAATCTTAATATTATGAAGTTTTTCAAGTATCTTGAAGATATTCAATCTGACTCCCTTGTTTTCATATTAATTTGTTTTCTCCTCGAGATGCTCTGGTTTTGAATATTTGTTTCTATCTTATTGTTCTTAAGGTATAAATGATGCATATTAATGAGCAAATGAAGAAAAATATCAGATGTCCATGCTTAATATTTTCTGATGGATAATGAGTAAATCAAGTACACCGATTTATTGAAAAATATCAGATGTTCATGCTTAATACTTTAACCTTTGAAGGTAGAGATTTATTCTGTAAACTATAGTGGTATCACTTTTGAAAGGTAAGTAAAGGTTTAAAGTTGGATTATATACTTTGATTGTTTTATGTTGGCATTGAACTTGAATTATCTAATTTTATTGAATGTTTGGTAGTTTGGATGAGTTAACAGATTGTGACTCTGAGTTGTAGATGTGCTTGAAGTCTACAGAAAATCAAGGTTGCTGGTTAAGAAGTTTCTCTGTTGTGAATTTAGGTGAATCAACCTCATTTTATCTCATGATGATGTAATTACCTGTAAGAATTTTGATAAATCTTCCCCTTGTTTCCTTTAGACCTTTATACAGAGGGTGGTGAAAGTGATAGTTTAGACTCTTATACAGAGAGTGATTGGTAGAACTAATTTACTCAGTTGAATGTCATCATTCCGAATTAACCAAAGTCCCCCATTCATGGTAGTAGATGGTACAATAAAATGATTTTCGTAAATTACTTTTTGGTTTCAATGATTTGAAGAAATCATTGATAGTTTCGTTTCAAATAGAAAAGCGACGACAGACTTTGTCGGCCAGAGGAATGTATTTAGTTTTCAAATATTCGAGGTATTGCCCAAACCTCAGCTATTCCAGCTGAATACTATCATTGGGTTTGCGACCTTATTGGGTTGGTCGACATTGCCTTTGAGACTGTCGAATTCGACTTGCTTGTCTTTACTTTTTTCTGCTCTCTTGTATTCTCATCTTCAGTACATCCTTCTACGGTCTTTTTTTTCTTTACTTGGTTGTCATGGAGTTTGGAAGTATAAGTACTACTTGTAGTTCAACAATGTTTTTTCAAGTTTTAGTCGTTGGCGATTTAATTATGTCGAGTCAGAAATCATTATGTCTGATATACTTGTCTGTCAATAGCTTCACCCATAGTGCATCTTTTTATACCAGAACCCGTCATGCAAGTTTACGCACTAAAGTCATATTTATCATCTTCATGTTGCATATACCTAGACCTCTGCTATTTAGATCTTTCTATGATTTCTTCCCTCCCAAGAAATGCATTTCTTTTCTTTTTCTTATCATACCCCCACCAAAAATTTCTTTGAAATCTTTTGATATCACTTAAGATTTTATTAGGGGCTAAATTAGTTGAGACGAAGTAAACATGTATCGTTGCTAGCTCGTTCTTTAGTAAAATGGTTCTTCTAGCGTGCGAGAGAGAGTTTTTCTTCCAACCTGAAAGTTTGTTTGCCATTTTTTATAAGAGAAAATCATATAAATTGCACATATTCTTTTATTTTAGCAGAAAGTTTCTCAAATATTTGTCATTCATCTTCACCTGATTTACCCCGAGAGTAGTCATAATTCGTTTTTTCTTTTCCTATTTACAATTATTACTAAACTGTATAGAAGATTTGTGAAAGTTTATTTACTTACCCGATACAAACGAATACTCATCTAATAATAGATTCAAGTGACTGATATTAATATTTGATGCATGTTCAAAGAAGAAGAGGTCGTCTGCAAACATAAGGTTGCTTACACTTGAAGAATATTTGTTAAATTTTAGTCTGTTGCATAATCCATCTTCTCCCGCTTTGCTTACTAATCTGGTGAGAGTCTCCGAACAAAGTATAAACCTGCATGGGCTAAACGGACAACCTTGTCACAGTCCTCATTCATTCTTAAAATTACCTTGTGGACACTCAGTTAGTAGTCGCGCAATTCATTATTAGATGATGTATCTATCTTCTGAACCCGAATATAAGTAATACTTCATGTTAGAAGTTTCACTTAACCTGGGCATATGCCCTTGCCATGTCTACCTCAAGGCAAAATCAATGACCTGATCCTTTTGGCGGGAATTTTAGTAATAATTTTGTAAATTACATCACACAGAGCTATTGGCCGAAAATCAATCGGATTTTCAGGCGCTTGAACTTTAGGAAAGGGGGCAATATGTGTATGTTTCATGTTACCCGATATTTTACCTGTTGTAAAGACTTGTTGAATTTGATTGTTACTGCCTCGCCTACTACATTCCAACATCTTCTATAAAATAGAGTGGAGAACCCATCTAGTCCTGGAGCGGAATAAGCCTTCATCTCCTTGATCATATTGAAAATCTCTTCTTTTGTTGGCAGTTTACTTATATTGGAGTTATCCTCTTCTGTCAATGGGTTGTTGGTCGTAACTAGAGATGGTGGTAGTTGATGATGCATAAAATGTCCAGACGTTGACTAACGTCTGAAGAGTCAAGATCAGACCTGAAGTCCAACGGGTCAACCCGGCTTAATGCAGCAGGATCGTTGAACCCTTGACGATCCGCTACACACTCCCTTAACTGGGAGGTCGGCTAGAGGAAACCAGCCCTGTTACGCCATCGGCATAACCAGATCGGCCCTGGGGTCTCTAAAAGAATGAGGAGGGTCCGCGTAGGTTCGGTCGACGCCTTACGCCCAGAATTGGGGAGGCAGAAGCGCACTGACCTACCGACTTAATTCCGAGACATCTTTAATGATCTTAGTCGGTTACAGATCTGGAAGTGTTAAAGCAAGCTTGGACTTCAAGAGTCTTAAGGGAGGAAATATCTCCTTGAAGATCTATCACCTCGGCAGGATATCTACGAAATATCCTTGAGCTTAGGATATTTCCGTTTATCCTAGATACAGGATAACTATGAAGGGAAACCCTAATTCGGCCTATAAAAGGGCTTCGTATCATCTTCTTCATGGTAGGCAAAAAACAAGTCTAACAGACTCCACACCCAAAAGGATCGATCAATACTCATTCTTTTACTGCAAAGAGCAATCTGAATGTCTTGAGCGTCGGAGTCGTTTTCTTTCTTTCTGCAGGTTTCCCCCCAAGTTTCTAAGAGAAGGAGCGGGAATCAAAGGAATATCGATCATCTAGACGAAATATTCGATCATAACGGAGGTTGTCATGCATCAACTCCCTTTTCATGCTGATATAACGGAAAACTATTTTTTGACATCAGCATATGACGCTAGAAAGAGGACATCTCTCAAGCAAAATCTTTAACGATTCATGTTCATCTTTAACGATTCATGTTCATCTTTAACAATTCATGTTCTTGAATCACCTTCATCAATTTCGTTAACGAAATCAAGTCACAAAAATCATGGTTTCATCTCTTCAAGGTGCCCTTGTTGAGGTTATTCTTTTATGGATGACTGCTGTCGAAAGATAGTAGAATTTGAGTTTCTGTTTTAGTAATAGTTCAAGGAAGAAAAGGAAAAGAAAGTTTGAAAAACTAGGGTTTCAGCAGTCCCATTCTTTGAACGGATTGACCAGGAGTTTTAAAGTTCTCTGATAATGGGGTTAATTCTGATGGTCATATTCGCTGATTGATCTTCTTAGCCACGAAAAATTATATCCCCCTGGTCTTCTTCGGAGGGAGTATCAATGGCGGCTAAAATTGGGGGATAGTTTTCTTCAAGTCGGTTTAGGGAGGGAAAGTGAAATTTATCTTCTCCCTAACTCTTCTTCTTGGCTGCAGCTAGGGATTGGGGCTTCATCCTCAAATCTAAGAGAAACTGAACAATGGCGATTATTAAGGAGTACAAGTGAGTATATCCGGTCTGTTAAACGGATTTACAAACCATGTGTCCGTCAAGATTTGAGGAAGAATACTTAGGCTGATTTAGTTTATGATCATAAACATGTTCCAATGATTCTGAATCGTCCAAAATAAGTAGGAAGAAATAACGATGGAATTTAGTCGACCCCCACATACACGAGGTGAGACCGAATTAGCTGATGAACACACTAATAAGGTGCAAGGAGGCAATAGACATGGCGTGATGCATCAAGGATCGTCCGAGATATTCACAGCCAGATTCATGGATTGAAGTTAATCGATCTATCTCTCGGTCGAAAAATCAAGGCTTCCAGTCGCCACCTTTTTGTTGGCTTCCTTAAATCTCTTTTTGTTTGTTGTTTTGATATTGGAAATCTAGAAAGAGGAAGCTCCAATTCATCTTTCATGGGGGTTGCTATATAAACAAGGAATATGAAGTCTTACTAAGAGGAAATTGATTTTTGACGAGGGGCAGCCTTCCTCATTGTTATTGGGATATCAACTTCGACTTAGGGGAAAGTTCAATTACTTCTATGAGAAGCTCAATTATCTACAGTAGGAGATTAACAACACCATATTTACTCAATTGTCGCTAAGGCAACCAACAGGGAAGCTCCAACTTGGGTTCTATTTTGCAGAAGGAAATAATAAGTTAGGTCATGCATGACTAAACTAGGTTTAACTTTTATCTCTGTGCAGGAGAAGGCATTCGGAGTAAAACATAGTAAGTTAGGAAACTGCATTAATAAGATTAGGATTATGTTGATTAAATCACAGTTCCATGTTTAAGTAAAGTATGCAAGCAAAGAACTGAATCAGAAGAAAGAGCAAAAACAACAGTTAGAAACAAAGAAACCAATGTCAAAAGATATAAATACCGCAGCTTATACATAGAAAAAGTGGAAGACTGAGAAGAAAGAGAAATTACGTCAGGAGGAATTAACTCTACAAAAGTAGTCATAACCACTGCTACAAGCCGACCATTTACTAGACGAACCAAGTACCCCATCACCTCAAAAGTCACAGGTCGACCGCCGTCGCTCAAGACCCCCCTTTGAGAAAAATTCAAGCGACAGAAGGGATCAGTAGAAAGAGCCAATTCTAAATTCTCAAATACGATTAGGCCCATCCAGCGAAGAATCCTGATGAAACCCTCACCTTCAACTTCGATACGATAGCGACGAATAAAGAGATCATCGGTAATAAGAGTCGGGTAGAAACCGACCCTGAGGTTATCTCTGGGAAGAGTCCTCTCTGATGATGCACAAAATGTCCAGACGTTGACTAATGTCTGAAGAGTCAAGATCAGACCTGAAGTCTACTGGGTCAACCCAAATATTCTCCTAACTGGGAGGTCGGCTAGAAGAAACCAATCCTGCAAAACGCCTTTGACATGGACAGATTAGCCCTGGGTCTTCAAAGGAGTAAGGGGGGTCCGCACAGGTCCGACCAGTTTCTTACGCCCAGAACTGGGGAGGCAGCAGCGCCAAGCGACCTACCGACTTAATCCCGAAACTTCAAGAAAGATTTCAGTCGGCTACACATCTCGAAGTGTTTAAGTCAGTTTGGACTCCACGTATCTAAAGGAGGAAACTTCTCCTTTAGAGTCTATCACATTGGCAAGATATCTACGAAGAATCCTTAAACTTAGGAACTTCTACTTATCAAAGATCCGAGATAGACTCTAAGAAAAACCCTAGATACTCAAGAGCGAAAATTTCTCCCTCGGTTTGACGGCAACCGCCTCACCACCGCCACTAATCACAATCGGCCTAATATCGCCTATAAAAGGCCCCCCACATCGTCCTTCACAGGACATGATCTCTTTACCCCAAATAGATCACAAGAAACTCAGAGTTCTCATAACTCGCTCCCAAAAGGATCAATCAATATTCATTCTTTCACTGCAAAGAGCACCCTGACTGGTTTGAACGTCGGAGCGGTTTTCGAACCCTTTGCAAGTTTTTCCCCCCTCGGGAACAGACGAACAGGAGCAAGAGCAAGGAGCAAGGAGCAGGAGCAAGGAGCAAGAGTGAGGAGCTGGAATAAAGAGAAACAGAGCAGGAAGCAGAGTTGGAAGCAGGAACACTAAGCTGAATAACACCCAACATAACAGAATAATCATACATAACGGAGGTTGTCATGCATCAACTCCCTTTTTCATGCTGATCTAACGGAAGACCAATTTTTGACATCAACACTCTCAATCGACAAGGTGGCCATGGGGGAAGACGATGAAGTCATCCTCTCACTCGAGTTATGTTTATAGAGGCAGAAGGAAGACAAAACGACCGAGGGCCAATGACTAGAGAATTTCAGACGATTAAAAGTTCAAACAATAAAGGGAGATCAAGTGCAACCCCGCATAGGGAAAGCCAGTAGTCACAAAACTTCAAACGACAATGGGAAAGTGACGACAATTTTATTCACCATCATTACAGAAGAAATTGCAATTAAAAGACATCAATAAGAGTGTGACCATTCAGGTCTATTACAGAAGAAATTGCGGAAAGGAAAATGAGTAGATCAGCAGCCCCGACGATTCTGAACTGAAAAACAAGGAAGAAACCAAACAAAAAGGGAAAAGATAGAGGACAACCATAGGACAAAATTTTTTGTCACCCAGATCGTCATCCTCTAGTTGGCAGACTGTAGGGTTTTGTACGTATCTAATACATACTAATCATCTAACTAGTGTTGTAAGTGGAATCTCAAACATCATATGTTTAACACTAATTAACCACGATCGTAAGCGGCTTCTAGCTAAGCATTACAACCCCTAATAGGACTGGACCAGATGATCTTCCGGATAAAGTCATCGTCATCCTAACTGACAAATTATACGCATCGCCACCTTGGTCGAAGGACACTCCTTCAGAAGGACATCTCCTTCACACTGAAGGACTATATCCTTTAGAGACCCCCAATCGGCATTCAGTGGCGTAGCTGAGAATTTAGGGCCCGGTGCAAAATTTTATTCCGGGCTCTTTATATCGCAATATGACAATAAAAAAAAGAATCATACACCCCAAATAATTATTCAAAATAAATTTGATGTAATTATTGTAAGTATTAAATCTCAATACTCCCAATTTCATTAAATGAATTATAATGGTATCCATACAACAAACTAAACATACGAGTACAAAGTCTACATTAACAATAAACATCAATAATTTTTGCTTAGAAATCAACAAAAAAACAGGAGGAAGAAAACTATTACTTTGATAAAGAAAAATTAATAAAAAGAGAGAAAAGGACAAGGGATGGAGAAAAAGAAAAATATTTCTTTACTTAATACTCATGTCACTCTTAAATTGAATAGGAAAAAGGTAGTTGAAAAGGAAAGATTTCTATTGTTTTAAATTTTAAGGTGACACTTAGAGAGTTCAAAGAGACATTCCAGTTTTAGAGTTTCTCTCTCTAGACACTTTATAATAAATGGGGTCGTGATTCAAAGAGCTCGAGCTCACACCGTGAGGTGTGAGCTCGAGCTCTGTGCCGTTGGATTGTATCATAATCTCCACGTCCTCCTTTACTTTCTCCTTAAATCAAGGCAACTAATAACCAGCGTGTATTAGTTATGGAAGGACAACTTGCATTTACTTTAGGGTAATATTAATCCACTAGAATAAGCCTTGTGAAGCTACTTATTTACTGTTATTGCCATTCATTAATTCAGTGGCACAAAACACAAGCCTCACGTATTCACTTCCCATGTATCTTAAACGACTTCTATTTTTTTTTTTGTTAAAAGAAAAGACTTCTAATTCATATGCACAACTTCTCACTTTAGTCATAATCATTATTTATTTTTTTCTTTTCTTGTCCTTTCAATTTTTGCCAACATATTAATTACTTTCTTTGAAATTTTTCTTTAGTTTAGAGAGTTTCTTTTTCTTCTCATCTATTATTTTAGAAAAAAATTTAATAAAAGAAGTAATAACACATTAAATTGCAGCATAATTTTAAATTATAACCATACAAAAAATTTATCTCTTCATCTTCTTCCTTACGAGATTTCAAAGTAATTAACGTATTCGATAGCAAAAAAATTTCATCTTCCGTAACATGCTTCCACAAAAAGGTGCGCTTCTCAACATATAAATATTGATAGTGAGAAAAAAGATGATATTTACAGTGAGAAAAAAGATGATATTTACAGTGAGAGAGATGATGAACGTAAATTAAGGGATAACATCAACGAAGAACATGAAGATTTAGAAGGAGATGTACGAGAAAAAGAATATGATGATATTCCAGATGAGATAGATGAATTTCGACCATATATTGGCATGGAAATTGAATCTCCCGATGAAGCTTACAAATTCTACAATCAATATGCATCCAATATGGGATTTAATGTTCGAAATTCTTCGACCTGTAAGTCTAATCTTACCAACACAATAATAGGTCGAAAATATTGTTGTTCGCTACAAGGATTTTCTAATTCCACTACATCTGAAAATTTCAAAGATAGAAAAAAAATTCGTTCTGAGACAAGAACAGATTGCAAAGCAATGATGTGTATAAGAAAGAGAGAAGAAACTAAATGGGTAGTCTCTCAATTTGTAAAAGAGCATAACCACAATCTTGTAAGCCCAAGCAAAAGACATAAACTTCGATCACATAGGAAGATAACAGAAAGTCAAGGAGTATTGTTAAATAACATGCGTTCGGCAGGTATGAAAACAAATCTGATGATGAATTATTTGATCCGTGAAGCTGTGGGCAACCGCAATGTTGAATTTACAGAAAGAGATGCGAGAAATTTCTTTAATGCAAATAGAAAAAAAGAGCATGTAAAGGGTGATGCAGAAGCTTTACTTGATTATTTTGAACGTCAACATATGGAAAATCCATCATTTTTTTATGCAATCCAAGTTAATGAAGAAGGTCAAGTAACAAATTTCTTTTGGACTGATGCTAGGTCAAGGATGGATTACCATTACTTTGGAGACGTCGTTTGCTTCGATCCTACATATGGAACTAATAGGTATGGCATGCCTTTTGTCCCAATTGTTGGTATCAACCATCATTATCAAACAATATTGTTTGGTGGTGCATTACTTTATAATGAATCTGAAGAATCTTTTGTTTGGGTAATGGAAACATGGATGAGATCAATGAATCGTAAACAACCAAAAGTTATTCTTACTGATCAAGAGTCTGCTATCGGGGGAGCCATTGCGAGGGTATTACCAGGTAATCGACATCGTTATTGTTTGTGGCACATATGTAGAAATGCAATGAAGAATTTAACTCATACTATTAATCAACACAAGGGTTTTACTCGTGACTTTAATAGTTGTTTGTACGGAAACGAGACAATTGAAGAGTTTCACTCAAATTGGGAAGCAATGTTAAAAAGATACAATTTAGAAAACAATAATTGGTTGACAAGACTATTTCACAAAAAAGAAAAATGGGCATCAGTTTATACAAGGGATATATTTTGCGGAGCAATGTATACAACTCAACGTAGTGAGAGTATCAATTCCTTCTTCGATGGTTACTTGAAAAAGAGTTTGCCTTTAGCTGAATTTGTTAAAGAATATGAAAGAGCATTATTATCTAGAAGAGAAGCAGAAAACGACGAAGACTACGAAACCAATCCTAAAATATAAGGATTTTGAGATTTTCAATATGTATTGAGAAACAAGCAGCAGAAATTTACACAAGAACCATCTTTCAAAAATTTCAAAGTCAACTTTTCGAGGGTATTTCATACCGGCATGAATTGGTAAAGAAAGAGGGGACAAAAAATAGATATCATGTATGGGGACCAGAGCACAAACAAGCAACACGTATGGTCACTTTTGATTCTCTTGACATGACTACAAGTTGCAGTTGTCAACTTTTAGAATTTGCGAGCTATTTATGTAGACATATTCTTAAAATTTTTTTAGTTGAAGATGTTCAAAATATTCCAATTCAGTACATACTAAAGAGGTGGACAAAATATGCAAAATATGGACCGGTGATCGATGAAAAAGGTAAAGAAGTGATAGGTGACTTGAATGAAACCGTTACTATGAGATATACTAAACTTTGTCAAGAGGCAATTAATATTGCAGCTAAGGGTGCAACATTTATTGAATTGTATAAGGTGGCAATTAATAGCTTACATAATGCATTAAAAGAAGTTGAAAGTGCAATGAAGAATGAGACGACTAATATATCTAAAGAAAATATTATTAGCAATTCATCTGAAGAGAAAATACAATTGTTAGAACCACCTATTGTCAAACACAAAGGCCGGAAAAAAAGAATAAAATCTTGGATTGATCAGTTACCGAAGAAGAATGTTGTTCAAACTGTAACAAAAAATCTAAAAGAGATACAAGGAGGTAATGTTAATTTATGGTCTCTAATAAAGTATTTATCTTGTCATAGTGTATTAAAATATTGATTTATTCGGAATTTTTGTAGCTCAAAAGACATGCACACAACAACAAAGAAGATTCCTCATAATACAAAAGGAGAAAAGTCGACAGTATTACAACACCAAACCAGGTATTAATTAAGATAAGATAGTGTAAATTTTACTAGAGGCAATAAAAAATCTTGCTAACTTAAAAATTGTATTTTGTATCGCAGTGGTAATGATAAACACATAATTTCTAGTACAAGCAGCGGCATTCTACTGAGTCAGGTAATAATAATTTTAAGTTACACGTAATTTGAAAGAAATTTTCTGAAATTTACTAACTATCTTGATTATTTGAAGGGTCCCTGCATGGTTGATGCTTATTCAGTTAATAAGAAGAAAAAAATCTCTTACCGGACCTCAACGAGAACCTTTCACATGAAATTGAAGACAACACCTCACAGTGAGACATGGATATAATATCTCTTTATTCTGACCAATTATTAAGTTGTCATAACCAAAATACAAAGAAGATAGGTTATGTTAGTCAAGATTTCACGTTAAAAGATATGTCTGATGAATGGGTGTTAGAGAGTTTATTATCCGAATTGGGTGTAAAGGTTAAACAACATGTGATCGAAAGGTTAGAAGATGTTTTAGGTGATGGTCATTGTGCAGAACTTTTAGGTTTGGACAAAGAAGATGGTTGGGTAACTGTTCGCAAGAAAATGGTTGAAACGTTAAAAGAAAGTGAAATTTTATTTTCTGAGCATTTGGGTGTTGATCGATACATATATATTAGAAAAGTACTTGACTATTATGAAGAATATTGTGGTAAGGGAAATTATTTTACTTTACCTGATATGGGTTGTTTATTTGCTACCACTTTCAATTGTGTTTTGTGTGTGCTATCAGAAACTCAAAATATAACGTATCCACCGCTTAGGGGCGGTGTCCCAGAAGAGCCAAAGATTATTGCAATTGTAATATCTGAGAGGCAAAATCACTTTGTCAAGGCAATTTTAAAAGAAAATGCTCCAATTCCACAAATATATATAGGTTGGTCTCGATATTGTCTACCTTGTGCAATTGAATGGGCACATTGGATTGGACCCAAAAGCGAAACATGGAATTCTTTAGTAGCTGATTAATTTTCTCAAAAATTTTATTATTATTTTGTTATGTTTACAAGTATTTTAAGATTCATAAATTTTACTATTATTTTGTTATGCTTACAAGTATGTTAAGAATTTTACAATTATATCATTACCTTTAGAAGTATGCTAATTAATTTGTTCAATAATTTTACTACTGTTTTATTGAATTAGAATTAGAAGTCTTCTCTGATTCATGGGAAGTGAGGCTTGTGTTTTGTGCCACGAAATTAATGAATGGCAATAACAGTAAATAATTAGCTTCACAAGGCTTATTCTAGTGGATTAATATTACCCTAAAGTAAATGCAAGCTGTCCTTCCATAACTAATACACGTTGGTTATTAGTTGCCGTGATTTAAGGAGAAAGTAAACGTGGACGTGGAGATTATGTTACAATCCAACGGCACAGAGCTCGAGCTCACACCTCACGGTGTGAGCTCGAGCTCTTTGAATCACGACCCTAATAAATGTGTGCACCTCATAATAGAGTGTCTAACAAAGTATTCCATTGGAGATGATTTTTTAACAAAAACTCTAAGAAGTCATATGTGGCACTTTAAATGGGTCAGCGCTTTGGGGAAAGCAAAATAGTTTCCGGGTTGTGAAGACTTGCTCAAAAATTGGTCAATTTGTTTGACAATTTTATTTTATGGGGAATATTTTTTACCTCTCACTCTCCCCACCTCACCTCTCTCTCCCCACCTCACCTCTCTCTCCCCACCCCTCCTCTCTCTCCCCACCACTCTCTCTGTCTTCTCCGACCAAGTCACCGGCCGGAAAATTTTTCGGTCGGCGACTTGGAAAGATAACAAAAAAAAATTCACTATCTCTCTCTCTCTCTAGAAACTCCGGCATAGGGGTTTCCCTTCCCCGGAGTTCCGGTTTGTTGAAGAACAGACCGAAAATGGTCTGTTGAAGAACAGTCCCGATCTGGTCTGTTGAAGAACAGACCGGAACTCCGGCGAAGGGGTTTCCCTTCGCTGGAGTTTCTACAGAGAGAGTGAATTTTTTTTTTAATCTTTCTAGGTCGCCGGTCGGAAAATTTTCCGGTCGGCGACCTGGTCGGAGAAGACAAAGAGAGTGGTCGGGAGAGAGAGAGGTAAAAAATATTCTCCATAAAATATGTTTCTTCGGAAAAATTTCAAAATTTTACCTATTCCCTTTAGAATTTCAAACCCCGAAAACTATTTAGCTTTCACCAAAGCGCTGCCCTTTAAATGTTAGAGATTGAGTGTCCGGTTGGAAATACTTTTAGCGGATGTAACCTTTCTCTCTCCATTTAAAATTTTGGCCGATAAACACACTCGAAGTTCACATTAAAAAAAGAGAAAAGAAAAAGTCTGCCTATATTGAACGGGTGAGTCCAATAGTGGTCGTCCAAGTCTACATAACCAAACGCGCCCTAAAGGTTATACAAGAAAGAACTTCTTTGCCCTTCTCAGCAAGAAACAGCTTAGAAGAGGAAGTGAGAGGATTTATAGAGAGAGGAAGATCGAGAGAGAATTGCAGGAGGAATCATGGAAGGTCAAGAAGGGATTCAGGAACCACATCTCATACTTGCTAACAAACTATTCCTTCTCACTCACCCAGACGTTCAAGACATAGAGAAAGTTCATCTCAGAGAAGAAGTCCTCAAATCCGTTAAAGCCGATGGTAAACTCAAAAAAGAAAATCTCCCCATTGTTTGATCTCTCATTCTAACCGTGTTTATACTAATCTTTATGGCGTTTATCATCGATCTCTTCTTTTGCAGACATGGCTCCCCTTTATGAAACCCTAGCTGCAAGTTCAGTCTTGGTGTTGGATCCGGTTGTTCTTAGTTCGATGCGTTCTAAAAACGAAGAAGAACTCAAGAAACTTGATGAAAAGTGAGTTTCTTTTTTGACCTAATCTGATCTTAATTAGATCTTATATCCTCAAATTATGTATATGTAATATTGATATTCACTGTATTTGTTTTCTTGTTATGATTTATACAACTTCAAAATTTCCAGACTTTTCCATTCGTGTAGAGTTAGGGACTTAGGGCATACTTGGGTTACAAGAAAATGTATTTGGGAGGTAGAAGTTAAATTAGTTGGATTGGTGGGAAAAGGGTACTTGATGGTAGAAATAATGTTACAAAAACGTAGCAAAATCAAAGAGGAGATAAACTAAAGCCTTGAAGATCACTAGACTAGAGCTTATAGTCGAAGCAACTTCTAGAGGAACATGAAAATATTAGAGTGATTATATTATAACATCTCTTACACGAAGAGGCGAAGAGCAACTGATATCTTTATATATACATAGAGTAAGCCAAGAACTTACTCTTGTTAATCGTTTCCTTGATTGCTTAATCTCAGACTTTCCGCTTGGTTTACATGGATGGTTTTATTTAAATTTTACTATTGTCGTTTGATTCATTATTTCTAGGCTAGCATAGAAGGTGGGATATATGGTCTATCGAGTCTTGCTCATTGCGTATATTCTTTATATATGACTGCGACGTACTATTTCTAAATGTCAAGCACTATTAGCTCTTCGGTGAATTTTGTGCAATCGGGTCGTCGTTTCATTACCCTAACGACAATATTCTAAGATAGAAGTTAAATTAGTTGGGTTGGTGGGGGATGGGTTGGTGGGGGATGCGTTTGTGGGTGGAAATGATGAACTGTAGTTTTTATGTTACAAACTTCAACAAAATCATGAGAAAAACTAAAAGAGAGACCCAAAAGATTACTGGAATGGCCGTTATATTCAAAGCAGTTGTTGAGGAACACTAAAATACAACTATACAAGAGTAATTATTTTATTATATTATAACATTCGCTTAAGCAAAGGACAACCAATACCATTATATATGCATAGAGCAAGCTAAGAACTTACTCCTGTAAAATTTTTTTTCATTACTTATTATGAGACTTGCCACTTGGTTTTCATGGATGCTTTTATTTGAGTACTGCGTTTGTCATCTATTATCTATGCCTGCAAAAGTCATCAAACATTTTTGTGAATCTCTTGATTCTTTCATTTCAATGTTAGCACTTAGCATAGACGTTGGATCTGGTCTATCGAGTCTTGCTTATTGCCTATATTCTTGATATATGACTGCCAAGTACTTCCGTCTCATTTCAAGCTCTATAGGTCTTTGGTGTTGTTTGTGTAGTTAAGTTAAGGTGTCCTTTCATTATACTAATGACGATATTCTAATTGAACCGTAGAATTGCTGATGCTGAAGAAAACTTGGGTGAGAGTGAAGTTCGAGAAGCTCATTTAGCTAAATCCTTATTTTTCATTCGAATTAGTGACAAGGTATGTGTAGCTTTCTATAATGCATCCAGACACTTTACTGGTTAACTTAAGTTCCTTTTTGATGCATGAATCAAATCTGGCTAGCTAATTTTGTTATAAACATCCAGGAAAAAGCATTGGAGCAGCTTAAGGTAACAGAAAGCAAAACAGTAGCTGTGGGCCAAAAGATGGATTTAGTGTTTTATACCCTACAGCTTGGCTTTTTCTATATGGATTTCGATCTCATCTCAAAAAGCATCGATAAAGCAAAAAAGTAAAATCAAAACTGTCTTAACATAATGTTATTTTAAAAATGAAGCATCAACCAAAATGTGCCTTAATTGATCTTATACTGCTGACAGGTTGTTTGACGAAGGAGGAGATTGGGAGAGGAAGAATCGGTTGAAGGTGTATGAAGGCTTGTTTTGCATGTCCACAAGAAACTTCAAGAAAGCTGCTGACCTATTTCTTGATTCTATCTCTACTTTCACAACTTATGATCTTTTCCCCTATGACACCTTCATCTTCTACACTGTCCTTACTAGCATCATATCTTTGGACAGAGTTTCGCTAAAACAAAAGGTAATCAGCTTTTGCTCGTGCTTGTCTCATTATGTATTAGTATCAGTCTTCTCATGGTTATACATGACAGGTTGTGGATGCTCCAGAAATCCTGACGGTGATTGCGAAAATTCCACATCTCGCAGAATTTATGAACTCTCTTTATGATTGCCAGTACAAGTCTTTCTTCTTAGCGTTTGGTAAGTGCACTATAAAGAACTAGGCTATAGCTCTGTTCTTCCTCTATACTGTATCAACAATTATATCTGTTCAATTTTTAGTAATAAATCCATGTCTTTATGATTTCCTTAGCTGGTTTGACGGAGCAAATAAAGTTGGACCGTTATTTAAATCCTCATTTCCGATATTATATGAGGGAAGTTCGAGTAGTTGTGTATTCCCAATTTTTGGAATCATACAAGAGTGTAACCATGGAAGCGATGGCAACTGCTTTTGGAGTGACAGTCAACTTCATTGATCTGTAAGTTTTCCACCGTATACTTCAAGAGTGCTTACTTGTTAGTTATTTAGTTGTTAAACTGTGCTCTGATTTCAGAGAATTGGGTCTCTGACATTTCTATTGTGTGTACTGAAGGGAGCTATCTCGTTTTATTGCTGCTGGGAAACTACACTGCAAAATCGACAAAGTTGCTGGGGTTTTAGAAACAAACAGGCCTGATGCAAAGAATGCTTTATACCAAGCAACTATCAAGCAAGGAGACTTCTTGTTAAACAGAATTCAGAAGTTATCTCGTGTGATCGATCTGTGAGACAGTTACTGAAGCAAAACAACGAGCAGGCCCGATAGCTAGCCTTTTATATGATAGACCAAATTGCAAACTGGTTATGATGTCATGTTGGGTTGTTTGTTTTATGACTATCGCTTTTGTTAAGATATTTATTTTTTTTAGTAAAACTTAACATTTTATCTTCCTCAACAATAACAATCGAACTTGTGTTAACAAGTATTTTGTTGTGAGGTTCAACTGTGTTGGCTGCATGGTAAGCTAATCTGCAGCGGGTTCACGTGAAGTTGGTCAAATGATTGTCCAAATTTTTATTTCATTTTCTTGCGAGAGTATTGGTAATTGGCACCGTTATCACCCGGAGTAGACACATTGTTAGCGCATCCAGAAGACTTCGGTACTTGCTAAATTTGCACTCATTTGTAGCCCTGGATGTGGATGTGCTCCTCAACTGATAAAGGTTTTGTTCTTCTTTGGGGGGTTGGGGGACCGAACAAATATTTGCAATTTTACAAGTCTTCAAGAGTTGAAAGAGATGCTTCCCCACTTACGATGCTTTCCCACTTCTATATTTATCATCATTCGTTAGAGCTCTGTCAAAACTTTGAAGACCACAACCTGGCATTAACATACCATTCAACTAGAAACTTCACAATAAAAATGTACTCAGAAATCAGTTTAAGCAAAGATCAAATGCATCATTTATGTTGCACCAAGGCCTAAATGGTAAGGGAGACGTTTATGGTAAGATGTTTAAGACTTGCATAGATATTCCGTTTGGGATAACTCAACTCCAATGACATCTCATGGAGGGAGAGTGATACAGAACAAGAGATCTGGTGGAATTTGCGTTCCCCTTCCGGTATCTGATTTATAGTATTTCAGATAGCCATTATAAACGAAGAAAACTGAAATCCTAACAAATACCCAAGAGGGAGAAACCTGCATTGGTTATCTTGTACTGTAATCAAGCAACTCGCATCTTATTTCGTGTATAGCCTCAGTTAAAAAAATATGTTCTGAAAGATCTCTGACCAAAAAAAATAAAATAGTTTCGTTCAAGTAAATTCACTATTTCACAACAAAGATTACATCTTCATATCTTACAGAAAAAGAAAAAAAAAGGTGAAAATGTCTTTCAAAGTTTGGCGATGCTACTAATATAAAGACTTTCCATATCTTACAGACTGAAGAGAATCAACTGACCTCACATCAAAAGACGGCCTAGTTTGAAAATGTCCACATGAGAAAAAAAATACTTAGTACGAGAATTCATGCCCTCGAAGAGAGATAAACTTCTTTACCCAAATAGCAATATCTTCTGCACAAGCTTGAGCCTGTGGTGTCTTAAGGAGCAAATCAAGGGTTGCAAATTCATGAACGGCATCCTTATACTCAAGAACAGGTGCATCTACATTTACCTTTCGAAGCTCTTCTGAATAGGCGATAGCACGATCTCTCATCCAGTCATGCTCTGCCACTATTGTCAGTGTTGGAGGCATGAACTTTAGTGGAGGATTTCTACCAGGGATGAGAGGGTTTGCTGCTGGATGATCTAGGCTGAACTCTTCCTCGGGTAAGAATAGTTTCCATGCAAGTATGCACATTGCTTTGTCATAGAAGTAAGAGTTTGCTAGTTTGATCTCTGAATGAGTTGGGACACTGCCCATAAAGAAAGGGTACATCAAAACTTGGGCTACTACTTTGACAGGATCCAGAAGCTTGCCTGCTTCGACTGCCTTTCGGGCTACATAGTCTGCAATGTTTGCACCAGAGCTAACTCCAAGAAGAACACATCTATTTCGACAACACAAAACCATGTAATAGGTTACGTACATGTTTAAATGTTCAGATCCTAATTGATACAAACTTAACAATAAATATAGGGCAAGATTATATATAATGTATCCCATGATTGTTGAAGCGAAGATGGGCTGGTGGTACTTATTGTTTAACAAAAATTACACAAGTGTTCATTCAATTTTACATATTGAGATTTGAACAATGAAATGCAAGAGTCCAATATGATAAATAAAACTACAGAATCTGCATATAGATGAAATTTACACAAATTTCACTATTTTACTATAGCATACGGGTCAGAGGCAAAGAAGACATGAACACGCACATACAGACACCACCAATTTTTTGCCTCTTGCCATTTTTGGAACGAAGTTACACGGGAAGAATCTATCACAGTTAATACATGTCCAAACTAGGATTCTACAGAAAATATTGCTGAGGTGCCACCTGTAGGTTCTTATGCAACTTAGACATCGTATTCATCCAAATGTGTAGAAGATTCTAGCTGCACTAAAAACCCGAGTAATCTAGTGTTGAGTTTAGAATCAGAATATTTATTATGCTATGCTGTGTGGATACGACAAAAATTAAAATAAATGCGAAAGAGATTGGATCTGACAACCCCACAAAAACCAAAACGAACCATCAAATAATTGAAACGGAAACCCTTTATTGGTGTCATCTGCAAAGATACCAAGTCGAATATAGGGCCACAAAGAATGCTTTAAGAACAATGGACGAACAAGGCAAGTATACGGAAGTTGACTACATGAACTTCAAAGCAACTAATTCATCAATAAGTAAATGTTCAGAGCTAATCAAAGTGATATTAACATTGATAAAAAGGTTTAAAAAATTACTAAGATTCGAGATTCAGAGTAGGTTTTCTCAAGAAATGGCAACAATTGTGTAGGATGATCTAGTTACTAAGTCATAAACAAGCTAAAAGCGGCAAGTTGTAATTGAAAGAAACCTAAAAGAAAAACTTCAAATTTTACTCAATGGTGATTGAAGAAGATTATAAATCTAACCTGGAGGGATCTCCATGAGCAGCCAACCAAGGTTCCACCATTGATGCCCCAAATGCATCAACAATATGTCTCTGAACATCTGATCCAATCCTAGTAGTGCCAAGAGATTTACTACATTCTGCTAAATTTGCTTCTTTTCTTAACCAATTCAATACCTTTAATCCATCATCAAAAGCAGCTGGATACCTATTCTCTGGTGCAAGTCTATATCCAACTGCAATTACAATCACATCACACAATTTCGCAATTCGTCTACAAAAGAAATCATTCGCCACTGAATCATTACTTCCTGAAACAAACCCACCTCCATGAAATTGTAAAACTACAGGCAATTTTCTAAAGATTTGATTTTTATTCTCTATTAATGGAGAATACCCTCTATAAACACCTTCTTGTTTCATCAAATTTAAACCTTCTGAACTAATATTGCCACCATAACTGCTCCTTCGAGGCTGGTCCACTGAAGAAGCACCTTTAGAGTTTATTACAGAGGAAGGACCATAGCTGTTACGTCGAAGAGAATGATCGGATTCAGAAGGTGAAGAAGATCTTGAATTGGGATTGGATGACGACTGTGTAGAAGAAGAATTTTTAACCCTAACCCTAGAAGATTGGGATTTTGAATCAGAGAGACAAGTTTCAGGTAAGAAAATTCTAACTGATAAAGAGGTTAAAGTATCAATGTGAATATCTTTAGTAGCAACTCCTTCGGTGAAACTAGGGTTAGCAGCAACAACAGATTCTTCAGGTCGAGATGTGACGCCAAATGGTTTATTAGTATTATTATTGTTGGTATCATCAATAGGCATTTGAATTCGATTCTGTAATCTCTGTTTTAGAAGAAATTTAAAGAAGACGCTGTAAATTTTTACAGTCACGCTAGGCATATCTTCTTCTCGGCTTCTCCCACTTCCTTTTCTCTCTCTCTCTCTCTCTAAAACTTTCTCTCTCTTGAATCCCTCAAGGTGAATTCATGGCAGACCAAGAAAGAAGTTATAGGGGGGGCACCTTTATTTGAAAAATATTGATTGAAAATTTGAAATGAATAAATGATGACTTGTTCAATTCAAAGTTTCAATGGCGTCTGAAAATTTCTAGAGAGAGAAAGTTTGATTCAATTTGGAATGTCTGAGAAGAGAGAGAGAGAGGAAGAAATTAGGTAGCGGGAAGTTTTATAAACGCCTCTCGTAAGTGTTAAAAGCGCCTGCTTCCTTCAGAGACTCTCCCTCAAATGTGCTTTGAGTGAGGCGCCTTTAACATATATGGGGGCGTCTTTAGAACTTTCAATTAGGTTTTGCCGTTTTGGAAGGGAGTGGGTGCGTGATACGCATACGGAGTATTTTTTCGGTTGTATCTGGAACTGTGTGAAGGAACCTTTTGTTGCCAGGTAGGATTATAATGGAGTGTGTCAGATTAAAGTGTCTCATTTAGTGTACACCCTTTTATTTGATCTTGTCGTCCTTCAGATCTGACGGTGTGAAAGTTTTTCAACTTATCTGACGATCAAAAAGTCGTTGGTTTGATTATTTATCATTTGAGGATGAACGGTCGATAAGGATGGATTGGGGGAATAAATAGAGGATGACAGTGGTATCCAGAGATGGTCAAGAGGACTTTAATGATACAACAACAGTACTATGTTCACGGACTTTAACGTGCTGATCTTTGTCCACCGACCAATCAAGGACACTAGTGATTTTTATATTCTTTTGTTTTTTTTTTTTTTTGAAAAAAAGCCTAATAGCATTAATAACCATCAAGAAGATGAGAGTTTTACATGTGCACAATAAAAAGACTAAAAAGTCACTAATTCAACATATCTGTACTTAAAGCTAATTTAGCCAAATCATGAGGAGCAGAATTCACTTCTTTATAACAGTGCGAAATCGACACATCTCTTTGATTAACTTCGCCACGTAGCTTGGTTAGATCATGGACAAGACGCCACGGGCATGAATCTTGACCGTCGGTTATTAGGTTAACCATAATCAGAGAGTCTCCTTCCAAGTCGAAGGAATTTATCCCCAATTTGTCTGCTAGAAGTAACCCTAGCTCAAAAGCGATTAATTCACTGTGAAGAGATGAAATTGGTGAGAAAGTCTTTGCTAATGAATCCACCACTTCCCCTCTCCAGTTTCTCGCAATCGCCGCCGCTGATGCTTTACTATGTGTGTAAGCTCCATCCACGTTTATTTTAATCCTTCCTAAGCTCGGAGGGTTCCATGCTTTCTCCTGCAAAACAGTAAAAATAGAGAGAAGAACTGAAAGTGAAGGATTACGACGAAGGTCAAGGTAAATATTGCTCCAGATCCTATCAAGATTAGTGATCGAGTTCTGAAAATGGATTTCATTCCGATGTTTCCACCAATGCCACAGCAGATAAGTATAAGTGTACCACTGTTTATTCGATCTTTCTCCCTTATTAAGAATAGTTTTCAGATTTTCAATGTGATTTCCTGTTAGGTTTGAAATATTTTCATCTTGTGAAGATGAAAGAAAAGATTGAAAAGAAGTACATGTCCCGAATAAGTGGTTGGCTGTCTCGATATCTCCTGTGAAACACATTTTGCATATTTGACTCACTGATTGTAATCTGTTACCAATATTCGATAAAGTCGCAATCCCATCATGAATTAATTTCCAAATAAATATTTGCACTTTAGGATCCATGTGCGTCTTCTTCCAAAACTTTTGCCAAGGAAAGTCACTAAGTTCTGTTGGTAGAATTGGTCTAGTTCTGATAATAGAGTAAAATGATTTTGTTGTAAAGTTACCTTGTTCTGTACCCTTCCAGATCAGTCTGTCTTTGGCAAAATTAGATGGGATAGTGATATTTGTGATTGCCATTATAGATGCAGTGGTGAAATGTTGTTGAAGTAGAGATAAATTCCATGTATTTGTTTGTTTGATAATCAAATCTGCGACCCATTTGATGTTCTGTGGCAATGGTTGAATTAATGTCGGAATGTGTTCTGTAATTTCAGGAACCCATTTATCTTCCATGATTCTTGTATCTGTTCCATCTCCAACCATCCAGATTGTATTCCTTTGCATTGTCTCCCTGACTGTCAGAAGTGATCTCCAAAATGGAGAAGCGGGTAAATTTTTATCCACCGTCCAGAAATCTACCTTTTTCAAGTACTTAGAGCTAAGTAATTTAACCCAAGTTGAATTTTTGTTTGTTAAGAACCTCCAAGCCATTTTAGCGATCAATGATTCATTAACTTCAGTGAGTGCTCGTATACCCAGGCCCCCATACTTTTTTGAGCTGCATAGAAGATCCCAATTGAGGAAGTGAATTTTTCTTTCATTACTGCCATGCCCCCACCAAAAAGATCGCTCTTCTTTTTCTAATTCACGAATTACACCTTGTGGAATCATTTGATAACTAAAAGGGTACACACATAGGGGACTAAGAACTGATTTAATAAGGACCGTACGACCTGCTTGGGAGACCAATTTCTGTTTCCAAGTCGAAAGAGTTTTCTTGAATTTTTCCTGCAGCCAATCAAAACTTTTAATGCGATTACCTGGTTTTAAAGTGCTCCAAGATATTTTGATTGAGAATTCATAATAGGTGCTTGTAGAGTATTAATATATTGTTATTTTCTCGCCGGTGGGACACCCGAACTGAAATAGATGGAAGATTTGTCGTAGTTGACCGCCTGACCCGAGAAGCTGGAATACATTGTCATAAACTCAAGTATAGTAGTTAGATTTTCATCTGATGCTTTCCTAAATATAATAAGATCATCAGCAAATAAAAGATGAGAGATGGAAGGACTAGAGGGATTAATTTTGTAACCTGTAAAAAGACACTGTGATTCGTAATGATGAATAAGAAGAGAGAGTGCCTGAGAGGTGAGGATAAAGAGGTAAGGTGATAAAGGACACCCTTGCCTCAGACCTCTAGAGCCCTTAAAGCTCCCATAAAGATGACCATTAATCTGGATACTAAATGTGGGCGTGGTTATGCTATGCATGATAAGTTGGAGAAAACTGCCAGTAAAACCCATTGCCCTAAGAATGAGTTCTAAAAACTGTCAGCTTACTCTATTATAAGCTTTAGCCATGTCCATTTTTAAGGCGAATCCCCCACTTTTGGCCTTAGAGATATTCATAGAGTGTAAGACTTCTTGGGTAATTACAATGTTGTCCATGATTTGTCTATTAGGCACGAAAGCATTTTGGGTCCACATTATATTATCTTCGAGAAAAGGCTTAATACGGTTAGCTATAATCTTAGTAATGAATTTGTAGATGGAGTTGCATAGTGATATTGGTCTAAACTCAGACGCACAACTCGGATTTTTGACCTTGGGAATTAATGTAAAAGTAGTGCAATTAAGTGATGAATCAATCATACCTGAACGAAATATGCTCTGAATATACTTTATGAGTTCGTTGCCAATTTTATCCCAATTATATTGAAAATACTCACAAGGTAAACCGTCTGGTCCCGGACTTTTATTTGTACTCATTTTCATGACTACTTCTTTGATTTCCTCTGCTGTTGGGATTCCTGAGATGGCGCTTAAGTCTTCATTAGATATCACTTTATATGCACTAAGTATTTCCATCGGTGGTTGAATCACTGGTTCAGCTGTAAACAAATTCTGAAAGAAATTGATTAGATCCTCAGCTATATCATTCTCATTAGAAGTTACACTACCTGATTGAGTTTTTAATTGATGGATTTTATTTTTTTGTTTTCTGATCGACATAGCCACGTGAAATGCCTTCGTATTCCTGTCACCGTTGTTAGCCCATTTCTGTCTAGAGCGTTGCTCACACTTGGTCCGTTCAACCTCTTCTAAATGCATAATTTCCTCTTGGATGCAACTTTCCACTTCCAAAGAAATAGTCGTCGGCTGTAGAGTTTGAATATTAAGTAATCTCTTTCGGAGAGCCTTGAGCCTATCTCGAAGGATGTTAAAAGATCGTTTGCTCCATAGTAATAATGATGATTTGACGGATTGTGCTTTATCATAAAAAGAGCCGGTAGCCAAGTCCCAATTTGTAGCGAAGGTGTCGTTATAATCTCTATGTTGGGTCCAGAATTTTTCAAACCTCTGAATAGTTGGTAATATTTGACCCTGCACTTTAAATTTTAGAAGAATTGGCGCATGGTCACTTGCGTACCTAGGGAGATGAAATACTCCTGAATCTGGAAAGTTTAATAACCAATCTGGTGATGTCATTGCCTTATCTAAACGTTCTTGTGTTAGATGATGTCGGTCTCGATTATTTGTCCAAGTGAAAGCAGGACCATTAAATCCGAGATCAATGAGACCACTCTGATTGATGAAAGATTGAAATTGAGTCATAAAAGGAGCATTGTTTGATCCTCCAATTTTTTCTGAGTTGTTGCCAATTGCGTTCATATCTCCAATACAGCAAAAAGGGTTAGTAACAGATAATAAAGTTGATAACATATTATTCCAAAAATTATGTCTGTCTTGGATTCGGGGTGGTCCATATATAGAAAATAAATCCCAATCAGAATGAAGATTATTATCATGAATAGTTGCATGAATTAAATTCAAATCAGAGTAATTAACATTAATATTAATATTATCGATCCAAAGAAGAACAAGACCACCACCTCTACCATGGGAGAGGACTTGGTGGCAATTATTATAGCCTAAATTATGAAGAAAAGAAAAATTACAAACATAAGATATTTTGGTTTCAGAAATAAAAACTAAATCTGGCCTAGTAGCCTTAAGGAACTGATAAAGAGCGTTCTTTGTCGGGTTGTTCCCTATACCCCGACAATTCCACGCTAGAACACTCATTCTTCCATCGGCTTTAAGGTAGCCGGAACCTTATCAACTGTTTTGTTAGGAATAGTCTGCCTAGCCACCCTCTTGTAAAAACTTCCTCCTTCCTCAGTTTGATTCTCACTAGAAGTCACGTTCAATAAGTTATTTCCAGATGGAGGGTGATAAATCGAGAGATTAATAGGGGTAGTATTACAGGTTGTACGGGCTCTCTTGGCAGAGTTAAGGCGATCCAAAATATCGCCAAAATTATCACTAAGAGATACTTTATGACCAGAGCCCGAAGCTAAGTTATCTCCTATAGGGCCTGATCCTAATATACCAGTGGAGTATGAAACATTGGTCCCAGCAAAGGACTCTAATTCCTTCCCAATACCTCTATTAGACATGATAACTTTAAAATTATCTGGGTATTTAGGAATCATACTCAATTGAAGTTTGGTTCTCTGTGTTTCAGTCAAGTTCATTTTCAAAAGATCACCAATCAGAAGTGTTATAGGACAGAAAGTTATTGTATGTCCTATTCTGCCACAAGAATTATAAAAACGTGGTAACCTTTCAAATCGTAACTCAACCGAAATAAGTTGATAGTTAGACAGATTAAGATTTACTCTATGCGGCAAAGGATCAGCAATGGGAACTTCCACACGAACTCTACCGAAAACCGTCCACTTTGACACATCTTCTGGAGTAGTTGGTTTGTAATTTCCTATAGTCGAAGCCAACCTATTAATATTAGTACTATTCAAGTGACGAATTGGTATTCCGTGCATTTGGATCCAGAACCATACTTTATCAAAAGTATGATCAATCGGAGCCAAGTGAGGATTACATTCTTGAAGAACAATCAGTTCATCCATTATGACCCAGGGAGATCTAGCAATTGCCATTTCGAGTTCTGTACCGGTGGAAAATCGAATGAGGAAATGATTTTCTTTGATCTCCGTGAGGGAAAACTTATTTGGTCCATATAACACTCTAGATAATCGAATCATTGCTTGACTAGTATCAATCCGTTTATCACTACAAAACTTGATAACTCCATGCTTAACCACCGTCGCTTCCAAACTAAGCAAGTCAAAACCTTCAACTGTTTGAACAGAAGGTTCCTCAGTTGTGAGTTCCTCGAGTTGTTGCAAAAGATCAGAATTTGTTGCTTCCATTTAAACAATCAAAATAAAAGAGAAAAAGATAAGAAGAAAAGGATGAAAAGAGACTAAATCTCAACCAAAAGAAAAGAACTAGCTTTTCATTAGTTCAACAAAAAAAAAACTAACTTTTCATTAATATATAAAAGCGTTATTACAGTATTTATCAACTAAAATACAAGGAACATTCTTCCACTTCTTGCTCGTATTCTTTTTTCTTGTCCATCTCGCTAATTTGTCTGCATTCGAGTTGAGTTCTCTCCTGGTATATTTGAATTGAACCGCATCGAATTCCTTTCTGCTTTCTCGAATTCTCCTAATATGGATAAGAGATTGCCAGTGTACTGTATGATGTTTGTTGTGAAGATGTTTGATGAGATTAATGTTGTCGCTTTCTATGATTATAGACTTGTGATTCTTTTCTTTCGCCCATTCTAAGCCGAATAAGATTGCCATAGCTTCACATTCTTCACTGTTTATAGCTCTCTCGGATTTCACCTGAGCTTCTATAAATTTTGATTCTGCATTGTGAGCAATTAAACTGATTCCCATATTGGATGTTACATTCATAAACGATGCATCAACATTAATCTTAATAAAATTATTGGTCGGAGGTTGCCATTTTTCGTTGATTTTTTGTTTGTTTTTCTCAGGTTTTTTGTTGATTTTCGGAAAATTTTCTATCATTTTGATGATCTTATGAAGATCATTGATTTCGTGCTGAAAACAGTGGTCGCATCGTATTTTCCATAAGATCCATAGGATACTCGTAAAGTGAATATTCTCTTTGGTATAACAAAGATCAGCGTTTTCTTCCCACGAGAAGATCCAATCCGAGATGGAAGTAATATTCTCTAAGATGATATTGAAATTGAATCATATATTTTTAGCCAGAGCACAGTGTAAAAGAGCATGTTCAATTGATTCAGTGAAGAAAAATGTACACAAAGAAAAATCATATCAGAAACTCGTCTTGGTTGTTGTTTTTTTCTTTTAGTTGAATATAAGATATTATTGACAAATAATAGTGCGATCACAATACATATTAACAATGTCTACCACTTTTTGGTGTAGTGGTTGGACACTACCTCTTAAGTTCATGAAATCAAGGAATCGAATTTTTGGTGAAAGCAGTTTATCATTAAAATTTATCTCATATAATTTAGGCAATAAATAAAGTAACGGTAGAAGTAGATAAGCTTTCAGGCTCCTAGGATGCCCCTTAGGGCCCAAAATGCTTTAATTAGCGATTATAGTATTTATTCAAATTCAGGATGTATTACATGTTATATTCATGGTGTATAAATCATTGAAATGTAATCACTCTTAGAGTCAAATCTCAAAAAAATAATACATATTAAGAATTAACTTTGGAATGTATTTTCAGTATCTTTTTTTTTATGAAGAGAAATATCATTAAACAAACGTCTAGTACAACCCAACTAAACATCAGAAATAAAAGAGGGAACATCATTCCAAATTTTCTTATGGCAATGCGTACGATGACTGCCAGTGAATTCCTCCTCCATTGCTATTGAGATATTGAATTAATGCTTGATTATCGCTTTCAAATTGCACGTGAGAGATTTGTAGTTGACTCGCCCATAAGAGACCATATAATATAGCCAAGCTTTCACATTCTTCTGCATGTTGTCCGCGTACTGTATCCGCTACCGCTATTATAAAGTTTGCTTCTGCATCTCGGATAATACATCCAATAGCCGGTTCATTGAGACTAGTAAATGAGGCGTCGACGTTGATCTTTAAGAAGGGTGCCGATGGAGGTCTCCATGTTTGAATTTTCATTTTTCCTCTGCATTTAGTTGTAATACTGGACTCATTCTTGAGTGGTGTAGTCGTGGTATTGTTAATTCTTTCGATCATTTGTAAGGGATTTTGTTTATTTGTCGTAAAGCAATTCTCACATCGTGCTTTCCAAATAAACCATAAAATTTTAGCATATAGATTTATTGTTTCCTCCTCTAGAGTTTTCTATTGTTGAATCCATTGAATAGTAGTAGTGATATGATCCGTTCTAACTTGATAGTGAAACCAAATTGCTTTTGCAAAAGTACAATGCAGCATCACATGGTCAAGAGTCTCATCCTCATTACAGTTAACACATGAGTAATTATTATCAATAAACCTACCAATTTTTGCTTTCACCGGTAAGCTATTAGTGCAACATTTCCAGAGAAATAATTTTATGCGAGGAAGAGTATTCATATTCCATATAAAGAACCAGTCCATCTATTCTTGTATCGTATGCTCTATATTATTTCTTAAATAGTTATACATAGATTTGAGTGAAAAATTACCAACTTTAGTCAGCAGCCAGATTGCCTTATCCTCTTGATCAGGATTAATGTTGATGCTGAGAATGGCACTGAAAATATCATTATTAAAACAAGTATGAATGACATTTAAATTCCACATACCATCCGTAATAAGTTGAGATACCTTTTCCAGCGTACAACCGTTATAGTTCGTAATGGGTGGTGGAGGATTCAGAATCCAATAATCAGTCCATATATTGATATTATCGCCTTTGTTAATCTTCCAAAATATAAGATTCTCAATCTGAGGGTAATATTTGGCGATAGATTTCCATGTCCAAGATTGATGGTTTTTGGGGGGTTTGGGTTTATGGGAATTATGAAAATATTTACCTTTAAGCACTCGAACCCACATCGCATTCGGGTTAGTGATGAGTCGCCAGTTAAGTTTGTGAAGAAAAACTTGGTTATCAAGATGAGGCAGACGAAGACCGAGCCCACCAAGTTTGCGCGGTTTACATATAGATTGCCAATTAATAGTATGGAGTGTTTTGGATTTTCCCCACCAGAAAGTCCTTTAAATAGACTCAATGTTGTCACTAATGCCTTTGGGTAGGGCAAAACACTGCATTTGGTATCAGGGAACAGCCGCTGCGATAGTGGATATAACTACTGGCCGGCACAGCTGGAGTTCGGGACAACAAGTTAGCCGGAACCGAAGCTGCTCGGAACTCCATTGAAGCTGCTCGGGTTCATCACCAGCAATCACGGGAAGCAGCTCGGAAGCTCAACAACAACTCGGCCGGCTCAGGTTGCTTCGCACGAGAGCTCGGGAACAGCAGCAGCCGCGGGAAGCACGGGACAGAGGCAGCACGGTATAGCCGAGAAGGAGAAGTATCAGCTCGGGATCTCCATCGGAGTTAGGGCACGAGATGAACAACAGCTGTTAGGGTCTTGGCCGGCTCGAGTTGCTTCAAGCGAAGACAGGGGTTGTATTTCCGTAGGCCGACAGCAGCTCGGGACTTAGAGATTTGGCCGGAATCTTCACCTTTGTTTGGCCGGAGTTTGAAGCTTTCTTTGTGTCGGATTTTGGAGCAATTTTTGTGATTGATTCTTCTTATTATCTTGCTAGAGTCCTTGGGTTATATTTGGTTGTGATTTCCTTGTGCTTTGGTGCTTAAATTTCTTGAGAGAGAAAGCTTAGTTATAGCTTTAATGGTGGATTGTTTTTGAAAGGAAGAAGATGATACTGACCGATAAGGGGAGGTCAAGTTCTGCTGACAGGACACCTATTATACACTGTTAAGGGGACCCCTGCATTCTGTTACAGGGAGATCGACAACACTTGAACACTTATATTTCCCGTCGATCTTAGTCTCGCGCCTCATTGGAATAGGGAGATTCTCACCTTAACTCGTGTCTTTCTTTGTTTTCTTCCCATTTATTATTTGTATCGCCATGTCTAGCTAGTTTTTGTAGTCGGATACTCGTGAAACATGTTTTGATGTGACAAAAGAGTTTTATTGCTTTTAATGATAGAATCTTCCGGGTTTTTAGACCGTTCATGGACTGGAATCTGAGTTAAACCAAGAGTTCGTTGACCCATCCAAGTAAATGGGTGAAGTTAACTAACTTTTATGCTTATAGATCATTAGTACTAGTCACTATCGACTTTGTGGATCGAAGCATCCCTCTCATTCGATTCTTGCTCGACTTTTCCCTAACTTCTCACCTTTAGTTTAGTTAGCCTTATTTATTCATTTATTTGAAATCAATCCAAAAACCCAACTTATTATCTTTTTGTTTTTTGTCTGAGTTAGTGACTGACACTTAAACCGGTGGGTTAGACTCTTTTGATATTCGTATTACCTTCCTATCTTCGTGGATCGATCCCGGTCTAACCGGGTTATTACTTGACGCCCGTATACTTGCGGGTGGAGACCTTTTAGGGTAACCTTTTAGGCCCATCAAGTTTTTGGCTTGATGGGCCTAAAAGGTTACCCTAAAAGGTCGCCACCCGCAAGTATACGAGGGTCAAGTGATAGTTCCGGTAAGACCGGTTCGTTCCTCAGAGACTAAGTTAAACTAAATTCTAACCTTAAAACTATTGAGATTTTCAAAAGTGGTTTGATGAAGGTAGAATAAAAATAAAATATAAAACTCGAAAAATAAATAAATAAAGAAATAAGTCGGTATTCAGAAAAAGAGAACCTAGGGTTTTCGAATCCGTCTTCCTAGTAATTCTACCGACAATTTAATTTTGATCTAATTAGAGAGTTCTTTATATAACTCAGGTTTTAGTCAATGAACGGTCAAAAAACCCGGAAGATTTTATCGTTAAATTGGTAAAAACTTTAATAAATTATCGAGAAAATAATTATTATGACTTCATCTAAAACCCTAGATATAAAAGACTTAGCTACTCATGCTAGAAACGATAAATATTTGAAGTAATATAAGAAAAAGAAGAAAGAAACTTACTTTTCTGTGATTTTCCTACCAAACAGAGCCTAAGGAAGTGAATTCCTTCTGATTTTCCGAGATTCTGCCAAACGCACCCTCTGGGAAAACGATTTTCTCGTCTTCCCGGAAATGAATTCTCTGAGAGAAAATCGTTTTCTCGTCTTCTTGAAAGTACTTTCTTTCTGTTTCTTTTTCAATCTTTCTGTAATCTCTCTCTCTCTTTCTCTGTAATCTCCCTCTCTCTCACTAAGAAGTATAAATTAACAAGAGAAATCAAAAAATCACGAAAAATCAAATTAATTTCTTAAAAAACCGAGAATCTGTTTCTCTCTCTCTCTCTACAATAACTCTCTGTCTCTTTCTCTAACTTTCTCTCTTTCTCTGTAATCTCTCTCTCTTTCTCACTAAGAAGCTAAGATTAACAAAGAAAAATAAAAAATTAAAAAGAAACTAAAACTAATGAAGCTCTCGGTTTTCTCTCTCTCTCTCTGTTCTTTCTTTAAAACTCCTCCCAAAAAACCGTGGTAAATGAACATGGTGATGACTCTCGGTCCTATCTCCCTCTACTGTTCTCTTAAAAACGAAATCAAACTCTCCTTGTCTCTCTCTCTACTGTCTCAACCTCCTTCTCTGTTTTTCTAAAAAAACCGATACCAACTCTCCCCCTCTAAACTCCTCTAAACCCTAATCTCTCATTGTAGAAGATGACCAACCAGCCTTATTTTTCTTTTTCTAAAGGCAACCCCAAAGCCTAACTCTCCAAAATATTAAGTCATTAGGTGGGGGTGCCTACAAGTTTCTTCATTTGTCTCTTTTCTTTCAACTCTTGGGCCTTGGATATGGGCTCCATTATGTAACCAAGGGGTGCCTGCATAATTGTTTCTACTTCTTCTAATTTTCAAAAAAGATAAAAATGTCCTTCGACTTCTTTCCTCCGTAACTTTTCCGTCCGAACTCCGATTCAACTTCCGTTTTCGCCGGCGGACTCACCATTGACTCCACTTTCCATCTAACCCCTGATTTTCTCAAAATAACAAAAATACCCCTGATGTTATTTCCTTCCGGTCTCTTCCACATGAGATGAAAATGTGATAAATGTTCCGTTTTATTCCGAATGAATTGAAGCGTCAAACTCCAAATAAGGTACCTACCAAGAAAAACACATAAATAGTTAGAAATAAAACCCGAAACGAACTAAGTCATCGAAGTTAAGTGATCCAAATGTGGCATTTTAACGCCACATCAAACATCCCCAAACTTAGAATTTGCTAGTCCTCGAGCAAACAAACTTAAAGTAAAATCCAAACTCACTTTCGGAGGAATCCCGGTTGCATTTAGCGTATGCAACAAGCCGTTAAACCCCTAGGTTACCCCTAGTGGACGAGTGTCGTCTCGTGAGGGTTTTCAGTGAATATACCCACAAAATTCAAGATTTCAAAGACATAAAAGAGTTCAACATCGATGTAAATAAGATAATGACATTAATGACATACTCAAGCATGCTAAACAAGCGAATCAAAATCGATAAACGCATATAAATGTTAAAAGTCTCCTCACTAGTAATCTCATCCTAAAATGTAAGCGTCCAATCATAATGAGCATCATCTAAGTCCAAAGTTGCAAAACCTCGATTCCTATCTTAGTACATTTCGCCTCGACTTTAGCCTCACGGTCATACTCTCTTAAACATGAAATCACTCAAAAATAGATAATACGGTTCACTCTAATGTGTGAGCATGGAATAAAGAGAAACTCAACACATACAAAACAAATGAGGATAACAAGTTTTAGAACGAAATGATCTCTAAAGAACGGAAATAACCACTAAAATGGAATGGGGAAGTTCACTCACCCTTCTCACCCACTATACCCTCTAACAATGTTTCCTAAAGGTCAATGGATACAAGTAATGAGATGGAAGTGATGAGATCCCAAGAATGTCGACTCCTTCAATAAAAAGAACGTTCAAACAACTTCTAAACTTAGCTTTTTTGCTTTGAATACTTTATTCTCACAACAATTACACATAAAAAAACACAAATAACCCATAAACTCAATTTTTTTTTTTTTTTCATTTTTTTTTCATAACAAAACAAGAACACTAACACTGGTATTCTCAACAAACAACTTTTTTTTCTTCATTCACACTTTGCTTTCACATTCTTCTTTCTATAACTATCATGCCTTCATTCTCGGGAGTAAGATGATGAATAGGTGGTGGAGCATCCGTTTCCCTAAAGTTGACACTATTATCGGGTTTCATGGACTACAAGAGTAAGGTCGCTATCCTGATGTCACTCCTAGTGGCTAAGAAAGTTGAGCTCATGAGATCGTCTAAGCTCTTTTAAAAGTTGCAAGGTTGAGTAGCTCTTCATTCTACTCAGAGTTAGCGCAGAAGAGTACACTCGAAAACAATATAAAGGCTCAGATATCTCACATGGGTTTAAGTCTCCACTAATGACTAGTTTATGTCTCTCAGAAATGTTTCTTCTTCCTTAGGATGCTACTCATATGATCAGAAAACAAACGCTAAAGGACTTAACATTCATGAAAAAGTCTAAGAACATGCATAACATTCACCAAAACTGAAACACATGCATCAACATACTTAAGCATACCACTAAAGTCATATCAAATCTACCCAAAAAAATTTTCAAATTTGGTCGAATTTATCGAACCTTCTAGTCTTTTGAAACCCCATGGTCATGGCTAAAAGTCATACCCCATCCCCAAACTTAAAACTAACATTGTCCTCAATGTTTCAAGCATATACTCACCAAAAGATAAGACATATTAATTTAAAGAGAAGAATGGAAAGATATTACCATAGCCGGAGGAGATAAGAGATACTACTACCGAGACTCATGTATGAACAGGTTCCAAGTTGATGTCGAGCTCGTCGCCATCCCCAAACTTGGAACAAACCATGCCTCAGAAGCAAAATAAGTAAGAAATGCTCCTATGATCAACAAGAAATATGAGAATAAAGCACATAAGATCATGACCATAAAAATGACCACTAACGCGGGTAAACACGATTGCATTGAGTTATGCAATTAGCCGTTGATTCTCTTGCTTTCGCAAGAGCACGAGTTCTGTCTCGTGGAGGGTTTCCAGAGATGATACCCACAAACATCTAGACTCATCTCAATCAGTCAAAGATCATATAATAAGAGACGGAAATTTTGGGGGTCAACCCAAAGAAAGCTATATGCCGGTGCTAATCGTCTCACAAAAAGATCAGAAATGTAAATTGCACATGAGATGATAAAAGAAAACAAGTCATCCCCAAACTTAGTGGGTGCACAGTCCACTAAGTAGGCATAAATAGAAGGAACGACAACAAAGAAATCATCAAAAGGATCGACGTACACGTGAAGGGTCAAAATATCAGTCGAAGGCAAAAAATCATCTGGAAGCTTAGTGGACAGAATACCCACTATGTCCATAGACGTCTTTGGAAAGACGTCTGAAATGTCCCAAAAGGGATCAACAACCGAGTTTGAGATCATGTGGAAAGTCGAACTAGACTCTAAGGGTAAGGCAATAGGCTCGGGGACCAAGTCAAGGTCCACGGTTTCCTTAGATAAATAGTCTGACAAACTATCCAACGTGTCTCTAACTACTACGTCATCAATATCCTCAAAGACATCTGGAGCCTCGCAGTCAGTTATAATAACAGGCCTTCCTAGAATTGCATCTAACACTGACTCCTTACAAGTGTCAAGAATCGGATAGTTCATAATCGTGTCATCCTCAAACTTGCTCGTAGAGCCATCACCCTGAACATCAACGTCTAATGTAGTCTTATCATGTTGAGACGACACTGGTGGAGGAAACAAGACGACAAGGTCATCAGACCGTTCAGGCCCTAAGGTACTATCAGTAAATTCATCGACATTTGACTTAGTACTAGGGTTAGACGTATTACCCTCGTCATCGTACCTAGTACCCTCTTGAGTTTGGGGTGGTGAAACCCCTTCCTCGTCGACGAATAACTGTGACTTAAGCATCTTTACCTGTTGAGTCAATGACTCAATCTCCTGCGTCATTTGAGTCGCAAATTGTGACATCATCTCTGTAAGACGACTCGTGGACTCTTCAAGAGTCTTCTCATAATAAGGCTCACTAGTGTAATTCAATGACGACTCTTGATCATAACTCTCATCGTACATATTAGGATCATACCTGTCTCTAAAATCATTGGTTTCTAAATAGTGTGGACTATAAGGTCTCTCATACATATTCGGTGTCAGACCATATCCATCACTAATTTGACCATCTCTATACATTTGTCGGTATTCTCCTAATGTCATACGAGATCGATCAGGTTCTGGTCTATTCCACTCACTAATCAGACCAATTCTAGACATTCGTTGATAATCCCCAAATGTCATACCTGGTCGGTCAGGCTCGTTTCTACTCATCTATTGGTATTCCCCGAAGGTCATACCAGGTCGGGTAGTGATGGAACTCCTCAGATCAAGGTCATCATCATCATCAACATGGAATGGCCAACCGTTAGAATAACGTGCCATGATCTCACAATGCTCAAGGAACTAACAAACAAGCTATCAATGCAAATCAAAACTTATCCAACCAATCACACACAAGTACGAAAGAAAGAGATAGAATACGATACTAGTGGATGCTCCTCTCGTTTCGTTCTTCCTTCCGATTCCTTTCTTTTCCTTCGCTCCTATATTCTTCTTCTTTCGGTTTTTTTTTTTTTTAAAAGTAGTTCCTGAAAACAAGAAAGAGTCAGAAACTACGAAAATAAACAAAAACGTCTAAGTTAACAAATAACACTAAACTAATGAACAAAACAAACAATATCCAAACTACTAAACCTATCCCAGGCAGCGGCGCCAAAAACTTGATGGGCCTAAAAGGTTACCCTAAAAGGTCGATACCCGCAAGTATACGGGGGTCAAGTGATAGTTTCGGTAAGACCGGTTCGTTCCTCAGAGACTAAGTTAAACTAAATTCTAACCTTAAAACTATTGAGATTTTCAAAAGTGGTTTGATGAAGGTAAAATAAAAATAAAATATAAAACTCGAAAAATAAATAAATAAAGAAATAAGTCGGTATTCAGAAAAAGGAAACCCTAGGGTTTTCGAATCCGTCTTCCTAATAATTCTACCGACAATTTAATTTTGATCTAATTAGAGAGTTCTTTATATAACTCAGGTTTTAGTCCATGAACGGTCTAAAAACCCGGAAGATTTTATCGTTAAATTGGTAAAAACTTTAATAAATTATCGAGAAAATAATTATTATGACTTCATCTAAAACCCTAGATATAAAAGACTTAGCTACTCATGCTAGAAACGATAAATATTTGAAGTAATATAAGAAAAAGAAGAAAGAAACTTACTTTTCTGTGATTTTCCCACCAAACAGAGCCTAAGGAAGTGATTTCCTTCTGATTTTCCGAGATTCTGCCAAACACACCCTCTGGGAAAACGATTTTCTCGTCTTCCCGGAAATGAATTCTCTGAGAGAAAATCGTTTTCTCGTCTTCTTGAAAGTACTTTCTTTCTGTTTCTTTTTCAATCTTTCTGTAATCTCTCTCTCTCTTTCTCTGTAATCTCCCTCTCTCTCACTAAGAATTATAAATTAACAAGAGAAATAAAAAAATCACAAAAAATCAAATTAATTTCTTAAAAAACCGAGAATCTGTTTCTCTCTCTCTCTACAATAACTCTCTGTCTCTCTCTCTAACTTTCTCTCTTTCTCTGTAATCTCTCTCTCTTTCTCACTAAGAAGCTAAGATTAACAAAGAAAAATAAAAAATTAAAAAGAAACTAAAACTAATGAAGCTCTCGGTTTTCTCTCTCTCTCTCTCTGTTCTTTCTTTAAAACTCCTCCCAAAAAACCGTGGTAAATGAAGATGGTGATGACTCTCGGTCCTATCTCCCTCTACTGTTCTCTTAAAAATGAAATCAAACTCTCCTTGTCTCTCTCTCTACTGTCTCAACCTCCTTCTCTGTTTTTCTAAAAAAACCGATACCAACTCTCCCCCTCTAAACTCCTCTAAACTCCTCTAAACCCTAATCTCTCATTGTAGAAGATGACCAACCAGCCTTATTTTTCTTTTTTTCTTTTTCTAAAGGCAACCCCAAAGCCTAACTCTCCAAAATATTAAGTCATTAGGTGGGGGTGCCTACAAGTTTCTTCATTTGTCTATTTTCTTTCAACTCTTGGGTCTTGGATATGGGCTCCATTATGTAACCAAGGGGTGCCTGCATAATTGTTTCTACTTCTTCTAATTTTCAAAAAAGATAAAAATGTCCTTTGACTTCTTTCTTCCGTAACTTTTCCGTCCGAACTCCAATTCAACTTCCGTTTTCGCCGGCAGACTCACCATTGACTCCACTTTCAATCTAACCCCTGATTTTCTCAAAATAACAAAAATACCCCTGATGCTCTTTCCTTCCGGTCTCTTCCACATGAGATGAAAATGTGATAAATGTTCCGTTTTATTCCGAATGAAGCGTCAAACTCCAAATAAGGTACCTACCAAGAAAAACACATAAATAGTTAGAAATAAAACCCGAAACGAACTAACTCATCGAAGTTAAGTGATCCAAATGTGGCATTTTAACGCCACATCAACTACCGAGCGACCAGCTTACGAGAGGAGATTAGTTTGCCATTTGGCAAGTTTATTTTTGATATGAGTGAGTAAAGAGTTGAAGGCCTGTTTCTTATTGCGATCAATGAAGATGTTGGTGCCCAGGTACTTATCACCCGAAGACGATTGATGAACCTTAAGTTCTCTAATAATCATGCGTTTGAATTTAGGGTGCGAGTTCTTAGAGAAGAAAATGTTTGATTTCACATAGTTGATCATTTGGCCAGAAGCCTCACTGAATTCCTTAAGAATTTGCTTGAGGTTAAAAATATTATCAAGAGAGTTTTGCCCAAAAATGATACAGTCATCAGCGAAAAGGAGATGTTTGATAGAGATGTTCAAATGAGGAATCGGAAAACCAATGAAAGAGGAATCATTGAAATTTTTCTCAAGCAGGCGACTAAGACCTTCCATGGCAATGACAAAGAGGAACGGAGATAACGGATCTCCTTGCCTAATACCCCGATTGACATTAAATTACTGCCCGGCCACCTATTGATTAGAACCGCCATAAAACTAGTAGAGAGGCATGTGTTGATGAGATTGATCCATGTACTTGAAAATCCCAATATTCTCATAACATTCTCCAGGTATCCATTCACCTCTATCGAAAGTTTTCGACATGTCCAGCTTGAGACCGAAGTAGCTCTTGGATCCCTTAACTTTTTTGAAAGAATGAATGAGTTCCTGACTGATAATAATATTATCAGTGATTTGTCTACCCCGAACATATGCTCCTTGAAATGGAGAAATAATATCAGCCAGAATGGGTTTCAGCCTATTGGCTAGAATTTTGGTAATGATTTTATACGTGGTATTGAGCAAGCTTATCGGACGATAATCCGCCGGCGATTGAGGAGTTTTGGTTTTGGGGAGAAGACAGATGTGAGTGTGATTAGACATCACTGGTAAGGTAAAGTTCTGAAAGAAGGAAGAGGTCATAAGCTGGATGTCTTCCTTCACAGTATCTCAATTGGATTGATAGAAATAGGGAGAAAAGCCATCAGGGCCAGGGGCTGCACCTGACTTGAGAAAGAAAGTGGCAACCCGAATCTCTTCATATTGTGGGATCGCTGTGAGAGACTCATTCTGAGCGGAAGAGATCTGAGGGTAGAAGCAATCTCTAATATTCGAGGATATCGTTGTGCCCGCTGTAGTGGAAATCTTCTGGATATGAGTAGAAAAGATATTAGATATCTCCGCTTCATCACTGGCCCAAGTATTATCTTCCCTCTTAATGGAGAGAATTTTGTTCTTACGATGTCTAGTCGTAGCCTTGGCATGAAAATATTGGGTGTTTCTATCACCCAAGTTAATATTGGCTATTCTCGATTTTTCTTTCCACAAACTCTCTTGCTGGAGAAGGAGATTTTCGATCTGGGAATACGTGTTTTTGAACTCCTCTGCGTTTTTAGTCAATTGAAGATTCTGAGTGAGTTGTTTGATATTATTCTCTAGATTACTGAAAACCTCCTTGTTCCATTTAGAGAGTTTGATGGCCAGGGAGTTAAGTTTGGATTGAATCGGGTAGGGGATGGTAAACCAGTTAGCTTTAATGAAATTGGCACATTTGGGATGAGACATCCAAGTACGGATGTATTTGAAGGGTTTACGACCCAGAGGCGACGAATTCTTGGTAGAAAGAAGAATAGGATTATGATCAGACCCAAGAGTGGCAAGATGAGTGATTTTAGAGTGCGGGTAACTGGTGAGCCAATTATAATTAGCCACCGCTCTGTCAAACATTTCTTCAATAAGATTTCCTGCAAATTGTCTGTTAGTCCAAGTATACGGATACGCAATAAAACCTAGATCATGTAACCCAAAATTATTGATAATCTTTTTGTTCTGCTAAATAGTAGTAAGGTTAGCCGGTTGACCTCCTAATTTCTCGGATTGGTCAAGAATGCAGTTGAGGTCACCTATAACTAACCAAGGGGAACTATTGTTAGGAACTAGTGTAGCCAGGGTATCCCAAGGTTTCATTTTATTGCTTTTGTACGGGCAACCATAGAAACCCGTGAGGTAGGACTGGTTACCAGAGTTAGACTGAGTACACTTGACATGAATCATATTATTGTCAGCGTGGATGATGTCAATGTCATAAGTTGGAGCCCAAAAGAGGGCAAGACCCCCCGCTTTGTTAACTGGTTCAACAACATAATTATTGTAAACGTTATTGAGATTCAACATCTTATCTATGTTAATATTCATGCATTTAGTTTCAGACAGAAAAATAATGTCTGGGTTATGATCCTTGATAAGGCTAAGGAGGTGTTTGCGATTAGCAAAGTTATTGCACCCACGTACATTCCAAGCCAGCAGAGGGATATCCATAACCAAATAATAGCAGGGGCTAAACAACCAAGAGAAAACAACACCTCTGATCTAATCAGAGACACTCCTCTAAAGGCACCCACTATCAGACCACTAAGCGTCTAGCACTCTAAAGTCCCTGAAAAGAAAAGCTTAGCTGAAGGAAGAAGGTGGCTCTAGCAGAGAGAAGACTAAAAACTAGCGACTCCTAGATCAGACCAGAAAACTATAACCACCACTAAGGGTCGAGAAATCTCAGAACAACCAAGGCCAAGACAAAACCAAGAATATAAAGACCCCCCCNNNNCCCCCCAAGATTCAAACCAAGAGAATTTCAAACGGGTCAGAGTCCAAGACAGCACTACGACTATAAAGGCACCTACTAAAGGTTGGAGTTGAATCTCAGGCCAAGACAGAAGCCTAAGAGCTAATCCTAATAGGCAAACTCTCCAAAGAGCAAGTCAAGAAAACCTAAAACGGGACAAAGACCAATCCAACCCTAAGACTTTAAAGGCACCATCTATTGCTCTGAGAATGTAAGCGAATGAGATGTTGTTGAACTCCGAAATGAGCGCTTTTACTTGCTAGATGTGATATGCGGATTGCCATTGAATCTTCTAACGTGGATCATGAAGATGATGAATTAAGCTTTGATTCTCACTTTCTATTATGATGTGAGTGTATTTCAGGTCAATGTCCATCTGACTGCATTGAGGATAGATTTGGCTTCACTTTCTTCTAAGGTTCGAGCTGTGAGAGTTGCAACATTTGCTTGAGTATAATTGGCTTGGTAATCATGAATAATTAGACTAATACCAATACAATTGTTGATATTATTAAAAGATGCGTCTGTATTAATTTTGTAATATGGATTGTTTGGCGCTTTCTAATTAGTGTTTTGAGGCTAGTTTAATAACAACAGGAAAAGTTCTTTTTTTTTTTTTTTTTTTTTGTTGAAGAACCAACAGGAAAAGTTGGTTGAGAGAAGAAGTTGATGTTGACTGACACGCGTGCTTGGGGTATGGACGTTAGATTGCTTCGCCTAACAGACAATCAGACCCTTGCCAGTCAGCTTTGGTAACTCGTGGAACATCATAAGCACAGTGAGACCCGCATAGAGGCCGTGGATTAAAATTGCGCGGATCTGGACGGAGATAGACGCTTGGGGCCACAAAAATAAATTGCTGTGTGATGTACTGGAAGGTGCAATTTCGAGGCATGATAAAGTACTTTGTGCTCTACGGAATTAAGTTGCGACGTTTCCCAGATTGTGCCACCTAGTCTCGTTTTGTTCTGCTTGCCCAAATGCGTACCGTGTTCGTCTTGAATCTCTTAAATCTTCTTCCTTCTATAACTTTCTTGTCCAGACTCCGATTTGAGTTCTGTTTTCGCCTCCGAGTTTGTTTTTGACTATACATTTCATCCGCATATTGGTCTTGGCCATTACTATAATACCCCATCACACCAATTGACTAAACGGCCCTCACGTGTCTTTCTTCCATTTTTTATCTGTTTTTCACTCTAAACTCCATAAAAGAGACCTAATCAAGTAAACCAATCATTATACTAACGCTTCGAAATGGACCAACTCGTCAAGGTGAAATGACTTAGATGGGACATTTTCATGTCTCATCATGAAACTCATACCGAGTTCTTGCTATAGATGTCGAATTTTTCGCTGCAATAAATTTAGCTCTATGATCATGAACAATGAAGGCGATACCTATGTTTGTCTCTCCTTTTCTGAACGATGCATCTGTCTTGATTTTGATGAATGGTCCAGCTGGAAGAGTCCATATGCTAGCAGTCTTATTGTTTTTGGGCATGCTTGGTCTAACCGAGTTGATAGGGAATGCCCTAATTTAGTCATAACCTGGATAGGGTCTTATAGTGCATTGAAAGCATCGATCACACCTTGACTTTCTAAATGTACCATAGGATAGTTGTGCATTGGTAACTTAAGGGCCATTAGTTAGTCTATAAAGTTTTCTAACTTAAATAAATAATGTATCTTTTCACATTTAAGTTGGCGTTTCTAAATCAAATCAGGGGTGATTCAAAACAAAAATGCTGAACGTGCTTGATTTTCGGGGATGATCACAGGCTAAAAAGTGGTCGAGGTCGTGAGGATAGAGAAACTATCTGACTAATTGTGGTCGACTACGTCACCTTTCAGCATGTGGTCCCCAGAGAAGCTATCTGACTAATTATGGTCGACTACGTCACCTTTCGCCTTGTGGTCCGCGGTCCACGGTCCGCGGTCCGCCCCAACAATCTGGCCGTACACTACTTCATTCAAAATGAGAAAAGACTGAGGATGATCTCAAAAAAGGAAGAAGATGGTGACGAGAAAAGTCGTTTTGTCAAAACTTTTGGTTGAAAACCTCCCTCCAAATACATAAACTTCCTTTTACCTACTTTTCAAATTTTATGACCCGTTGCCTCTCTCTCTCTCTAATCTCTCTCATTATGTACATATATAAATTAAAATTCGCTCTCTAAAAAATGAGAGCTAATTTTTCAATAACTAATTCCCTTATATTCTGTAGCAAAAATTACAGAAAACCTACTAAAAATCTAACCTTGAATTTCTCTACTACTCTTCTTTGTTCTTCACTTCTTCCTAAAATCCCCCATTTGCCTAGTCATGAAACCCGTAAGAGAAAGCATGAACTCGCTCAACTCTTGCAAGCCCATATTTCAGATAAACCCTATCTTTACAACAGAAAACTTCATGGAGAAATTATTGTTTTGGGTTATCAATCTGATCTGTTTTTAACAAATATTCTACTTAGTACTTACTCAAAATCAGATTGCCTTGTCGATGCGCGCTTATTGTTTGATAAAATGTCTGAGAGGAACTTAATTACATGGTCTACTATGATTTCCATGTATACCCAACATGGTAAAGGTAGAGAAGCATTGATGCTATTTTCGCAATTTCGGGAATCTTCATTTGAGAATCCTAATGAGTTCATTTTAGCTAGTGTTCTTCGTGCTTGTACGCAAGTAAGGGATGCAGAACAAGCGGTTAAAGTGCACGGATTTGTTGTTAAGGCAGGTTTTGATCAAGATGTTTATGTGGGAACCTCTCTAATTGATTTTTATTCGAAAATTGGACATATAGAGGAAGCAAAATCTGTTTTTGATGATTTACCGGTGAAGACCGCAGTTACTTGGACCACTATCATTGTGTGTTATTCACAAAGCGGTAGAAGTGAAGTTTCTTTGAGGTTGTTTAACCAAATGAGAGAAACAGATGTGATTCCCGACCGATATGTTCTTTCAAGTGTGATTAGTGCATGTTCTGTGTTGGAATTTCTCAATGGAGGCAAGCAAATCCATGCTTATGTGTTGAGAAATGGAACAGAAACCGATCTTTCCGTGATGAATGTGCTAATAGATTTTTATTTGAAGTGTCATAAAGTTTCGATTGGGCGTAAATTATTTGATCAAATGTGTGTTAAGAATGTTGTTTCGTGGACTACCATGATTGCTGGTTATATGCAGAATTCCTTTCATCATGATGCAATGAAGCTTTTTTCGGAAATGACTCGTCTGGGTTGGAGACCCGATGGGTTTACTTGCACTAGCATTTTAACTTCATGTGGTTCACTGGAAGCCCTGCAACAAGGGATACAAGTGCACTCCTACACGGTCAAATCCAATCTTGAATCTGATGATTTCGTGAAAAATGGCTTGATTGATATGTATGCTAAATGTGGTTCGCTGTTAGATGCTAGAAGAGCTTTCGATGTTATGACGGAACATAATGTGATTTCTTACAATGCCATGATCGAAGGGTATGCACGCGAGGAAAAGCTTCATGAGTCACTTGAACTCTTTCAAAAGATGAGGTTTTCATTAAGTCCTAGCCTCTTAACATTTGTTAGTCTTCTGGGGATCTCAGCTTCACTATCCATCATGGATTTGAGCAAGCAAATTCATAGCCTCATTGTAAAATTTGGAGTTGCGTTGGATATATATACTGGTAGTGCTCTAATTGATGTTTATTCGAAGTGTGCCTCTGTTAATGATGCACGACTTGTATTCGAGGAGATGAACGAAAGAGATATTGTAGTTTGGAATGCCATGGTTTCTGGATATACCCAAAATGGTAAAGGCGAGGAGGCACTCAAACTCTTCTTAGAATTCCCTAGGTCAAGAATTAAACCTAATGAGTTCACATTTGTTGCTCTTATAACAGCAGCTAGCAACCTAGCTAGTCTTATACATGGTCAGCAGTTCCATAACCAGCTCATAAAAACTGGTATCGACTTGGAGCCATTCGTCTCGAATGCGCTTGTAGATATGTATGCAAAGTGTGGAAGCATCGAACAAGCTCAAAAACTTTTCGACTCGGCAAAGCAAAGAGATGTTGTGTGTTGGAACTCCATGATCTCGAGATACGCGCAGCATGGGCAAGCCGAAGAAGCTTTATTGGTATTTGACAGAATGAGAGAAGAAGGAATACATCCCAACTATGTAACATTCGTTGGTGTGTTATCTGCTTGTAATCACGCAGGCCTTGTCGAGATTGGGCTTAATCACTTCGAATCGATGAAACCTGTCTTTGAAATTGAACCTGGAACGGAACATTATGCTTGTGTTGTCGGTCTTTTGGGCAGAGCGGGGAAACTAAGTAAAGCCAAGGAGTTCATTGATCAAATGCCGATCGATCCCCCAGCAATTGTTTGGCGAAGCTTGCTTAGTGCGTGTCGAATGGTAGGAGACGTCAACTTAGGGAAATATGCAGCAGAGAAGGCAATCTCGATTGATCCAAATGATAGTGGATCTTATGTACTACTTTCGAATATTTTAGCATCGAAAGGTATGTGGGGTGAAGTAGAAAATGTAAGAAAGAGAATGGACAAGAATAAAGTGTTGAAAGAACCAGGACATAGTTGGATTGAAGTGAATAGCAATGTCCATACGTTCATTGCAAGAGATAAAGCTCATAGTGAAGCTAAATCAATATATATGGTGTTGGATGAGTTGACAGAATTACTCAAAGGTGCTGGTTATGTCCCTGATACAGCTGCAGTCTTTGATGAATGATTGCTAAGAAAGATTATGAGGTTAAAATTCGATGAAAACATGGAACCCTAAACATGAATTCAGAAGTTGGAACAGCTTATTGTTTGGTCGTTCCGTCTATGCAAGAAGAAGGGTCGGCTGAATATCTGTTTTTCATAAATAAGCTAGTTTTGAGTTATTCTGAAGTGGTGCTCGAACCCACCTCAAATCATAAATGACGGGTGAATGGTTTTGACAGAATTTTAGTGGCCATACTGCAGTTTTTCCGACATGGTAGCAAAATAAATGTGGCCTTTCTCATCTTTGCCAACATTTTCTAAACTTGTAAAGTTGTCATAGATATGAAGCTCCGGGCTCCGGCTTCAATGGCAGTGTGAGTTTATCAGTATCTTTTTCTGGGCTTCCAGGAGGATGAAAGGTCGAAGCTTTACAAGAGCCTACCCAATTGCTAAAAGCAACAAAGAGCTAACAGTAACTTTGGTCAATGCTGAGTACCTTTACATGACGTGATTCCTTGGCCTGTTTGGCAACTAGAAACCCTAGGATTCTTGAATTCGGAATAAATCATATCAACCATATATCTGATAGGCATCCAAAATCCGAAAGGATAGCAAATGTGCTATCCCATATGGTAACGGGTATTGGATTAAAGTTGATTTTGAAAGAGATAAGTCCGTAAGTTCAAATTCGTCTAAATTTCAATTGAATTTTTTCATTGCAAATATAACAAGCCTTAATTAGTATATGAAAACAGCGAGAAAACAGTTACATAGAAAGAAATAAACCCTAAGGGCTAGAGTTGATGATGGCTCCATTTATGTAGTTCAGATATGGAGAGTTCAGAGATGGAGATCAGAAAGATGGGGAGAATGAGAAATCAACTCGGAGTGTTCAAGGAAGAACTGAAGGAGGCACAACAGTTCAACAGACAGCAACTTTTGGGTGAATGGATTATCAACTTACAACTAATTAGCTTTAGGTTTCAGGTTTTGACATCCACATCTCACTATATTTGCAACACGAATGCAAATCGAATACGAATTTCGTCTATCCACTTGCACGCCTACCATTATAAAAGTGAAGTTTTAAGACATTAAAAGCAGAAAACTCAATCTAAACGATTTATAGTTATTACATCATTCATCAACATAGTCAAACAACAAAAGAGTCAACTGAATAAAACAATACAAAGACTAACAGATTTTAGGAGAAAACTATACCTCAGTCTTCATTGAGTCTGAACCAGTTCGGCGGACACCGGAACCAAGTCTTCATTGAGTCTGAACCAGTTCGGCGGACATCGGAACCAACTCCTAGACATCTGACGTGAACCAGAGACATTGAAACCACATGATGATCTCAAGCCAACGAACATTATCTCCGATAGCGTAGCCCCATGACAGGCCATATATCTTGTACCGGCATAAAAGGTTTGTGATCCTGTCTCAGTTAAGGGATTACATTGATGAGCAGGAGCCAATTCATCGTCTCGATAAGTTACACTCTCTTTGTGCCGAAACAAGGTGTATGAAGATTATGTGCATTACCAGAAACATCCTTAGGGTCTGACTATTGCTTCCTTTGTTGGATTAGGAGCCTCTTGCTCACGGAAACTTAACCCTGTCGGGAGGGCTCAAAGAAATCTCCCTCACTCATAAGGGAGTCATATAATAGATTTTGCAAGATGACTTGGGCTCAGGCACCTAAGCACAGTATCAATCCTTGAAGCAACCATAATATAGATGAGATTCCAAGCATTACCTGGTCTTTCAGTAAAGCCTGAACCAGATACAATATGAAAGGCATCTCTTTTGATTATACAGGAAACTGTCTTCCTGATCTTCCAGCAAAAGCTTAACCAGGTCGAGAACCAGATACATCTCTCAGGTAGGTCTAGAACCAAGACACAATCAATCTCTAAGACCATAATTGCCCTGCAGTGTGCAATCACAGGGTCTTGATTCCCCAAACCATCTCAAAGCCAATACTAAACAACAAGTCAGAGAGCCACTATTCAACAACCCCTCCGACAATATTCAACACCACCACTGTTCGAAAACAGGGTTTTTGAAAAGAACACACATAACAGGAATATTGCTCAAATAGTAATTTGCAACAAAAAGGGGCAATGGCAGAAGTGATACCACCCACCTACCCCAAGAACAACCATAGTTGCTCACTTCATAAGATCAGCTCACAATTTTGAAATTTTCTAAGTTAAGAGCAGCGATCTTTTTAACACAATTTTCTTTTCAGCAGCAACAATCAAAACCAGTCCTTTGCTGGTGTTTTTCAGAAAAATTAATACCCACTTTGCCGATAACGACCGATATTTGATCTCAAGTGCATATAGAATGAGAACTGTTCTTATCTAACTGCTTCTTAATTGCTTCATATCCCCAGAAGAGAACATTCTGTCACTACAATTGATATACCAGCAAAACAGTAAATTCCATGAAAAGCTCCAAGCTTTCTATTTTGTTCCATCCCTCTTACTATATACATCATCCTTCTTTTTGTTTTTTTTCCCCATTTTCTATTTTTTTTTTCATTTTTTTCTTCCATCCTTCATCATCCTCGCTGCAATAATCGGTTACTCAAGGTAGTCTAGTTCAAGCAGTAAGAAACTAAACCCCTTCAAACATGCTAGCTGAGATGATGGCAATTCGAAAACACAAAAATAATTTTGGCTCTATTCTATTACCACATTATAGATTTCCAAAGCTACTTTGAGTTATGCTGTCCATAATCAGAAGCCAAACGTTGTTAAAACGTTTTCTTTCCATAAACGAAGATACTACGTTGTTAAAGATCACCACCCTATTTGTCCCCCTCTTGGGAGTCGTTCTGATACTTGCAATCTGAACAATTCAAGTCTAAGCAAAACGTCTCCTCGAATTCATCACTGGTAACGCACCTTCCACACTCGCGACACCGCGGAATGCAGATTATGCATGCCCTACACAATTGAGATTCGTCTTTCTCCTCTTGGCAACCCTCTGCTGGACAATCATAGATCAATCTCAGATTGTCACACTTAGGGCAAGTCTCCACATCAATGGCACGATCATCATCGTAAGGGAGATAGTAGCTGCCTTTCCGAAAAAACATTGGCTTGCGGGAGTTTAGATGAACAGATTCATCTACAACAATTAAAGAGTTCAACTTTTCGAAATATGGGAGTGCCATCCCGTAAACCCCGCCAACTCTTAGCTGCTTTATGCCTGGGTTGGCTATAGTCTTAAAAGCATTCAAGCAATTTACAAGCCCCTCAATGGTAAGTCTTGTACATCCTGGAACATTTAGCTGCATAGAGAAGAGAGATATGTATCATAACTCACTTAATCAACATACCCACCAACATTAGAAAGAAAGAAGACACCAACATAAACAAACCCTAATAACTATTTACCTATGAGGAGATATAAGAAGCAAAAGTAGAAATCCATAACCAATACAAGTAGGTTATTATCATTAAGAGACAATCGAAAATTACAAGTACAAAATAAATTAGCAGAGATATTACTACAATTAACTCGATTACGATAGTAAAATCACTCTATCAATGCTAAAACAGCTAAGAACTGACCTTTGTTATTCTTGGATTGCTTTCGAGAACACGTTTAAGACCATCACAGGTTATCTTACAACACTCCACCAGGCTTAAGCTTTGCAAATTGCCTTGAGCCCTATTAGCCAATTGTAGAAGAGAATCATCAGTAACCTTCTCATTCAGTGGATGATGATCAATGTGAATATCCCTCCATAGAAGCGAATCATCCCGAACTACAGAACACATTATTCTGCATACCATTTCCGTAGAAAGAAGATCTTGTATACTCAAATAGCTAAGGGCATACATGAGACCCTCATTTGGAGCCTCTCCATCTCCACTAGACGAACTACTAGCTCCCTCGCTAAATTCTCCATTTCGATTACCAATAACCAGCGAATCTTCATTGTTGAAAATCACAATTCCCTTTCCTTTACAATCAGAAACATGGGTTTGTCGTCGAGCATCAGATGATCCAACCCTTAGATCATTTTCCTCTAGCACTTGTTCAAATCTAGCAGATGGGTTTGATCTATCAAAACCATTTCCAAGATCAATCTGAGGGTTCCTTTTCTCGTTCTCAACTACTGAATCAGAATTCTCAACCTCACCAGTAATTGCCCTAGAAGAACCAGTTATGTTCATCATCCCAAAAGGATCTACTGGTAATCGAAGAACTGACCCAAAGAAGTCTTCTTCATTGTCACCCATATCAATCCCAAAATATTCCAAGTTAAAATGAGGGATTCTACCCCAACTATCCTCCTTTCTCTCAGTGATCCCTACTTCTGAGGGATTTGGAGGATATAAATTATGGCAAGTGAAATTCAAGGTCATCCTATAAGGCACTTATATTTTGCTTTTTTTTTTTCCCAAACCGAAACCCTAATACTAACCCTAAATTATAAACACAAAAGCTCTGAAAAATCGGACAAGAAAACCCTCGATTTCAAATGGCAATTAAAAAAAATACAAAATCACCAAATAAATTTCACTGAGATTCTTGGTTACTCCGAAAGTTAATCATACCTATAAACACAATCTTCAAATCAAAATAATAATCAAATCTTTCCCATTTTAACCTAACAAAACAAAAACTGGTAGATGAATTGAATGAGAATATAAAACCGACCTTTTCTCCTATAGAATCGAAACCAAACCCCGAATCAAATAAATTAACCCCAATCAAAAACCCTATGAACTCTATCTTTTAAAGGATCACGATATGAACAAAATTGACAGAGAGAGAGAGAAAAAGAGATGAAAAGATAATATGAGCAAATTAGAGAGAGAGAGATAATGAGATAAGGATCTGTTTCCTTTTTGGAGATTGTAACCCTAGAAAAGAGAATTCGATTACTCAAAAGAAAACAACTTGAACCTCTTCTCTATCGACTCCGATATTCCCCGATCGAAAAACTAGAGAGAGAGAGAGAGAGAAGAGAAGAGAGATAAACCCAAAAATAGAAGAGTTGCGAAGAATATATACACGAGAATAGAAAGGAGAAAAGAAAACCGTAAATTTCTAAGTTTAGAGACCCAAAAGAAGTAGAAAACTGACGCGTGTGGGTTTTAGAGAGAGAGAATGAAGTAAAATGTGGCGCGAATCGTTCGGGAAGCGCCTCATCTCTCTCAACACAACGCCCGCCCAAACACACATGTATTTACTTCTCTTTTCTATTTTTAAAATTTAACTTGGGTCCTTGTAGCCCTTCATACTTGGGGTTGGGGATATAAGTTAAATTATAGTTTATTTCTATTTTTAATAATTTAAACTTGAAGATATATTTTAAATCATAAACAATTATTTATAATTTTAACAAGTTGGGATGGTGCGGACCGACCTTCAGAGCTGCTAGTGATACTGTCCGCGTTGACACATCTGAACTTCACGGTTTTAAAAGGTCTCACTAGGGAAGGTGCTTAACCTCTTAAGAGGAGCACCACACTCCATCTCACCACCAATCTGGGATTGATTTACAACACACTCTCCTAAGATCACATCATAGTAGGGCGAATCGTGCTGATAACGTGTTATAGGATGGTGCGGACCAGCCTTCAGGGCTGTTAGTGATACTGTCCGCTTTGACACACCTCATTCTCACGGTTTTAAAAGGCCTCAATAAGGAGGGTGCTTAACCTCTTAAGAGGAGCACCACACTGCACCACCAATATGGTATTGATTTACAACATTAATTATAATTTGTTTCTAATTTTAAGCAGGGCCTAGGCCCAAAGCCACCAAAGCGGTGCCTTTGGGCCCCCAAGTCATGATGGAAACATGATCCACCAAGTGCTGAACAAATATATAAGTAACTAAACATTACATATTAACTTATGTAGACTTAGCTCAGGTGGCAAACCTTTCTCTTGTAAGTAGAGAGGTTATGAGTTTGATCCCTCCTCATAATCTTTTTTTTGCTTCTTTTTAATCTCAATTAATTTATTTCATAGATATTCTATTTAATTTCTTATTTTAATCAATTCTCTTGATCTTGTTTTTTCATTGAAACTTCTTGATCATCAATACAAATTAAATTGACTTTTACTTTGGGAAGTAGTTTTTGTTATTCATATGTAATTTTCGCTACATAATTGCAATTTGAGGTTTAACAAAATTTTGGTTATTTTATAAGAGGTTTTTTTCGTGAAAATTAAATTTTATCACATACATGACATTACCGAAATTAACTATCTACTAAGAAAACTTTCTTTTTTGAACCAATTTAAAAGTTGTTATACCAATCGAATTAATGTAAGTGCTACAGTAATGATCTCTCATCTTTTATTATAAACAAAGTGGTATGTAAGATTTATAATGTTACAAATATTTGAAATTAATATGCATTTCATATTAAAATTGACATCAAGTTTGTACTTTGATTAAACAAAACTTTGTTTCCACTTTGTTAAATTTTTTTATAAAAAATTTTGTTTGTGCATCCAAACAATGTAACCTAACAATACCTACACCTTAGTAATAGGAAGGATTTTTGAGTGAAAGGTCCAATTTTTTTTGGGGGGTGGGGGTAAAACCAAAATAAATCCAACCATGCCAAAAAATGAGTTTCCAGTTCAAATGTCAGGACAACTCATTGTTTCTTGATTTTTTTTATCCCCATCTTGCCCTTGGACGGACATTCTGACGTTTCCTGACAAAAAAATTGGATGGTAAATAAAATAATTTCCCGTACACAAAAAAATTCAAATTTTCAAATTTTTTTGAAAATTCAAACGAAATTTCAAATTCCCGCCCAGCAAACCATCTCTTCCTAGTAAATAAAATAATTTCCCGTACACAAGAATATTTAAATTTTCAAATTTTTTGAAATTTTCAAACGAAATTTCAAATTCCCGCCTAGCAAACCATCTATTCCTGGTAAATAAAATAATTTCCCGTACACAAGAAAATTTTCAAATCTTCAAACGAAATTTCAAATTCCCGGTACAAAAGTGTCTAGTACAGAAGAAAATTTTCTGTAAATAAAATAATTTCCCGGTCACAAGAAAATTCTCGGTACAAAAGTGTCTAGTACAAAAGAAAATTTACAGTAAATAAAATAATTTCCCGGTGCGTCAGAAAATTTTTCAAAAAAATTTCGTTTCCCAGGAATTTTTCGGTGGCAATTTTGTAAATTTCTGAACAGTACAGATTCTTTTTCAGAAAAAAACGTTTCCCGAGAAAATTTCGATGGCATGAACCGTAAATACTTTGTTTTTCAAGGACCATTTCGTCATTTTTTTTCCCAACCTAACTCTTTGGACCTGGATTTAATTTTTTGGCTACCTAGGATGGGAAACCTATTTCTTCCCTCATTTTGGATGGTTAACCCAATCCCCCTAATAGGAATAAGGTAACAAAATTATATAAAATTTTCTTGTAAATTGTCTGAAGGGCCTCAATTTTAGAGTTCTCTTTAGGACCACCGCGACCTAGGACCAAACCTAATTTTAAGGAGCTAGGTTTGTGAAAACATGTGAAAAAAAAACAACACAAGTGATTCTCTTCTTTCCCATAACCGTTTCATCTCTTCTCTCTCTCCCTCTTAAACTTTTTCCAGATCTTGGTTTTCTCTGGAGGAGGGATCCCTCCTCTGGATCTTCCTCTTTTAGTTTTTATGTTCTATTAGATCTATATAAGATCTTGTAGGATTTTAGAGAGAGAAATTACGGAATCTAATCCATCTTAAACAATGTTTCTCTTTCTCTCTTAACTCGAGTAATATCATTTTCATGATCGTCAATTCTCTCTTCTTCTTGTATTCTTCTTGTTCTTCTCTCTCCAACATGAATCGCCTTACAACAATTACATTTAGATGAAGGGTATAATCAACTTTTTGGTGATTTATATGGTTATAGAATGGAAGAATGGATATAGAGGTCATGAGAAAAGAAGAGTTAATGTTGCCTATTTCTACGATGATCATCTCAAGAAGATTGAAGATGAATTACAAAACAAGAGAAGACCGATCAGGAATTCACTTTTATTAGATTTATTATACGATGATCATCTTATTTGTTTTGGTTATTTTCATTTTTGTTGACCTCTATGGTCTTTTAATCCGTGATCTTTAGGATCCTTTCATCTTTCTTCTTTCTTTTTCGTCAGACTCTAGTCGATTTCTCTCACTTCATGAGGTACTTTACATTCGAAGTTCTGAGAATTTACTTATGTAACTCTTTTGTCCATGTAAATCAGTGATTTAATCACTTATGAATGAAATATGGTTTAAAAAAAAAATTTAACAACTAGGCTTGAGGAAATATGTTAAAACATAATTTCTTTCGAGTTTTAACAAGTTAAGCTTGCAAACATACGGTGAATCGTAATTGATTTCTACTTTTAATAATTAAAGTTTTTGAGATACATGTTAAATATTCGGTTCTTTTTAGTTTTAACAAATTATTTGCGGACATATGTCAGGCCTAGGTTTGAGAATATACACTAAACAATCATTTCTTTTTTTGATTTTAACAAGTCAGACTTCAAGAAATATGCTAAATCATAATTTGTTTCTACTTTTAATAATTTAGGCTTGGGGATATATGTTAAATCAAAACTACTTTCCAAATTGCCAAAATAGATTTTGAGGGCTTATGTTAAGTTATAACTTTTTTCTACTTGGGTAAGTGGGGGTTTAAGTTGTCTTTCTCTCTCTAAAAAGTTTCTTCTTCAACCGTCTTCAAATTTAGAAATTTTCTCCGGCGAAAGGTCCTCCCTTCGCCGGAACCATTATCAGTTTTTGTATAGCCTCCTTTTCCTCTCTCTTTTAGTTTAAACCGTTCATGGTGGTGCGATGAGATCACGACTAGATCTGGAAGTGGGGGAGTGGATCAGATCTATTGTTTATCTCTGATTTTAGTCGTGGTGTTGGATTTGGGTTGTATGGCGTGATCTGGTGGTGTTTCGTGATGGTGGTGTGGTGGTGGTGGGGGTTCAGTGGTGGTGTTTTGGTTGAGTGGTTCCTGTGGTGGTGGTGGTTTGGAGTGTTTAAGGGCGGTGGTTTTAGTGGTGGTGTGGAGGTCGTGTGGTGGTGGTAAAAGAAGGGTTGTGGTTATGGGTGGTGGTGGTGGTGGTGGTTTGGTGTGTTTTGTATGGTGGTTGTGGTGGCTGAATGACTTCTCGCAGTGTCGGCGGTTTTTCCGGTAATGGTGGCAGTTTTCCGGCGTAGGTGAAGGATTTTTCGATGACGAAGGCGGTTTTCCGGTGACGGCGACAATTTTTCGGTGACAGCGGCGGTGGTTCTTTTCTTTTTTTTTTCCCGTTATTTTTTCGACCATTAGGGTCATTTCATCCGTGATCTTTAGGATCCTTTCATTCTCGGCCTTTAGGGTCTTGTATTGTGTCGGTGTCTAGTCCCATTTCTTTCTCTTCATGAGGCACTTTGCATTTAAATGTATGTAACTCTCATGAAGTTTCCAGAGGAGAGAAATAAGAATGTATTATCATCCATGTAAACTTTGTGATATTTATCACTTATGAATGAAATTGGTTTAAAAAAAAAACTTTTTTCTACTTTTGACAAGTTGTTTGAGGGCATATATTAGTCATAGTTCCTTTCTACTTTTGACAAACTAGGCTTGAGGACATATATTAAGTCAAATTTATTTTTGTTTTTAACAAGTTTAAGTTTTGACCTCTCTCACTAATTATTTCTTGTTCAAACAACGAAAGAGTTTATGTTTTTAACTTGCTTTGGTTTTGTCAAATAGTCTAATTGTGTCATCATTGGCCTATTACTTAAGTTCGGTTCTCAATGTTAAATTTAGGCTATTGTTCTCCCAAAAATATAATTCTAACAAAGATATATAAGTGATTGATATATGAACTGAAACAATAGTACATATTTTGGAGACTAATGTAACTAACGTCAAAATAGTTAGTTGACTAAAAATACTAAATTATAGTTTTAATTAACTTTTTAGTAAGTCTTACATGTGCCAGTACATTATCTACTTTATATTGTCCTTAAGGGTTGACCCCAATTCATTTCAAAATTCATAGTAACTAAAACATGGATTTTCTTTTTTGCAAAGAATTAAAACATGTGTTACATTTATCTAAATTCTTTCAATGACATATCTAATGACAGGCTGCCAATCCAATGTGATTCTATAGATCCGTTAACATATATACTTATAATCATATATATAATTATGTTGTACTACATAATGTGTAGTATATTTTAATTATTTTATACGAAGTGGATACGTTATAAAGATTGATTAAGAACATAACTTAAATGTTGTTGTAATAAAATAACCTTTTTCGTTTTCATTAATAGAAGAGTTAGTTATAATATGCTTATTAAACCACTTATAGATATTTGATTAAGATATAATAAGAACAAAATATTTTTTTTGTTCACCAATTGCATTATAAATATTATAAAATAAATGGCTGGTAGATTGACTACTGAGTAAAAGATCATGTAATTTTATATAGCAATAAACAGTAAATGTTATTTACGCTTTAAGGTGTTTTACAAATGTTGCCTCTGTTTTAAACTGCAATGGGTTATAGCGAAAAAAAATATCGAGTCAAAAGCCTAGCTTTGCTCATGCTTAGGTGTTTTTACCGGACGACCTCTGATTATATGTAGTATTCTTATAGAATTTAAATAAAGAAAATAGGAAAAAAAATAACCCTTGAATTTCAAGTATTCAAGTAAGTATATGGAGAATTAAAACTTAAAAGTCTGGTCCTCATTAATCATGTAACTAAGTACATGAATTTGTTAAAATGATCAAACTATGATATTAATTATATACTGTATCGTGACTTTGTAGAAACAATGTACTTAGTAATTTTTTTCAGCAAAATTGATTATCTCATGAAAAGAATAAACTAATTTATCGTTAAATTAATTCTTCACTATAGTAATAATATTTTCCGATCTCAACCTTAATAATTTATAGAAATTTTATTGTACTTGGGCAATATAAGATCGGAATCCAGTCTCCACATTAAAATATAAATATATTACCAACAAATGAAACTAAACTTGATATATCCTATATAAAGTTGATATATCCTATATAAAGAGAGAATGTCCCAAGACAACAAACAAAAGGTTTAGGATCTTATATACTTTTTCTGATTGGGGAAGCTCAGATAGGTCCTTAAATCCCCACGGCCAATACAAGGACACTCAATTATCTTATGTGGACAACTATTTTCGGGTTCGGTTGCAAATCAACTATGCTTGACTAATAAAGAGACCACTTTATAAGACCTTAAATATTAAAACACTAATTTATTTGAGGGCTAAAACAAATATAATAGATTAAAATAAAAACCTAATTGTCATTCTTCTTCTTCTTCTTAATTTTCATCATCTTTTTCTTTTTGTTAGGCTTATTCTTATCCTTTCACGACTACTACAAGTAAATTTCAACTTCTAACACTGCACTATCTTATTTCTCAAACTCTAGATAGATGAGGAAGATAAAAGTCTTCAATCTCCACTTAAAGAAGCTTTTTTTAGGCGTTTCTATATTAAGAAATAATGATATTCATGGGGTAAAACCTTAACTTTTATTATTTTGTTTTGTATTTTCGTTTTTTTAGTTTGGAAGAATCCGACAAGATTTAATGAGCAAAATTCGAAGTGAAAGAGACGGGTTCCAGAATTTCGTAGAAAACCCACGAAAATTTGGTCTGTTTTTGTGGTTTTCCCACGAAATTATGAGAAGACTTCTTGTAGTTTTCCACGAAACTATGGGAGGATTTTTTGTAGTTTGTCACGAAACACGAACAGATTTGTTTTTTTGTCGTTTGATACAAAAACTCTTTTTTTAGGTTTTTTTTATTTTTATTTCAAGGGGTTCTAGGGTTCATAAAGAAGAACAGATCTTCCATGGTTTGGGTTGTTTTTTTCAACAACTTGTATTTGGGGAAGATTCAAACAAAAATCTAACAAATTTAACGAAAGAACATCTCAAATCTAAGTGTTATGTTGGAACATAACTTACATTTCTCTTTAGGAATTTTTTTTTAAACAATTTCCTTTGATTTTCTTGGTGCCATGATCAACAATGTCTCTCCAATGTTTCTCTATCTAAAAATTTGTGGGTGATGAAGAAGAAGTACAATAAATTCTAGGATTTATGGAAGAAAAGGGGGAGGATTTAAAATAAAACATGTAATTCTTAGAAGACGTGAGTGAAAAATAATAGTGTGATGTCCCTTAAAAACTATTGTTCGTATAACACTAGGGTATATCCCGTGCGCTCGGGCACGGACACTTGTATCAATCAAATGTTACGAAATTTATTAGTTATCATTTTATTGAGAGAGAGAGAATTTTATTAGTTATTATTTTTTGTAGTATTTTTTTTTGTTTTTAATAGTTATTATTTTATTAAAAGAGAGAAATTTTATTTTCTTTTTTTAACCCTTGAAATTTATTTTGTTTTTTTTTCTTTTTTCTCAAGTTAGTTATTTTATTTCTAAGAAGGAAACGATTATTGTTTTTTAAATAGGTAACTTTATTTCTACGAAGGACTATATTTTAAATTGTGAGAAGGGCTTCTAGACAATATCCTTTATTAAAAAAGGATGTTTGTCCCAGTCATTGTTTTCGCTTCTATTTTATATAATATATATATATATATATATTTATATACATCTCTTGGTGACTAAAGTTATAAAAACAATAATAAGAGGAGATAACCGTGGGAGTTTTTATGTACATAAAAATATGTGTAATTCATGGTTCATTTGGGCCAAACCAACTACTAAAATGATACCTCAACAAAAAAAAAACTACTAAAATGATTAAAAAATCCATAGGGCCACAAGTATAAACTGAGATACTAATTAATAAGCTCAATTAATAAAGCACAACCCAGAGCTTTCTGGAGTTTATGTCAACATAACTATTCGATCTTCTCTTAATATAAATGAATCAAACTAAATGTCTCAAAGTATAAATTTCTAAAAGCAAACTATAGAATAAAAACATATTAAAATTAACTGAAAACTTATAATTACTTGCGACTTTTATACAATTTGCAAAATTAATGTATAACAATATCAGTACGAGACACTTTTCATCAACTTCTTTGAATTTCTTTGTTCAAACTTTTTTCACAATGACATTGATTTTCACCTTTTCGACAAGAGAGACATTACGACTTCACTTCTTTTCGATTTGATCTGTTTCAAAATACAATTTTGATTTGGCAATGATATGAGTTCAACTTTTCGAACATAAAGCAAATACAATTATTGAGTACTCGGAAGGTACGTGGATTGATTGAGGATTTTACTTCGAACAATTATAGCTCATATAACATGAAATTCCCGAAATGTACACCAAAGTCTCTGAAATTATAATCAATTTAGTTTGAAGTAACTTAGAAAGACATCATAGAATCAAATAAACTACAACATGCATATCATGCAACTGCACCTGAGAAGCATCTAATCTCGGTATTCATTGTTTGTTGATTTCATCATGTGAGTGCGTTATAGTCATGGCGACAACTTATATTGCAAGCAACAACTGAATTCCGAGACCTTTAGTAGGTTTGAAATATTTTTATCACACCTGTATATATATTTGAAACTTTGAATAGGTATATTAGAATGGAGAAAATACCATAGGATTAAGAATAAATATTCGGAAGTTAATTTAAATTTTGCGTAATTTCAGAAACATATTGATTCCAGAGTTCCAATCATATTTGTTTCCACATTTCAAGTAACAGAACATATATCACAATATTCTGGTGGAAAGTTAAGCTTTAAGGTGCCCTAACATTACTTCTAAATGTTGACTTAATTCGTTAATTCAATGATAGTTAGAGTGACTCTATCTCGGATTACGAATTACTCGTGAATACGACTCAAATTTGGTATGGTATAATTCTTTAGTTGCTCGGAATAAATTTCGGGCTTCAATGAAGACAAACTGAGAACTCGAAATTTACCTTAGAAGTTGGAAGAAAAATAGGCTTCCTCTCTTACCACCATTGTCCTCAAGATGCGCAAATTTCTCTTTGGCTTAATCCACAACACTGCATAATATATAGTAAAGATCATTAGAAACATTGATATTTGATGGCACGAAGAAGTGAAAACGAAATAGGTAGGAGAAAAAACTTCAGATAAAGAAAATTTGTTCTTTCAGGTCCATTCACGTAGTCTTTAAGAATTAGTGGATGGTTTTCGAGTATGTCCCTGAAAATTGGCTCCCTAATGTCCTCCTTTGTCACCCTCCTTTTCTCAAATTTACAATCCAGCTTTAGGATTGGTTGGCAAGATGGTTCCCTCTCCATTCTGGCTAACCCTCTCCATTCTGGCTAACCCTCTCAAGTAAGGATCATCCAATGCTTATCATGAATAACATGGAAAAAGAACATTAAGATTGGGCGTACATAATGCATCGATATCACAAAAGAAGTATAAAAGATAAATCAGCTGCTGCCATAATTGAAGAAAACAAAATAATCTGTATAAGATAAAATGAGCATGAAGGTTTTGGTTTGTGAATGAGAAATTGAGAAGTAAATAAAAAGGATGCACACAACTTTTGAAATAATACAACAATTCATCTTAAGACCACTGTAAGTTCGGGTTAGACACTGTATTTTAACCAAACTCAACTTTATCGCAAGTTCCATATTAAAAGATTAAGAAAATACATTCCAATTAATATGAAAAACATATGACGAACGATCTTTATTAAGATAATCAGATTCTGCAATCATGGTTGTACAATAAGTACCAGTTCAGCAGTTGGCCGATCTTTGGGATCAATTACTAAGAGCTTTTCCAACAATTAGATGGCCAAAAGATCAGTATTTGGGAACTTTTGAGCAAATGAAACAGGTTGCTTCTTTCTCATGCTAGTTAGTATCTCTTTTCCTTCTCATTTCAATCTTGTAGCCACATAAAAAATTTATACTGGTGTCATGATTACCTTTATCAGAAAACCACAGCTCAAACGATAAGATGCCATAATAGTATCTAACGAAGGTGTACCAAGTAAGTTGGTCATACCATCCAACTGGTGGATGCATTTTTACCAATGGTTTCCCTGGCAATACCTCAAAGATGCAGCCTATACTCCACATATCAATTGTTGGGGTATAATCTAGCTCATGATATAAAATACTAAATCAAGTGACAGAAATAACTAATCAGGAAAGTTCGATCCACTATAGCATTCACTTATAAACAGTACTAATACTTACACGATGAGATCTAAATACCACTTCAAACATGCGTTAAACTTTGTTTAACATTAATCGTTATAAACACAAGGCATATGAGCACATTATAATGAGGCAATGCAAATTTTGTTAAATATTGTTTTTGTTGAAAAGTAAATGCAGATTTAGAGGACAAAGTAAACAATACCTTAGAAAAGAATGACCCTCACAGTTCTGTAGCTCTATACCATCTTGTAGCAATGTATTTCTGTCTATGTAGTTTTCAGTGAAAAAGTGAAAACATCACCAAACATAGAAGAACATAAACTAAATTTATAGCATCAAATTAAAAAAGATTTGAAAAACAATTGTTAGACACTGAAAAAGGTAATCTAGCGTTACTGACTTACATCAAAGGATAAAATAACTTTAAAAATATTAAAAGATAAGAGGAATGCAATACAACCTGAAGATTGCTTTGACATACCATCCAAAATATTGATGTTGAGGTATCATGAAAAGCAACTCTTGCTAGCAGAAAATCGTTGATTTTGAGTTTGCATTCCCCAATATATTCTTTGGGTTTAAATCTTGATGGAACACATTTGCTGCATGAAGTAGCTTAAATAGCAAATAGAAGCCAACATATCAACCGATCTCAAGGAACAACAAACAACATCCCTATTTTAGTTATCTTCACCCATATTTATCTTAGCTTCTTCAAACATCTTACTATTTTCCACACTCTAGTTGAGACATTCTATCAAACACCGTGATAACAATTCTTATTTTCATTGAGTGGGTTACTTAGGGTTATCATAAACATTTTAGCATCAAAAACAAAAAAGAGAAACATATGAAAATCATCCACAAATAAATCTAAGTATCTATAAATTTAAAAAGAAGAGAGAATACAACATAAAAAAAATGTGTTGTTGAAAGGAACAATTATAAAACCTACTGTTTATGATGACGATACTAACCTTAGTGCCTTAGTGTAATGAATGGATCTTGGAGGTGTCGAGAGCACGACTGCACACAATATATAACAGTTGAAATTAATCAAGGATGTTTCTGAAGCACCTTCCGGACCACTTAAGAAAATATTACCGTCGCGTCAAACCAGAGGTATTCCTAAACCGACATTTGAACCTGAGTTGTCTAGTAGAGTCAAATATTCTATGAGTCAGTATGTGTCAGATCATCGGTTGTCAGAATCAAATAAGTCATTTGTAAATCAATTATCTACTGTATATATTCCTAACAATGTGCAGGAAGCCTTATCTGATTCAAAATGGAAAACAGCTATGAATGAGGAGATGAAATCCTTACAAAAGAATGACACGTGGGAGCTGGTTGATCGTCCAGACGATAAAAATCCAGTGGGATGTCGATGGATTTTTTCAGTGAAGTATAAAGCAGATGGTACAACTGAACGCTACAAAGCGAGATTAGTGGCAAAAGGCTACACTCAAACTTATGGAGTCGATTACACATTGATTAGAGACCAAAGCCGATACATGTGTCTTCTGGTTGGGTGATGATGCCTTAGTTGAAGTTGAAATTTTAATTTCAGCTCTAATTATTTTTTCAGGAATTAAATTTACTTCAATATAAAATCCAATGTTGTTCTCTTTTACATGATTATCTGTTTCTTCATAATCAAGAATCAGAACTTCATGCTTAGTTTTCTCCCCCTGAAGTTCAGACTCAGGTGAAAAATACGTAGAATCTTCAAGAAAGATAACATCCGATGTAACAAACATTCGTTTAGTTGGAGGATGATAACATCTGTACCCTTTCTAATTTGCAGCATACCCTACAAATACACATCTTAATGCCCTTGGAGTTAATTTTGTACGTTGGTGCTCATGAAGATGAACAAATGCTACACACCCAAAGACACGGGAAGGTAAATTTGAAACTGTCGGAGAAGTTGTAACATCCGATAGAGCTTGAGAAGGAGTCTTAAACTCAATAGTACTAGATAGTACTCTATTGATTAAATAGGTTGCAGCAAGAAGTGTTTCTCCCTAATAAGATAATGGTATATGTGCTTCAATCAACATAGCCCTGATAACTTCTAACAAGTGACGATTCTTTCTTTCAGCGACCCCATTTTGTTGAGGGGTATTTGGAAAAGTAGTTTGATGAATAATACCATGGGAAACCAAATAAGTTTTAAGTTCATGATCCATATACTCTCCTCCGTTGTCACTACGAAGTATCTGGACATTTGCGTTGTACTGAGTACTAAACAGTTTATAAACCTTCTGAAACAATAACTTTGCCTCACTTTTAGATTTCATCAAACACACCCAAGTCATTCTAGTACAATCATCAATAAAGGTAACAAACCACCGTGCCCCATCCAAAGTGGGAACCTTAGATGAACCCCAAACATCGGAATGTAAGATCATAAAAGGAGTTGGACTTTTATTTAAATTTAACGGAAACAATGCACGATGACTTTTTGCAAGTGCACTTCACATTGAAATGCATTTAATAAATAGCGATGGATATAATTTCTTAAGGTAACCGAATAAGCATGCCCCAGACGGCGATGCCATAACCATATTTCATCTTTATTTTTTATTTCAGAATTGTTCACTACTAAGCCTGACGCAATTTATTAGACCTTTCAGATACTAAATCCAAGTAATAACTTTCCTCGCCTAACACCATAACCAATTGTTTGCCTTGTCCGGATGTCCTTAAATACACAAAATTCAGGCCAAAAGATGACAACACAAAATAGAGTGGTGGTTATTTGAGACACTGATAATAAATTATGATCTAAAGACGGGACAACCAAAACAGAGTCTAAGTTCAATGTATTTGTTAGAGTTACAGGTTCTTCCCCTAGAACAGAGGATGAGGTGTCATTGGCAGTGGAGACATATTTATGTGAATATTGGTTAGTTGTTGAGACCTGTCTAGAATCAAAAGTCATTTGATCTGTAGCACCAGAATCATCTATCCAAGTAATATTCGAAACATGTGTAGACATATTTAAAGTCTTGCCTACATTACCTGTAGTGGCTACCGTTGATGAAGCTTGCTTAACACTTGGATCTACAAGGGTCTTCTTAGAGTTTTTCTTTTGATTATGATCCCACCATTCTGGATAGCATAATAGTTCACAATGACTTTTGGTATGACCAATTTTGTTGCAGTGGGTACATTTATAAGTAGTTTTGTCAGATTGATCAACAACTTTAGCAAAATTTGAATTTGTCTTATTGCGAGTCATTGTTGCGGAAGCATCAGTTGCCCTTCACTTTAGCTAAACCGGAAAAACAAGATGAAGATGAAGGCTCTTTCTCTTTCAATCAATTTAAATTCCCAAACACAAATTTAAGACTGTTAGCTCTGGTACCAAGTTGAAATTGATCAAAGAACTTGTTTTATTCCTTGATGGTTTACAAAAGAAATATAAGACTTTATTTATAGAGTTACAATACTACTAGTTTCTAATTTTACTAGTTCCTAATATTTTACTAGTTTCTAATAGTTTATACTAATATATTTACTAGTTACTAATTTCTTACTAGTTTTTAATATTTGATATTTCCTAATATCTATTATATGAGATATCTTAACATATAGAATAGATATTTCAACAATAACCTTAGAAATATTGTTAAGAAGAAAGAGGGAACATAAATCCCTAGTTCCCAATTTTCGAATAGAAAGACCCAAAGAATATTGAAATTCAAAACTATTAAAATGAGTATTAGGGTTTCTGAAGTTACCTAATTTGGGTGGTAAATTGGATGAGTCAGTAGCATGAAGGTGATAATCAGAAGAAGTTGGTCCTTTCAATCATGTCAGTAATGGTGAAGAATAACAATGTTTGACATAAATAAATGTTTGAACAATAAACCATTGCTAAATCTTTGACACATAAATCAAATTGACAAAAAATTAAAAGAGCATGAAGATTGAGGAGGAGGAGTTTCCAATTGATTGGATGGATTAATGGATGAATGATGACAGGTAGGAGGGAGATAGAGGGAAAAGTTAAGAGCGAGAAAAATCTAAAGGATGATTAAGTTAACATTGATCTTGTGGCTTGCCTATCGGTGTATCTATTTGATGGGAAAGATATATCTTTTGAGAAGGGAGAGGAGGAAGTAATCCAACGGTCCAGACCACTGGTGATGTGGATCGGACAGTTGGATTTATCAGGAGTTTGTCTCAGTCAACACCCATCCACATGTTTTATTAGATAGATATTTATACTAGCCTAAATTCTGAATTGAGGTATTTCTACTAGCCTAAATTCTGAATTGAGCTAGATTATAAAGTTAATTTCCTTTAAGGCTTATAAAAATTCAGTTCTTTGTTCATTACTAAGCTCACAAGCTCTCAAGTAAGCTCCCTCACAACTGATTTGGAAACAAATGTTTATTTTTTCATAATAATGTTAAAGAACAACTTAGGGTTTCAGTTTAGGGCTATCGACTAATCCATTTAGGGCTTCGAAACCGAACAACTGCTGGCATGTATGCTTTTCTCCTGAACTCATTTTGCAACAAATCGATTTAGGGTTATGATCATTAGATTTGATGAACTATTAGGTGTTGTAATGAAGTAGATTATGGGTACCATCTGATTCTTCAAGTGAATTTTCTTATATTCCAAATCTAGCATCAATTTAAGTTTCTATTTTTGCTTTGATTATTTATATATCTCATTTATTCTACATGTTAGATTGGTGTAAACATGAGAAATCAGTTGAGAAGAATTTCAATGATGGTAGTGTTGAAGTGTTTAAAAGAACTTGCTTTTGAATGAGATGTAAACTTCAATGTAAGTATCTCTTCATGTTTATTTATTCTGTCCAGGTTAGGATGGAAGTCATGTTATGCTTGATATTTCCAGGTTCAATATTTTTTTTCCATTTTGCACCTTGATAGTTGGTCATGTTTGTAGTGAAGAACCAGTTATTTTAATTCTTCAGTGTTGTCGCAGCTGAAGCATGCTTTAAAACTAAAAAAATTGGACCACAGTTATAAATGTAACTTGGTAAATAAAAATTGGACTACAAGCATGCTTTTTCTTTTTACAGTAATAAATCTGATTGTCCTTCTTCATTATAATGGCGATTCCTTCTCAAACAGTTGCCCTCATTCTCTTTTTATTCGCACTATTAAAGATGCATACATTGCGGGCCAGTTCTTTGTTTTAGGCTATCTTAATGTGAAACTGAGATTGTTTACGGGCTACTTCTTTGATGTTACGTGTTACTAATTTCTGTAACGTTTTTCAGGTACCGTAAATGCGACGTGTGGATGAGAACTCGAGATATTTTTTAAAGTAGGTCTAATCGAATTTTTTATTTGTAAGTTGTTTCTTTTTAGAATTACGTTGTTGAAGTTGCCAAACAGTGGTAAAACGAATAAATACAAAAAAATAGTTTCTCAGTTGTATTTTATGCTCAATCTCATGAAGTTGGCAAACAGTGAATCAATGTAAAACGAATAGATACAAAAAATAATTTCTCAATTGTATTTTATACTCATTCTCACAGTGTGCTTGATTCGTAACGTGTTCAAACGAACTGTCCGTGCCCCACGGGCACGGGTTACACTCTCGTATTTATATATTGTACGTATACATATTTAAATATATAAATATAAATTTATATTAAAATACATTTATATATATATAATATATAATTATTATATATGTATTTATAAATACATCTATACAATTAATGTTATATATAAATATTATAATCTTTAAATCAGAATAAGTAAAACAAAGATAATCTCACAAATAATATCAACCATCTATTCCCGAAATCGTTGCGATTATAGAGTCATACATAGAGGACAAATAGATTGAATATGTTTATTATCTTATACTCAAATGTATAAATATATAAATATAAAATGTTGCGATTAACTGTATGAATATAAATATCTATAAATAAAATTATTTATAGATTATCATATATAAATGTATATGATTATCTTAAACTCAAAGTTATCAACGTAATCAAGCAATAAAAGTTAAAAACCAGATTATCTTTAGTGTGTATCGGATATGAAGCATGTTAGTTGTTAGTGCCTATACTTATTTTTATATATATATATATATATATATATATATATATATAATGCTTACATATTGTATATATATACAATATATTTAAATATGTGTCTATGTTTATATATTTAAATATATAGATATCTATATAATAAGGGAGGAGGGTATCTTTCCCCCTCCCAATGGCTAAGATTTATCCTTACAATATATAAAACACGGTTGAGATTTAATCTCATAAACATCAAGGGTTCAGATCTAAGTGTATTTCGTCTAAGGGTTGAGACTATAACAAAAAGCATCTATTCAAAGATGCTATTTTCTTTGGTTTGTAAAACCCTTCCAAACAGCTCCTTCCCTCATCTTCTCTATTTTGGGAAGTCTCTTCCCGCTCACTCCTCCCGCACCCCTCTCTCTCTCTCTCCCCTTTTTGTATTTCAAAAACTCTCCTCGCGACTCTCAGTTCTCTCACTTCGTCTCATCTCACATCGATCTCTATTTTAAAGTCATTCACTATTTTTCTTATCAACTTATATAATACTTACATATTATATATATATATATATTAATATATTTAAATATGTATCTATATTAATATATTGAAATATGTATCTATATTTATATATTTAAATATGAATCTATATTTATATACTTAAATATGTATATATACAATATATAAATATTATATATAAATACTATAATATATAAATATATTTATACATCTAAATATGTATATATATTGAATATTTGTGTATAAATATATATACATGACATATATATATATATATATATTAATGATAGAGTCGATCACATCTCTCCACGTTTCATGTCGTCCGATAATTTCAGAAGACATCTATAGAGACGCGAGCCCCGCTACCCAAAAAGAAACTAATTTCCCTATCAACTTGGTGACATAAGGTGCCGAACCGTCCTCTAAACACGAACATACCATACTTGGGGAACATGTCTGAAGGAGATGTCATTCGACCAAAGATGTAATGCGAGTAATTTGTCGGATAGGACAATTGATGAAGAAGATCATCAAGTCCGGCCGATTTAGAGATCGTAGTGTTTAGCAAGAAGCCAACTACGATCGTCGAATTACTAAGTAATTCGCGGCTAACTTCGACCAGATCCTATATAGGGTTACACCAAAGAATGTTGATTTGATCGGATGATGTGACTAGAGGGATGAGACATATGATGATGGGTAAGACCCATAAATATGTTCCAAAGGCCTAAAAGAAGTTTGGGCAAAGATAGTACAAAAGGCCCAAAGGAAAAGTATTTGGGTCGGGCACCAAAACAGGTGTTCGGGGGCCCAAAAGGGGACGGCCAAGCTTGGGGGTGTTCTCCTAGTGGAACCAGCCAGATCTGCCCAATTGGGCATGGTTTGGGCGGCCACAAGTTAGGGAAAGAAAAATAGAAACTAGTTTCTATTTTTGACCATTTCCTTAATCTTATTCAAAATGCGCTTTTAAGAAACCTAATTAGGGTTGGACTATAACTTAGGGTTCTATATAATGTCTCTTAGGATTTAAATAAGGTGTGGAATTTCTCAAGGGCGGCCACAAGTTAGGGAAAGACAAAAATAGAAACTAGTTTCTATTTTTGACTATTTCCTTAATCTTATTCAAAAGGGGCATTTAAGAAACCTAATTAGGGTTGGACTCGAACTTAGGATTCTATATAATGTCTCTCAGGATTTGAATAAGGTGTAGAAATTTCTCAAAGAGCTTCCTTACTCTACAACATCAAGTAGAGAAAGAAAAAGAGAAAACTTTCAACTATCTATCTAGTCATAAAGAAGAAGTAGTTCTTCATCAAACCACCATTGAAGTTCTAGGTAACAACAAAGGTGGGAGATCAAGTTGATCATTCGAGTGTCTTGCGTAGAGGAGCAACAATTGAAGCTCTTGATCTTCACATTCGATTGCAAAGGTTTGAGAGAAAATTTAGCGATTAAGGTAATCTCTAACTTCTTAGTTGATTATTAGCTTATGCATGAGAATCCTGGGATACTAGTGTTAGACATTAGATGTCTGAGATTCCGCTAACAACACTAGGAGACTCCATAACCCAACTGTGGCGTCAGAGCCTCTTGCACGTAGCTAATTTTTGCTAAGTTTCGGACTAATCCATGATTGATTAGATAAATAGTTATGTCTAAAAGTGTTTTAGACTTCAATTTGTTTATTTTGAATGTGATTTGAAGTTATTCAAATTGTTTTTTCAAAGTTGATGATTGAAAAGAGTTTCAAAAGATTCGATTTTGATTGATTTCGGTATTGAAAAGTGTTGACTTTCATTGATTTTCGAAATTGGTTGATAATCAAATTTTGGGTTTTAGAAGTATCTAAACTAGTTGGAACAACAACTTTGAAAGAAAAAAAAAGGAAACTTGGAGTTTTTTTCAAAAATTTAGAAGTTTCTAAAGTGCTGGTCGGAATGCGTGCAGGACGCGTCCCGGCAAGACGCGTCTCAGACTGGGAGTCCAAGACGGAAGCGTCTCTCGGATTAAGGGTGTGTCTTAGACACGCCCCAGGGAACCTAAGAGCGTCTCGGAATTCCAGTTCGAGACGGATGCGTCTCGGGTTCAGGGCGCGTCCCAGGGATCCCGAGAGCATCTCGGATAGTCTGAGATGCATGGAAGGTTCTCCAGACGCATCTAGAATGCGTTTGGGACGGCCTAGGATGTCTCGGACTTGGTTTGAAACATGAATCGTTTATTGATACAAAGTTTGATAATGCGTACTTAGTTTGATGATCGATGCTTACTAACCTTTGATCCATCATTCTTACTTTGACGTATTATACTTATTAGTGTCATACTGGTTCATTTGCAATTCATTAGATAGTGTGTATAAGTTTGATAGTCGATGCTTAGTGACGTTTGATCGATTATGCTTAGTTAGACACATGATGCTTAGGATTGTCAATGTGGGTAAAGTTAATTACATTTTCATGCGAGTAGATGCTTAGTGTTTGTTACTTTCAATCTTGTGGATCCAAGTATCCCTCTCGATCGATGTTTGCCCGAATCGAGTCTTACCGTCTTCCGACTCTTGTTCCTCGGATACTTTTCTCGAATCTCTCTCGCCCGTTTTACTTATATTGTTTAGTTAGGTTTGCTTGCTTTCTTGTTTTGTTACTCATTCAATCTAAAACCCCTCAATTATCTTTGTTCCTTTCCTTTTTAGTCTAAGTTAGCTAGTGATACTTAGACCGGCGAAGGAGACTCCTTTGTTATCCGAATCACCTTCCTATCCTTGGATCGACTCTGGTTTTACCAGTTACTACTTCATACCTCCGCTTGGGTGTGCAACCTTTTCCGGTGCATCACTAGACAAACAAAATTAAAATATGATATGATTTATTGTAGAACTAAAACCCAAATTAGGATTTAGGACAATATATCGCTAAAGAAAAAAACATAGGTTTATGTTCAACGCTAAACCAAATTGAGGATTTTTACTAGAATCTGTAAAATGCTAAACAAAATTTGTGATTTTACTATAATCAGAATTACATTGAATCATGAAAACTAAAATCACATACCACATTCAATAAAAGTACATTTAGATAAAGAACCCTGGATTAGAGGGACTTAGATTATATATATATATATATATATATATATATATATATATATACTAGGTATAACCCGTGCCTACGGCACGAGCATGTTCGTTGAAAATTTACGTGTTAAAACACAATATAATGGTAGGTTGTAATTCGTGCTTCTGAGAGTGAACTTGAGAAATAAAAAATAGGAAGGGAATACTAAAGCCAAGGCACTCAAGCGGTTGATAGGAAGCCCATTGTCGCAGGGTGTTGTGTCTTTTTCTCGTTTTAGAAATAGTGGTTCATATAAGAAAGAAAAAGTACTTCATTCTGAATTATAGACACAAGTATTGTATCGTCAACGCTTTCGCAAGATATAGTTTCTTGGGTGAAAATCAACTCGAGAAGGATGACCCCGAAACTGTAGGTGTTGTTGCTCTTGTCTGTTAATTGTTGTGAGATATATTACCTATAGATGATTAGGTTTTATTGGTCTGGCTTTGGAATACGAGAGTAACAAACAATGTGATCTTTACTTTCAACAATAGAAAAAAAAGAATCTGCAAGCGCCATTACCTTTTCCAGCGTAAAAAGGAAGATTGAGACACACTGAAAGATTTCACGTTTGGTTAGGGTCAGGAATAACCAAAAATTTGAAATTATTATGTTCTCAAAGACTCAAACAATAATAATAAAGGACAAGGTCTAACATGTACATTACTAATTTCATATTCATAGAGTGGAATCTTTGGAGGAATTCTCCATTCATGCTGATTGTTCTCTTTCCTCAGACTCTTGCTCATTGAAATACTCACTCATGTAGCAGTAAAACCTTGATCTTTTCCATGTTCCAAAAGCAGTTGTAGTGACCAAACTCCATTGAAGTGGAAAAAGGGATTAACTATTTTCCTAATTGTCCTGGCTACAACACTTTAGGATTTTTAGCAATTAAGTCAAATCTTATGCATGAGATGTACTAAGATCAAAACAAACAATTTGGCTACCAGATTATTGACATCAAAGCTTTAACCTGCAAATTAAATAATAGGAAGCATCAGAATTCAGAGCACACCCGATACCCATTAAAATTAAGCATGAAAGAATGATATGAGCATATATCACTTAATAAGAAAAAAGGGTTGTTTCTAACTGGCGATTAAATAAAAAATCTAAATACTTGTAGAGGATGGAAAAGAAGATCTTACCACTATAGCTTAGGCTTACCAGATTATGACAATAGATGGAAAATAATAAAAAGATTAGGAGAAAAGAGTTTGATCCGAAGAGCTAATCAAGCTCTAACAGATTTATACTATTAGGACCACAACATATCGTCAATGGATGTAAATAACATAATTTATCCCAACATCGCCAATTTAGAGCAACAACATATCATTGTACATGTTTATATATGTTTTCGATGCTGGAAAAAATGTTATTGTAAGGATGGTTTGTTAGAGAGTGGAAATGCAAGTAGATTATTCTGGCTACAACATTGAACAAGGACCCCTGTTCATTCATAAACAAGATAAAAAAAAACGCCAGGGAGTTGTCAACTAATTAGTAAAAATTAATAACAAATCAAACTCATGAAGTAACGACGAGGTATTCCTATGACCTTTGCTATCAATTCTTCTTCTTATTCCATTTCGATTAAGAACTTCTAAACCACATCATCAACACATTAGAATTGAGAAGTTCTGTTATAACTTCTATCGATATGATTCTTCTTCTTCCGTTTCGATTAAGAAATTTTGACGTTGTTGCTAAACTCTTGCACATAGAGATTCATTAGACCCTTTGTGATGTTTTTTAACTTGGTAAAAACCAAGAACTGATTGGCGTAGTTTCTAATACCACAATATGTGTGAACTGAAATGGGATTGAAGGGATTCATACCTAAACTTATCTTTTTGAAAATGTTCAGCGTGTGTAGAACCATTGCATTATCCATTATTTCATTGACAGACGGTCTTCGAGTCCTGCTTCTGATGCCGAAAGACAATTCTGTAATACACAACATCTGCTTTGTTCTACTAAATCCTCTACCGGCAGTAATTTTTTTTGTAAAGACAAAATAGTTGTAATTTGGAAAACAACACGTCTTTTGGATATAATCTATCTATACAAAAATGAGTAACCCCAAAAGTAAAAAAACCATCCATTATACTCTTTCATTAGCATTTCCTCTTAAATGCTACCATTTTCGAACTCAAACCACAAAATTAAGAAAAATTACTACCTGTAGCAAGGCAGCATATGCTATCTATGCCAAATACCCGAGGCTCTGAAATGGGAGAAAAGAAAACAAAATTAAGTAAATACATTTAAAGATAACCATAACATGACTGAGATAATCATTATCTAGTAACAAGAATCAGAAAGATCAAGCAAAATAAATAACATTTTGAACATCAAAACCCCTAGAATTTAAAGAGAATTCTTGCAGACAGAAAATGGAAATAGAGATTTAATAAGGAGATGGAGGAAAATTATAACGTGCAATGGTTAAAAAAATAGTCAATGGAGGATACATACGGAGGATTGTAACGGAAGTCTTCAATGGAGGATGAGAAGGAGCTGAGTCGATTGGGGAAGAATGAAAATTGATTTGGGGGAACAAGTCTCTCTCATTAATCTTGGTCGTTCAAGCAATGGGTTAACGTTTTAGATTAATTGTTTTTTTACACATATTTTAATGTGAGGGTGGACAAAATGAAAAATTTATGAAAGGTTAACAGGTTGAAACTCAGTGATAAGGATACAAAAGGACACGATTTGGCTGGTCAGATTTGACCTAATGTGGCATTTATCCTAGTCAGCAACATAAGTATTTATTGTGTCCCAGTCAGCAAAAAAATGTTCTGTTTTGTTATATAGGTTTTTAACATTTGTAGTTGTCCACATAAAATAATTATTCATATAACAAAATTGGTTGTCCATATATTGGCCACCAAAAGCTCATAGCTTTTAGGTATTTCTAGACTCTGGTTGTTATTACCTCGGTCGTTAAATAACAGTATTTGAGTTCATGTCTCAGTTAAGTCACGACGAATAGTAATAAGAGAAAATTGGGAGGTGGCATTGGATAAATTCCAACATGTAAACTTTAAATCCGCATACCGAGATCAAGGGTTTATGTTTTTTATCCAACTAAGCTAATTTATGGGGATTACTCTAATGGGTAGGTCTTTGTTTCATCCGCGTTTTGATATTTTTTGAAAATTAGAAATACATCTGCCTTCATCTTGATTGGAAACACCCAACATCTCCTGGAGTAATTATCCAAAAAAAGATACAAAGTATCTTGCACCTCCTAGGTATATAACCGGTGATTGCCATACATTAGAGTGAACAAGTTCTAAGATAGTCTTGCTTCTAGCATTTGAACTACTGAACTTCAATCTCTGCTGCTTACTAGTAACACAATGCTCACAAAATGGTAAGGAAACCTTTTTGAGCCCTGGAAGAAGGTTTTGTTCGACGAGAATCTTCATACCTTGTTCCGATATGTGACCGAGTTTTTGGTGCCAAAGATTGTTGATTCTTCTATCGAACTTGTTGATGCTACTGACACTTCTCCTTCTTGTTGTGTTTCTCCTTCAAGCATGTACATATTAGCAGCTATCTTTTCCGCTTTCATGATCACAAACGCACCTTTGATCACCTTCATTTTCCCACCTTCAATATGGGTTTACACCCGAGACTATCTAATTGTCCTAAAGACAATATATTTTTCTTTAAACCTTTAACATGTCGTACCTCCTGGATAGTGCGAACGGTACCATCAAACATCTTCAACTTGATGCTCCCAATGCCAGCAATCTCCACAACATGATCATCTCCCATGTACACAGACCCTCCAGAGGTGGGTTCGTATTGATGTAACCATTCTATCTGAGGGGTCATATGCCATGTGGCTCCTAAGTCCATTAGCCGAACTTCAGCAAAATTTCTTCTGCCTTCATGAATTGTTGTTGTCTCGTTGTATAAAATTTCGCCTTCATCCGAGGTACCTGCTACACAACCCTGAGCATTTGACAACTCAGGACTTTTCCTTCTTTCTCTTGAAATTCCAACACTACCTTTTGTAATGCCCTTTCTTTCCACAATAGTGACACTTCACATTCTTCTTACTCCTTGATTTTGATCTACTCTGCTTTTGACTCCCACTTGAGTCACGTTCTATTGATCGCCTTCTCATCATTGTCAAAGCTTCAGCATGTTGTGAGTTTTCTTGTCTATCTTCTTTGTTTTTGCGCTAATTTTCTTCTTCAAGAACTGCAACAACAATATCATCAAAGGACAGAATTTCTATATTGGTGGTAATATTGATGATGAGTTGATCATATGAATCCGGTAGACTTCGAAGTAGAATTTCCCCACGTTCAACCGTGTCCATGTTATTCCCCATTGATGTAAGTTGAGAGAATAGAATATTGAGGGTGTTGATGTGGTTTGTTACCATTGTCGACTCCATCATTCTAAGAGTGTAGAGTCTTCTCTTCAAGAAGATTTTGTTGTGTAGTGATTTGGTCTCGTACAACTTTGTTAAAGTATCCCATATTTCTTTTGCTGACGTCTCCTCAGCTACACTTGATAATACTCCATCGGCTAGTGCTAGGTGTAGATTTGCAATAGCATTTCCATCTATCTCGTTCCACTTAGCGTCATCAAGCATATCAACCCGCCTATCTTCAATTGCCGCCAGACAATTATCTTTTCTCAAAATTGCCTTCATCTTCATTTTCCATAATTAGAAATTATTCCCATTGAATTTTTCTATATCGTACTTTGCCGCCATTATTTTGGTGTCTTCTTCCACTAACCAAACCGACAAGAACATGGGCTCTAATACCACTGTTAGAAAGGTTGCGAGTCTTGGACACTCAATTGCAACTAAAGTCGAATATCGAACAACACGAAGATGAACAACTTTGTAGATAGATTTACACTTAGAGATGAATTACTTACAACTTCTTTTCTCAAAATAAGGAGATAACAATTATGAACAACCTCTCTCATATTCTAGGAGGTATACTATCAACTCTCTCTTTACAAAAGAAAAGACAAGTATTTAGAAGAAACTATACTCTCTTTCTAATACTAACACACATTTGGCTTGTTTATGAAGATGGAATGGATGGGATGAGAATGGGATGATTTTGAGTTGAAGTTCTTCATCTCCTTTTATAGTGTTGAAGGAGAAACATGGTGAGGACACCTCAACAAATGAGATGTCCCATAAGCTCATGGTGTCCTCTTGAGAGATAGCCACCTCAAATGGTAAGAGACTTATCACCTAGGTGAGATGTCTCACTCAAAATGGGCGTTCCATATTGTTGACACCTCACATGGATGGTTGCCACCTCACTTGAATTGTTGATACCATTCCTTAATGTAGACACCTCATGCTTAAACAAAATAACTTTAGTCCTCATCACCATTTTCAACAGTTGTCGCCTTAAAATGTTGCAGTGAGTGTCACATAAGTTGGAGTAAGGTCTATGGTCATTTGTAAGGAGGTATAGTAAGGATCAGGCTCTCTTTTAAGTTTTTGGGCTTCAACGTCATCTTCATTTTCTTCTTCTACGATGAAATAGGCTTCCTCGTTCATGTTGGAGGAAGGAGCCCTTCTAATTCCTACAAAAGAATCAAGTAATACGACGAGCACTAACATAACAAGAATCATTGTTAATAAGGCTACTAATAAACTTATTTCTGATATCATTTCCTGTGGAAGAAAAATATACACAATAAAATTTAAAATTGAATCTCAATCTACAATAAAAGAATTAAGTAGTAAAAAGACAAATTGGAATCTCAATCTTAAAACCGAGATTACTTTTAAAGAGAGAGAGAGAGGAGGATTTTTCGAAAAAGAAGTACTGGTGAATGTAGAAAAACGATAAAGGATTAACTTGAGTAAAATATAAGTACTATCATCATCATTATCATCATATAAATAAGGGTTCGGCTAAAAGCACTCTCCTCAACTGTTGTTGCCACCCGGACAAATTAAGCACAAATTACGCGATGTCCCATGTGCAGTCCGGGTGCCAACAACACTTTAGACGGGTGCTTTTAGCCCCTCCCTATAAATAAAGACCAATATTACATTGTTTAGTCCTCGACAACATCATTGTGGGCCAACTAAAAAGAAACAAACAGAGGACTAAAAAGTGTAATGAGTTATCAACAATGACTTAATCAACAATTTCCATAAAATTCTGGGGGGAGGGGGGCAAACAAGATGTAGCTATCTCTAAATTATGACCCTCTTTAAATCATCATCGTTCTCTGGACTTCCCCTAAACTACCCTCATTTAATATAGAGTATTTCATTAAATACAATATTGGTAGAAGCGTAGAACCAATTAGAACCTTTGAATGGTATTCAAACTAAAGGGTAATCTTGGAAGTTTCATCAGTTTAATAATTAAATGAAAGTTATAAAAGGAAAGTGACCAAACATTTTGGGACATCCATAAAAGGAATAACAACCAAACAAAATGGGACGGAGGGAATATTACTTTTAGAGAGAGAGAGAGAAAGAGATAGTCAGGAGTGTTTGTGCACAGGAAGTAGAGAAGAATGAATGAAACATCGCCCCCAACAAATTCCAAATACTAATACTTTAGTGGAAAGGAAACTGATCCATCTCGGTGGAGATACAAGGGGCTGAGAACAATGAGAGCTACTAACACCACCGCAGAAGGGCCAATGAAGCAAAAGAGATGGATCAGTTTCCTTTCCACTAAAGTATTAGTATTTGGAATTTATTGGGGGCGATGCTTCATTCATTCTTCTCTACTTCCTGTGCACAAACACTCCTGACTATCTCTTTCTTTCTCTCTCTCTCTAAAAGTAATACTATTGGTTTCAAGGGTTTTTTCAAGTAAGCGATTTTTACTCGTCTTCTTCAAACTTCAAAATACTAGTAAGAAATTTCAGACGATCCACTGGCAATCCCTGATTCATATCCGGAAAATTCGAGAAAGTAGAAAAGAATTCGAAGCAGTGAAATTCAAGTACACAAAGAGAGAATTCAACTCTAGCGCCGATAAATTAGGTAAATGGGCGAGGAAGAAGAAAGAAAATAAGAAGTGGAAGAATTCCCCTTGTATGTTAGTTAATAAATATTGTAATAACGTTGTTATTTAATATATGAAATGCTAGTTCAACAAAAAAAAAAGTAAGAAATTTCAGACTATTTTTTTTCTTTTAATCTTAGAGCAAATCTTTGTCTCAAGTTATGTGTTTTGAGGTTGTATTATTGATTTGTCTTTGCTGCTGCTGATGTTATTGTTATTGTTGTTGTTGTTGGTTGATATGAGTCACTTTTAATAAAATCATTCTTCTCTAGCTTCTTCAAAGTTCAAATAAAGAAAAAAAGGAAACAGACAAAATGTTTAAGCTTCTACTATTATACTAGATTACTACTCTGTAATTGGATTTTTTTTTGAACCCTACCTATTAAGACAGCATGTCTATGTCATTGTTAACTTTGTTTGGTTGATTATCTATCACAAGTGTGTTTTTTTGTAACAAAGATGCAATGCGAACGATTTGTCGGATAGGAGAATTGATGAAGAAGATCATCAAGTCAGGACGATTTAGGGATCGTAGTGTTTAGCTCGAAACTAACTATGATCCTCGAATCATGAAGGGATTCACAACTAACTTTTTCCCAATCCTACATCCGGTTACACCAAAGAGTGTCAATTTTGATCGGAAGATATGACTATAGGGATGGGACACATAGACATGGGTTAGCCTCTAAATAGGTCCAAAAGGCATAAAGAAGGTAAAGGAAAATATAATACGAAGGCCGAAATGAAGGAGTTTTATCTATCATTTTTCTTTGATATCTCATACCTCTTCGATGTTATGCTTACCGACGTGTCTTCACTTCTCATACCTTTTTTATTCTCTTATCCATCTTTTTCTAATTTACCAAAAACATGTATCGAAAAATTAAAAGTAATAGATCACAACAACTCGAAGTAAAAAAATCGTAAATTGTAAGAAAAAAATTTAAGTTCTCATTTGTTCTTTGCTTAACGTTAAAATTGATTTTTTCAAGTGTAAGTGTAACCAATTTGGTAATGACCTATTGATATTTGTTGTTCTTTCTATTAATTATAACTCGTATACATTCAAAAAATACAAATGGCAATTGAAATTATAAATTGAACGGAAAATTATAAAGTTAAAGTGAATTACTAATTGAACTTGCAAATTAGATTGAAAAATTCATAAAAAGGCCGAAATTAGAGTGTTATGTTAGCCATGAATTTGCAAACTAGATAAAAAAATTCATGGGAAGACCGAAGTTAGAGTGTTATGTCGGTTGTAGTGATACGAGAGGAAAACAAAAAATATATATATATAATAAGTGCAGGACCATTTTCGTACTTTTAAGTGCAAAAAGGAGGGCGTCTACTAATATCCAATGAAAAACGGGAGTATCGCTAATTAGACATGAGGGATGACGGGGTATCGCTAAATTTCTTTTATTGTATAGATAATAGATAGATGCTCATAATATCTAAAGAAATAGTGTGACATAAGAGTGTAAGCATAATTTTTTAATTCCTTTCAACCTTATAAAACCCCCTAATTTAGTTGTGTTTCTTATTGTTAACTAGTGGCGTATTCAGAATATACTTTGAGGGGCATCTGAAAAATTTATCTTCGATTGCTTTTGTTTCTTTAGAGAAGAATCATCATCGTTCTCTGGGACTGGAAGTGGTGATTTTCTTATATTCAGGTTTTCAACAACTAATTTGAACATATGATAAACTTTTAAGGGAATAACTCCCACTTAACAATCTTAAAATTTTTATTTTAAAAATAAGCCTTAACTATAAACATGTATGTCTAAATCAAATCTATGATAAAATATGTTATAAACCATTGTAACAAAGTAACCAACCAGATACATATATTAGAGAAAAATAACATATCTTTGTGACCCTATACCAATTTGGAAGGGTGAAAACAATATGAGGTTGAATTGTTGTTGGGCTCTTATCTTAGCCTTTCAACGGATATCTGAATATTCGAAATCCTATGTTTAATTAACCTTGCCTGACGTTTGGAAACAAACTTCTAAACACAAAATTTATGACGTTCACTCGTTTCGAGTCTGCGTGCGTGTGTATGTAATGTTTGCATAATCTGATACTCTTTTTAACAATTTTAAGAGATCACAATACATGACAATGATACAATGTGAAAGTACAATACAAATACAAATCGAATAAAAATATTAATTAACGTGAGCACGACATATGGATTCTTAAAGGTCATATAAAGACCTTTAAGGACCATCCTGAGTGGCTTGAAGGCCCATCTACACTATGAATCTTATGGATAAACCACTTCCTCCAAAACTTGGACTCCTGACTTTTGGGACTTAAGAGAGATACAATCATGCTAACTACTGAACCATAGTTTATAATATGCTAATAACAACTTACAAGAGTGGATTTAGGTGGTCCATGAGTCTTAAAATCTCTCTTTTATAGCCCTATATGGAAGCACCAAGTCTTGAGAAACTCCTATGGAATGGCCCTAAATTATGTCTTGTACTCCAAGTGGAAATTTTTTGGATCGATTAGTACAAGCAGATATTTCTTGCCGTAAAGTTTCTTTGTTAAAGGTATTTTTCCTTAAGGTTTCTACATCGTGCTATTAATGTTGGAACCGGTACCTAGCTCAAAAGCAGTTGGACAGGTTTTCCTTAATTTGATGTAGTTATATTTATCAGAATCTCGAGCAAGATGTCTCGTTGGATTCGTCTCTTCAAGCTCTTGAATTTAGACACAAATGTTGTCCAAATCCGATTCCATATGAGTGAGTTATTACTAAATTAGTTTGGTATGGGTACCATTAACTCTAAAGCGGGATTTAGAGTTAGTACCACATTTATGATGGAAGAAATGTTTTATTTCCTTATATAGAATCTTCAATATATTTATGGTATGTTGGTTGAAACCGAAAGGAGTTTCGCGTGGTTTGCACCACGCAAGCGCACGCACGGCGTAGGCGAATGGGCGTTTAGGGCGCTTTAGAGGCGCCCGCGCGCACTTTGCGTCGTCGCCCTTGGAGCCTTTGATTTTACGGTCATAAATTTGACCCGACGGTCAGGATGATTGGCGCCCTTAAGATAGATTTGTTGATGATCTAACGGTGGGCGTTCCAGGCGCAAGATCTTGCTAGATCCGTTGAGATCTGACGATCAAGTTGGCACCCGAAAACCAACAGTCAAATATGACTGTTGGGAAGCATCCATTCTTCTATAGGCACCTGTCTTAAGTGTCACCAATACTTTTATAAATACCAAACATAATCCAGCAAACAAAACACGAAAGTTTTAGCATTCAAAGTTAAGAGCATTTAGAATTTTTGTAGTCACTTGTATCTGGTTCTTACTACTTGTTTGAAGTTCGCACGTTTTCAGAAATACAAAATACTCTTAGTCGTCATCCTGAAAGGTATAGCTGTTGTATCCTGGGAGACAAACATCTGACTAGTTTTAGTACTTATACCAGAGTGTTCACTGTCTTAAGGAAAGAGACAACTCGACTCGGCTTTCTCTCTCTAACCTTCTAATCAATTTATGTTAAAATTATATTAGTTTTCTTTTTCATCTCTTAAAAAAACAGTAATATTTTTAGACTTAATGTTACCTCTGAATTTATTTCATAAAGACACTCTAAAGTGTATCCCTATTTTTATTAAAACAGGAAGGCCATATTCTTGTTTTTTTTTTTATAATACTAGAGAAACAACAATCTTAAGACAGTGAAATTTATAGATTTTAGTTTTTTCTGGTTGAAAAAAAATAATTTGTTGTGTTATTTTGATTATTAGAAATGGCAACAACAACAGAATCCGCTGTTAAGCAAGTTGTTCCAAATCACGCTGAAAAACCAGAGAAGTTTTATGGAGTTGATTTTAAGCATTGGCAACAAAAGATGTTGTTTTATTTGACTACTTTAGGGTTAGTCAAGTACCTATCTGAACCGAAACCGACTCTTGAAAGGGGTGGAGATGTTCAGCATGTATCTGCCATTGAAGCATGGAAGCAATCAGACTTTCTATGTAAGAATTACATCCTTAACTCACTGGAAAATGGTCTATACAATGTCTATTATGGTATAGACACGGCTAAGGAACTCTGGGAGACCTTGACTAATAAATATAAAACTGAAACATCAGGAGTTAAGAAATTTATAGTGGGTAGATTTCTGGATTTTAAAATGACTGATATTATACCAGTAATGGTTCAAGTCCAGGAATTTCAACTTCTTTTACAAGAATTGAAGTCTGAGAAGATGGTTGCAAACGAATCATTCCAAGTGAGGGCTATGATTGAAAAATTACCTCCATCTTGGAAGGATTTTAAAGCTACTTGAGACATAAGAACAAGGAAATGTCTCTCGAAGAAATTATCCTCAAGTTAAGAATAGGATAGTCGTAATGCAGAGAAGAAGATAGAAAAGAATATTAATTCTTCTTCTGCAAAAGTCAACATGGTTGAGGGTGCACCAAACCCCAAACAGAAAAGAAAGAGAATGAGACTAGTAAGCCATCAAAAAAAATAATGACCGCTTTGATGGTACTTGTCACTATTGTGGCAAAATAGTCATTTTGCTAGAGATTTTCGTACTAAAAACGGCAAATTCAACAAGAACAAGAAGGCTAAAATTCAGTCATCTCTTGTGAAATATGAAGAACTTCAGAACCTATGTGCTTTGATTACTGGAATGAAGAAAGAAATAGAAGAAGTAACAAAAGACCTTCAGAAACTTAATATATGTAATGTAGTTTCTGAAGTTAACTTGGTTGGTGGAAATCCAAGTGATTGGTGGGTTGATAAAGGAGCCACAAACATATTTGTGGAGATAAAAACTTGTTCTCCACATATACCAAAATTCCAGAAGGAGAAACCCTCTTTAAGGGAAATGCTAGTACTACCCAAGTTGTTGGGAAAGGAAAGGTGGTCCTGAAATTCACATCATGAAAAGAAGTTACCCTCAATGATGTATTTCATGCACCAGATATTCGTAAAAATTTGGTGTCTGATTCTCTACTTTCAAAAAATGGATTCAAGCTAGTTTTTTAGTCTAATAATTTTGTATTAAGCAAGAGTGGTGTGTATGTGGGTAAGAGTTATCTATGTGGGGGGTTATTCAAGATGAATGTAATAACTGTATCTCCAAAAACTATTAATAGAGATAATATTGCTTATATTGTTGTTGATTCTTGTAGTATTTGGCATAAAAGACTTGGCCATGTCAATAACCATTCATTAAAGAAGTTAATGAATATGGATTTAATCCTAAAATTCGAAGTTGACACTAAAGAAAAGTGGCAAACATGTGTTGAGTCTAAATCAACAAAGACTTCATTTCATTCCATAGAAAGAAATACAGAACCACTAGATTTAATACATAGTGACATATGTGATTTAAAATTAGTTCAGACAAGAGGTGGAAAGAAATACTTTGTTACTTTCATTGATGATTCTACTCGCTACTCGTTACTGTTATGTTTACTTACTTAGAAGTAAAGATGAAACAACTCCATACACACCTCAACAAACTGGTGTAGTCGAGCGTAAAAATAAAACCTTAAAAGAGATGATGAATGCTTTGTTACTAAGTTCTGGTTTACCACATAACTTGGGGGGGGGGGGGCTTTACTCACAGCAAACCATCTATTAAAAATAGATTGCCCCATAAAAAAACAGGAAAAATTCTATATGAAATATGGAAAGAAATGAAACCTTCCTTTAAATTCACAAAAGTGTGGGGGTGCCTTGCAAAGGTATTAGTCCCTTTTCCTAAAAGAGTCAAGATAGGACCAAAGACAATAGATTGTATATATATATATAGGACCTACTATGAATAGTGGTGCTTATAGGTTCTTAGTACACAAATCAGAAATATCATATATTCATCCAAATACTATTTTAGATTCAAGGTATGTTGAGCTCTTTGAATACATCTTTCCTTATAAACAAAATTTGGATAAATCTTCTTAATCCAAAAACGGGATAGGAAATAAGATATCCAAATTCCAAAAACATCTCAAAGAGATAGAATGGATGAAAAGAAAAATGAGGTTGAACCACGAAAAAGTAAAAGGATAAAGGTATCTAAGACTTTTGGTCTGATTTTCTCACCTATATGGTTGAAAATGAGCCTCAGACATTCACACAAGCAATGGCTACCCCAGAAGCTCCATTCTGGAAAGAAACTGTGAATGGTGAAATAGATTCCGTTATGGAAAACCATACATGGGAAATTGTAGATCTTCCACCTGGATGTAAGCCTTTAGGTTCCAAATGGATTTTTAAGAAAAAACTAAAAACAGATGGATCTATTGACAAGTACAAAGCAAGACTTATGGCAAAAGGTTTTCGACAACGAGAAGGATTGGACTATTTCGATACCTTCTCTCCGATGAGTTGAATAACCTCTATAAGAATGTTAGTGTCCTTAGCATCCTTATATAATTTGGAAATTCACCAGATGGATGTGAAAACAACTTTTTTGAAATGGACAGTTAGAAGAAGAAATCTATATGAACTATCCTGAAGGGTTTGTGGTTCCTGACCAAAAAAAAAGAAAGTTTGTAGATTAGTGAAATCACTATATGGGTTGAAGGAGACCCCAAAATAATGGCATGTTAAATTTGATAATACATTATTATCAAATGGATATAAAAGAAACGAATGTGACAAATGTGTCTATAATAAGAACACAAATAAACGGTGTGTTATTTTGTGTTTATACGTAGATGGCATGCTATTTATGGGAAATAACTTAGATGTCATCAACACTACTGAGAAAATGCTTTCTAATAATTTTGATATGAAAGATTTCGGAAAAGCAGAAGTAATCTTGGGTATCAAACTTACTAAGACAAGTAAAGGGCTAAGTTTATCTCAATCTCACTATGTTGAAAAATTTTTGAATTTTTTTAGTAAAAATGATCTCAAGACTGTAGTAACCCCATTAGATCCAAGCATTCATCTTATGAAAAATACTGGGAATGGAGTAAGACAATTAGAATACTCAAGGATTATAGGAAGCCTTATGTATCTAATGAATTGTACTAGACCAGACATAACTCTCTCGGTTAGTAAACTAAGCAGATTTACTAGTGATCCAAATAAAACTCACTGGGATGCCATAACAAGACTGTTACGGTATTTAAGGTATACAAATGATTATAAACTCCATTATACTAAGTACCCAGAAGTACTTGAGGGATATTGTGATGCAAACCGGATATCCGATACCGATGATACAAGGTCGACCAGTGGTTATGTATTTACAATGGGAGGGGATGCCATATCTTGGGAATCTTTTAAGCAAACCTGTATAGCTAGATCAACGATGGATTCAAAATTCATTGCATTGGATAAAGCTGCAGAAGAAGCCGAGTGGCTCAAACAATTTTTAGAAGATATACCAATATGGCCTAAGCATGTGCCTGCAATCAAGATTCATTGTGATAAGAAAGATGCGATTACACATCTGTCGAACACATAATACCGTGAAGCAATTACTCTCTGAAGGAGTTATTACAATAGATTATGTAAAATCTAAGGAAAACCTTGATGATCATTTCACTAAGGGACTGCCTAGAGATTTTGTAATTGCTTCATCAAGGGGAATGGGTTTACTGCATAAAGTAAATGAGTAAAGGCATGATGAAACCCTACCTAGAAGACTATAGATCCCATGATCTAGGTTCAAAGGGAAACTGAAGTTATATCCTGACTCGAACACAACACTGAAACAGAATTTCTCTCTTTCCCATTCCTAAGATGAAATTAGTGGTGTCTGCAATGCAGAGGTTAAGCTTACAACTTTTAATGTATCTGAAAAATTTAGCAAAATAACATTTTTCTATAAGGAAGGTATAACAGTGTACCTAAATAGGAAACACCTATATGTATGGGAATTGGTGTCGGTTCCATGAGAAGGTCGTATTAGGCTGACTTCTCTAATGCACACACGAAACTAGGAACGTTCATGACCGCAAAGAACACAAACGAGAACTTAAAACGAGTAAGGAATTAGCTGTGTGTTAATTAAATTTGGCTTACAATTACCAGGACTCAGTTCAAGACTAACAGTTCATTGTTGTCCTTGTAAACCTGATAGTTATCACTAGGGAAGGTTCAAAGCTTTAAAGCCACCTTCATCCGATGCAGTGACACTTCGCGTAAGAACCACTGTCTGTCAGCATTATAGCATAGTAAGATCAGTTAGTTTGCTGTAATTTTCGAACATGTAATAATCACTCATGTGGGGGATTGTTGGAATTGGTACCTAGCTCAAAAGCAGCTGGATCGGTTTTTCCTTAACTTGATGTAGCTATATTCATCAGAATCTCGAGCAAGATGTCTCGTTGGATTCGTCTTGTCGAGCTCTTAAATTCAGACTCAAATTTTGTCCAAATCCGGTTCCGTATGAGTGAGTTATTACAAAATTAGTTTGGTATGGGTACCATTAACTCTAAACGGGGATTTTTAATGGTACCACATTTATGATGGAGAAAATGTTTTATTTCCTTACATAGAATCTTTCATATATTTATGGTATGTTAGTTGAAATGGAAAGGTGTTTCGCGTGGTTTGCATCACGCAACCCACGCAAGCGCAGCGCGGCGTAGGCAAATGGGCGTTTAGGGTGCATTGGGCGCTTTAGAGGCGCCCACATGCACTTCGCATCGTTGCGATTGGAGCCTTTGATTTTACGGTCATAGATTTGATCCGATGTCAGGATGATTGACGCCCTTAAGATAGATACGTTGATGATCTAACGGTGGGCGTTCAAGGCGCGGGATCTTGATAGATCCGTTGAGATGTGATGGTCTAGATGGCCCCCGAAAACCAACAGTCAAATATGACTGTTGGGAAGCATCCATTCGTCTATAGGCACATGTCTTAAGTGTCACCAATACTTCTATAAATACCAAACATAATCCAGCAAACAAAACATGAATGTTTTAGCATTCAAAGTTAAGATCATTTAGAGTTTAAGTAGTCACTTGCATCTGATTCTTACTGCTTGTTTGAAGTTCGCACGCTTTCAGAAATACAAAGTACTCTTAGTCGTCATCCTGAAAGGTATAACCGGTGTATCCTGGGAGACAAACATTTGACTGGTTTTAGTACTAATACCAAGGCGTTCACTGTCTTAAGGAAATAGACGACTCGGCTTTCTCTCTCTAACCTTCTAATCAATTTCTGTTTTAAAATTATATAGTTTTCTTTTTAATCTGTTAAAAAAAAACAGTAATATTTTTAGACTTAAAGTTATCTCTGAAATTTATTTCAGAAAGACACTCTAAAGTGTATCCTATTTTTATTAAAACACGAAGACCGGATTCTTAATTTTTTTTTTATAATACCAGAGAAACAACAATTAATAGCCATAAAAGAGTGGATCTATGTTGTTCCGTGTCTTAGAAAATTGTAAAGTAGTTGTTTTTCTTTAAAGACACTAGTTGTTTTGCTTTAAAGACACTTTTCATAATAACTAAAGTGGAAACGTTTTGCATTAGACGGAATTAGTCATACTGAAGTTGACTTTTATGTATTTGTTGTGATATTCATATGTGAAATGATAGTGTAAACTAACTTTTTTTGCATAAATGTGAAAGTACATTTATGGCGTTCCTTTTGGAGCTTTGGTTTGTGAATGACGTGAAGTTGTAGACCGATAATTGTGACATGCTACAAATAAACGTAGTTTTAAGAAGGGTCCATGGGTATATAACCCAAAATAATATTCAAAAAGGATTTATGGTCCAATCTTCCCAAAAAAATAGGTTGTTAGTCCTTTTGCTCTTGGGACTAAAAGCCCTTAGTATATTAGACAAAATACCTTCCATGTCCCTAAACAAATTACGCGGGATTTTTTAACGCGGCGCCAGACCGAAATTTAAACGGCATATTGTACCGTGATTCTGTGTTTAAAAGGGAAAAAAAGGATATAATTTAAACAAGATTTTCTCTCCCATCTATCACCTATTTTGAAACCGAATCAAAACTTTCCCCTAACGATTAGTTACCAAAATCTTAACGAAATTTCAGATTTAGAAAGAGTATATTTTTTGAGATCAATTAGCGTGATTTGGGGGTTAATATTCGAAAAGTATATATCATTTTCTCTCAATTAACTTTCAGATTTGAAAAGAGTATATTTTCTGGGATCAATTTAGCGTGATTTGGGAGTTAATATACAAAACGTATATATATCACTTTCTCTCACTTAACTTTCAGATTTCGAAAGAGTATATTTTTCTGGGAACATTACAGCAGCATTTGTTTTCGTTTTTACACATACATAAACACACATCGAATACAAATTATGAAACGATTACGTAAATTATGTGTTATTTATGACAAGGAAACCATCATTTGTCATGTATACAACGTAATTTATCAAATGTATGTGTGTCATGTTCGATAAATTACACATAATTTCTTTTACATTACACATCGTTTACATTCTGTTACAAAAAAAAATGTACAAAATCTTATCTGGTTCAAAAATGGTGTCCATCCATGTACTTTCCGTTTGTAGTCTTGAACAGGATAAACAACAGTTACACTATATTGTCGAAGAGCATATCGAAATGCTTTTGCACCACCAGGATACAACTAACCAACTTCAGTAAAACCATCAGATTTTAGTTTTGTGGTCTTACTTTGATTGGATGATTCTGTAGGAAATTTCATAAGTAACAACAAAACTACAAAAAGAAAACATATATATTTGTCAACAAAACATATAATTTACTAGAAACGACATGTATAATGGAATAAATTATGCATAATGTTTGTTAAACTTCATAATGTGTTAGGCGACAAACATAACTTTAGGTTGAATCACAAGGTCACTGTTATGTGAAAAAAAATATGTATAATGTGAAATAAATTACATATAATTTTGGAACATTAAACAATGTTTACATTCTGTTACAGTATTATTGTACGAAATCTTCAGTGGTGTGTAAAGCGCAATAAACTACATATAATTTTTTGCACAATACACATTGTTTACATTCTGTTACAGTAACATCGTACGGAATCTTCTATGGTTCAAATGTGTGATGTTCAAAATGGACATACTTCCATGTAAATTACACATCGTTTACATTATATTACCAAAAAACGTACGGAATCTTCTCTTGTACAAAATTGTGATGTTTAATAAAGTACACATAATTTCGTATAAATTATACATCGTTTACATTCTGTTACAAAAAAACGTATGTAATCTTCTCTGGATCAAAAATGGTATCGTTACCGGATCTGATATCAAGAGATATTCTAAACATTAAGACCTGTAACCTAAATCTAATAAAAAATAAAATAATACATGGATACAAACATAACAATATCGAAGATAATGAATTAGTAAACAAGGATTTGATATTAACATCATAAATCGGTTATAAAGATCTTAGAGAGAGAAAATCATGAATAATGATGAATATTTGAGAAGATGATACAGAGATGAAATCGATTATATGAAAATCATAAATATATTTAAAGATGATGATGATGAAAAACATTAGAAAGAAAGATTACACTTGTTGTTTAACCTCATAAGCAACTGTAGATCTTAACAAAGATACGAACCTGAATGTTTTTTATGGAAATCGAAATAAATAATGGAGTTTTCAGTTGGTTTATTGGATTCGAATGAGATCTGAAGCTTCTTCAGAATTAGAATGAATATAGGTTTCGGTTTTAGGAAGAGAAAAAATCTAGGTTTCCGATTTTGATTAGAATTGAAGATAATGACTTCAGTTATTAAGATCGTGATTGGAGAGAGAAAGAGGGAGATAAAAATGGAAACCGAATATTTGTGGATTTGATTAAAACGAAAGTGTTCCATTATATATAAGGTTACATTAGTGATACAGGGGCACCCAGCGTGGAGGCTTTTTCCATGACCAAACCGGGCCATGGGCCATCCGGCCATGGAGAGTAGTTTTAGGAAGTTCCAATTTTAGTATGATTATTAGAGAATTTAGGTTTAGGAAATTATGTTATTTTAGTATTTCCAATAATTGGAAAGGTCCAGATTTGAGTCTAGTTATTTAAGAAGTTGCAGTATTTTAATTATTTAGGAAAGTATAATTCAAGTCTATCTAGGAAAGTCCAGAATTCTATAAAAGGATATCTAGTTTGTCCATTATTCTCAAGTTGAAGAGAAACCCCATTGAAGTTTAATAAAGTTTTAAGTATTTAGAGTTATTTTATCGTTATTTTATCGTTATTTTATCGTTCTTTGTTTAATTTTATCGTCTTCTTTAATTCCGCTGTGTTCTACATCATGTGGTATTCAGAGCCACCAAAGTTTTGGGTGAATGATTCTGGAAATTTTTTTCCAGACCAGTTACATCAGTATCGATCGTATTCTATCCCGCAAGAAGATTATAATCAACCAGATTATACTCATCAAGAGATAACGAATCAATGTTCATGCTCATCATGTTTATATGCGAATAACGACTCGTACAATTATGATTGGAATCCGGGAGAAATCGTACAAGAAAACCCTCCACAACCATCTCCTTGTCAATACCAACCGTCACCACCACCAGTGTACCCTACACCATCACATCCTTCTTATTATCATCCAACACCATACGGAACACCACCACTACCACCACCTTCGTACTCTTATTTTACACCACCTCTTATACCATCTTCGGCACCGCCACCACCAACTCAATCATCTTTTCTTTCCTATTCACCACAACCGCCACCACAACCGTCTATTTCTTATCCTACATCACCAACACTTTTACCCGAAAATTGCCAATCTTCTACTAAAATTGAAACTCAGTTCTCAACGTCACTCAAACCCTATATTGATAAACCAGTGCCAACGTTTATAATGACATCAAATCAACCATGTCAATTGACTCCCTCTCCTAAGCTCACTCAGGATCAATTGGTTGTGAGTCCTCTAAATCCTCAAAATTTCACGAGTCAATTGTTATCCACGAATCATGGGATAGAACCTGTACAGACAGGACAACAACTTTTGCAGCAGCAGTTGGAACCAAGTACTCTACCATCCCATCAGCCTAATCAGTTCTCTCTTGGATTGGTTAATGATAACATGGATCATTCCTTCCAAAACCAAGACTTCACATATTGGAATTTGATGAACTCATCTCGTGGCGGTGGAAGCAGCAACGAAGTACCAAAGATTGAGGGTTTTCTCGGTGTTGAGCAAATCGACAACCACACAGACCTTTCTCCATTGTTGAGCAAAAACTACGAATCTCAAGGAACTGTTGAAAATCTACAGTCCGTGACATTGTCTATGGGTACTGGTAAGGGTTCCAATATTAATGGTGAAGGTAGTACTAGTATTAGTACAAGTACTAATGTGGTTAAAGAAGCACCAAGAAGAGTTATCGATACATTTGGGCAGCAAACATCGATATATCTAGGTGTAACGAAGCATGGATCGACCGGGAGATATGAAGCTCACTTGGGAACGTTCAGTACTGAAGAGGAAGCAACAGAAGCTTATATCATGGCTGCAATAATATTTAGAGGACTGGATGCAGTAACTAACTTCGACATGAATCGGTACGACGTTAAAAGTATTCTCGAAAGCAACACATTGCCGATTGGAGGAGCTTCAAAGATATTACAGGAGACTCAAGATGCGGAAACACTACGAAAGAGAGAGGAGATAAAATCTATCGATTCGAGCTTCTACAATGGAAATTCAATTGGTTTTCAAGGTTATCCAGTGGTTCCACCATTTGTGCAAACTCAACCATTACTAGCTGTACAAAACCAACAAAGTTACCACTTCATTCACGACCCTCAAATTCATCAAAATTATATGCACACTCACCTTCACCAAAACTGTAACAGTACACTAAATCAAGGATCTACCCAGTTTAATCAAGGGTTTTCTCAAAACCAACCCACAATGCTTCATGGACTAATCCGTATGGGACCTTCTTCTTCTATAATGGGAAGCAATGGGAGCTCTAGCAATGGCTATGGAGAATCATACTTTGGTAGTGAAATCTCCATGGCGGTGAACTCGTCGGGTAGTGACAATGTCGGTGGAAGGGGTCGATGACGGATCTTGGACTTGTTAAGGCTTATTATGACACGAACTCGAAGGGGTACGGCTGGCCGGCACCGGTAACTATTCATGATAATGTGGCAGGTGCTGGTTCATTCACAATGTGGACTGATGAGAGTGTGGTTTTGGTTTCTGATATGGAGAAATTTGTATTAGACGAGTTAAAAAAAGAATTGGCTCGGAAGGTATTCGATGAATTGTCTATGAGAGTTGTTTCTACTTTTACTACAACTTTTTCTTCTTATACTCATGGTGGTTTTCTCGAGAAGGGCTTAGAGATTTGTATGGCTAGAATGCAAAACCACCTAGTTGAGTTAGCCAAAGAGCATTACTCTTTTGTTATTAGTACTTTATGTCGTTCGGGGAGACTTACAACAACATGTGATATTGCGAAGAAGATGAGTGTAGACTTGGGGTTTTCAACGGCGTTGAGTATAATCTTCTTCATCGACTTACTAGATGACGGGAGATGTCGAAATTTGTTGAAAGATTATTTCTCACAATCGATCTTTCGAGATTCCTTGCAATATGAGATTGAAGCTAATGATATATTTCATGATGGTGTCTTTTGGTTTTCATGCACCTTTCGAACAAAGTGGGAATTACGGATTGCCATGACGGAATTCACCGTATGCGGGTGCATCAAATTATTTTCTTTATCAAAACGGTTCAGGACGAACCTCGTGGGAGAAAGGGAAGCTGATGCAGGGGCACCCGGCGTGGAGGCTTTTTCCATGACCAAACCGGGCCATGGGCCATCCGGCCATGGAGAGTAGTTTTAGGAAGTTCCAATTTTAGTATGATTATTAGAGAATTTAGGTTTAGGAAATTATGTTATTTTAGTATTTCCAATAATTGGAAAGGTCCAGATTTGAGTCTAGTTATTTAGGAAGTTGCAGTATTTTAATTATTTAGGAAAGTCTAATTCAAGTCTATCTAGGAAAGTCCAGAATTCTATAAAAGGATATCTAGTTTGTCCATTATTCTCAAGTTGAAGAGAAACCCCATTGAAGTTTAATAAAGTTTTAAGTATTTAGAGTTATTTTATCGTTATTTTATCGTTCTTTGTTTAATTTTATCGTCTTCTTTAATTCCGCTGCGTTCTACATCAATTAGGTATTATGAAATTATAAGCATCCTAGAGATTTGGGTTTTCTCTCGAGATTGATACAAATGGACTAGATATCTATTTGTTTTAGTATTTTGGTTTATAAAACCATTTGAAGTTTAGAGTGGATTAAATGTGTTATTAGGGGTAGATTTTTGGGTCATAAGCTCAAAAATTATTTTACGAACTTATCATTATTTAAGTGTTTTTCTAGCATTGTCGTTTTATAATACACTAGGGTAGGGCACGGACACTTGTATCAATCAAATGTTACGAAATTTTTATTGTTATATTTTATTGAGAGAGAGAGATTTTTATTAGTTATTATTCTTTTGTTTATTTTCTCTTAAATTAGTTATTATTTTATTGAGAGAGAGAGAGAGATTTTAATTTTCTTTTTGAACCCTTGAAATTTATTTTGTTTCTTTTTTTCTAAACTAAAATTTTTATTTCTAAGAAGCAAAGGATTATTGTTTTTTAAATAGGTAACTTTATTTTTACGAAGGATTATATTTTAAATTTTGAGAAGGGCTTCTAGACAATATCCTTTATTAAAAAAGGATATTTGTCCCAATCATCGTTTTCCCTTCTGTTTTATTATATAGATAATTGTGTTCATTAACGAATCGGGAGTGCTACAATAACAAAATTCTTGACTCATTGACTCATTTTCACTAAGGACAAAGTTTTTTGAAAGTTTGACTTTAATTTGGACTATTCTTTTACCCGTATGACTCATTGAGTGAAAGATTTTGTCAAAAATCCTTTGTACAATTAACATTTCCTTTAACGAAATGATTGAAGACTTTAAAGACACAAGGAAAGTAAAAAAAAAAAGTTCTTTTTTTTTCTTACATCAGAATTCCATTACACTTGATTGGATTCAATCGACAAAACTCAAATATGGTGTATAAACAGAAATTATTTCTTGGGCACACCAACTTGTTAGGAAATTACACTGATAGCCTCTTTAAAGATTGGCCTAGTCAAAAGTTAGCATCACGGTTGAACCGGGTAGCAAATGAAGCACTACAATTCAACATAGCTTTCTTTACATGCAAATTTAAGAGATTCAAATTACGTCAACAGGAATAAAATGAGACAAAATAACAATATCAAAAATCCCGAAACAAAAAGTGGGAAACGAGAGAGTAAATTCTAGTGAATTTGGCTGCTAAATGTTGAGGCAATACGGTAACTTCCCTGGTACCTAAAATTCAAATGGCACTCGACAACATGAGACTTTTGCCCATCATTTAATTTCGCTACTGATTTGACCAAGAGAGACTTTTGTCTAGATAATAATTTTAGGACTATGCTTGGCCTTTTGGATAATGAATAATTGTTGTGGACTTGACAACGGACTCGACGAGAACGAAATAGTGGGTCCCGAAAAGAAGTGAAGGAAAACGAAATGAAGATGGTTAAGAGGTTGGAGAGATGAACTGTGTGAAGTCCTTTTTCTATTTACGATTTTTCTTGCAAAGATCCTTCACCCATCTTAAACTCATTCTTTTACCCCAAGATTTATTCTTGCCTGACCCATCCTTGCCTTTCTTGCTTTCTTCTTCTTTAGCTGCTGGAGGTGGTGGGTCTGGGGTTGTATCCCACTGGTCAGCCCACGACAACCCACCATCCATATTCTATCTCTCTCTCTCTCTCTCTAGATGCACCAAGTTTTCTGTCTCTCTCTAAAACGTTTTTTTACCTTGCTTGGAGAATTCTTATACCCTACTCAGGATTTGTTGGATTAGTTATACAAACATTGCTTATTTTGGTGGGGAATTTATGGCCCTCCTTTCCTAACCAATTTCTTTTCTTAGGCTTTTAACTACATCATCATCCATTCCTCTGGCTTCAACTCTTCGTTTCAGACTTCGAGTATTTGAAAAATAGTAAATGGTGGGGCAAAATCGTCTTTTACAGTTATCGTGATATCGAGAAACCAACTGTTACAACAGTTTCTTGAATAAACTATAAAGCATCACAGGAAGCCAGGGAAGGAATCAGAGAAGTTTCATTAGCCACTCTAAGGAAAATCAATTTCCTTCCGAGAAAACATTTTCGAAGAAGTGCATTTCTATGTCTAGTATCCCCTAGGAAAACCAAATTCCCACACTGAGAAAATCAGCAAAATTTTAAATAAATAAAAAAACTCCATCCACCGGAAAACTACGAAACCGTTAACTAATTAACTAGAAAATCCAATTCTAGAATCGTCAAACTGAAGCACAGTGATACTGTCGATATTCGTAACCGTTAGCCATGTCGACATCGAATCTTAAGCATGGCAAAACTGTACACAAAATACATAAATATCCCACAAGTAACTTACATCAGAGGGACATTTTTAATGTCCTAAATGCTTGAGCAACCATGATCTTCTCATGTCACCAGAAAATGCAAGAAAAAGCCTACCCCATTTATCATCAGATGCCAGGAATTCACTTGCTTCAACTATTAGTTCATCACTGAAATTCGGAATCTTAGAGAGTTCTTGAACAATAGTAGAGAGATCTACCGGCTTTTTATCTTCCATGGCACTCGCAATCCGTTTTATGCCACTTGCTAACGAACCCATTACGTTCACCATCTCAACTTCAGAGTTTCCATCTCTTGTCCGCTTCGGCGGGACCTCCTTTTGTGTAGGTAGAGATGATTTGGAAGTTGGTTGAGTACTTTGATGGCCAAAACTCGGGCTCCCTGTACCCACTGCCCCATTTTCGGACTCACCGTCTCTCTTCCTTTTTTTGTATGATTTAGAAGTTGGTTTTCTATGATTTCCACTATGAGTTCCCAGATTCGGAGCAATAGCTAAGTCTTCAAAGCCACCACCAATCTGGGATCCTTCAGCTTTTTCACAGTATAAATTTCTTCTGAGGGTATCAATAAGTTGATCTTTGCCCATGATTCGACAAATATCTTTGAAGTTATCAATGTTTTTCCTCCGGCAAACAGCAGCCTTCGGGTTTTTCTACAAAAAATTAACAGTTTTTTGTTTATAATTCCTCCAATGGTGATATTGTTGATTGAGTTAAAACATGTGAAAAAGAAACAAATGGTAGTTTAGTGTACCTTGAGATACGATGACCAGACTGAATTTGTTGCTTCTAGCATATTCGCTTCTTCATTCCACCGAAACCCACCATGTTTCAGACATTTATCTACTGTGTCACAATAAAATCTCCAGGTTTTTAATCTATTCTTAATGTGGTCATTTGATATCGTAATATCCAGTGCTTTCCATAAGCTTTTCCTCGCTAGAGCAAATGCAATAGGTTTCCACCCATTATCTTCTTTATTCCCCAGGCTGAGCTGCTTCACAAGTGTTTCTAAGAGTAAACGGTCCATTACTGCAGTCCATCTCACTTGAGTCGGACCCTTATTATCCTCATCTCCAGTATCATCACTGGTTTCCTGTGACTGTGGCTTCATTCCTAAAAGTTTAAGAGTTCATTCATAAAGAAACATACAACAATTTTAAATAGAAGGAAGTGCATCTGATATTCCGAAAACCACTTCAATGCATAATCACATATGTGCATCTATATATATATATATATATATATATATATCCATGTCATTGAAATGCATCAGTTACACTTTAATATGATTCTGCTTGAAAGCCAGACGAACATAAGTAATATGTGTCCCACCGCCTAAAGTTTAAGCTCCTTAAAGAACATTAAGGTTGGGTTATAAACATATAGAAAATGAATAACAAAAAAGTAAAAATAACCAACCAATTTCAAAAGCCATCCGTTATTAACAATATCTGGCGTGGTAGGCTACATGATGGGATTTCTGAAGACTGAGCACTCGTTAATCATTAGAATTTAGTTTCCTCATGTCATTTGGTATACTTAAGTTACATAGTGTTTTTTTCTATCTAAGCCAGAACTGAAATGTGGCTCAAGGTCTAATTGACCGGAGTCAAATTTCAGAATGATTGTTCTTTTACTCATTTGAATGGCTGGTTTGGGTTGATTTTGGATTCATTTGATTCAAACGAGTCACTGATGTTAGGACAGAAATGGGGAAGTGGAATAGAAGAAGAAAATAACTTGATTATATTATAGATATAAGAAATAAAGCACTAGTATCACACCAGTACAAACTAGGAATCACTCCTAGAGCCCTTAGGCATCACACCTTTGGGGTATTTGCATCACACAAACACATAGAGCTTAACTAGCTGCTGGAATACTCTCTGTCTGCCACAAACAGCAGAATACAACCCTTATATATAGCCTAAAACTGACCCTTAATATCCCATACTTCTAGACTTTTAAACTTCTAAACTCCTAGGACATAAAAGACATTAAAGAGACACTAGATGACATTAAAGACATTAAAGAGACACTAAAAGACATTAAAGACACTTAACCATCCTAATACTAAGAAACTAGTAGAATCTCCACAAAGACATGTGGATCAGGCCCGCATTATTCAAGGTTCTAAGTGGGCCATTCGTGCAAGACACGCCAAATCAGAATTTGGGTGTGGCAATCCTTCTTTTGACGTCTCCCATATGCCTTAAACAGTTGCTGCCATTCATCTCTATCAATTCTCCCGGGCTTGAGAAAACTCGACCCCGACGAGTTAAATGCATAAAATTTCTCATCAAGTTCCTGGTCAAGTACTTTGGACTCATCATCTCTATCAATTCTCCCGGGTTTGAGAAAGCTCGACTCTGGCGAGTTAAATGCATAAAGGTCTTCGTCAAGTACTTTGAACTCATCATATCTAATGCTTCTATAGTCAGTAAGTGGGTGCCCCTTCCAATTAATCCAATATCCTTGATGGGAATCCACCTCGATAGAAACACTTTGATGATCAACAATGTCTTTAGTTTCTTCGTTCTCCACTGTTAGAAATGTGGTAACGAGTCCAATAACAGATACATGGGAACTATTTTCTTCCTCCTCTAGGTCATTATACTCATAGATTCCATAATCAAATAAAGTTTCATTTTCTAGAGCTTTCTCTTCATTATTTCCGGCTTGCTCATCTCCTTTTGCAGTTTCAGGATGTTTAGCAAGATGGTGTGTTCGAGTTTCCATCTTAGCTAGTCTGGTTTGCACGTCTTTGAGTCGTTCTGAAATTTCAAAAATGATATCGTCCCGTTCATTCTCAGTTAATCTTCTCCTAAGTCCGGATCTAGTTGCCATCATATAACCTCGCTCTGATACCAAACTGATGTAGGACAGAAATGGGGAAGTGGAATAGAAGAAGAAAATAACTTGATTATATTATAGATATAAGAAATAAAGCACTAGTATCACACCAGTACAAACTAGGAATCACTCCTAGAGCCCTTAGGCATC